>CM060947.1:160768153-160898153 GCA_030765055.1 Mantis religiosa | reverse complement strand
GCATCATTTCACCTATTCCATTCATCGTCCTATATGACAAAAAAAGTACTCTATCGGAAAACCTTGAGGGAAATTACCTGTTTATATTCCGGACCCGTCCCTAACCTGCATCATACTGCTTGATGCTCCAGTAAATAACAGCATTCGCAATTTTCACTGAAGTGAAAATATAAGCCCGTCTTAAACATTTAAATTACGAAGCCTTTAGAAAGAAATGGAAACGCTGCTGGACATTTATCACTTTGAACTGTGTAAAGGTTTCCAGGTAGGTAATCATTTCATTAGAGTTTAATAAGTTTACTAATTAATTTAATCATTAATTTTTGGTTTTTATGATATTTATTTAATTGATAAATTCTTTCTTGTACAACGTCTCGTCATCATTGAATTGTAGTTAAGAGTTTAAATTAATATTCCTAAAATATTGATTTTTCATTAAATTCATACGAAATGCAGAAATGAGAGCTTTAAATAATTACATCACAGCACGATATCGCAAACAATGCATTAATACTCTTATTCAAGAAAAAGGATATTATTTTTCAGGAAGTAAAATCTAAAAATGGACAACATGGTAGTCAAGCTTTCCAGTCTTGTTGTTTTACGGGTATCACAAAATACCGATAGACAGTTAATGCTTCAATCTCAGCCGTACTTAGGAAGTTATTGGAGAAAGATCCACGAGATTTTATGTCGGATCCTTTTCTTCGCCCTTAATTTTAATTTCATACCGTCCAGGTTTTCCTAATATCGAATTAAAAATACCCCGATTTTCACACTAAAAGATTCAAGCGTTAGCAGAACTTAATCCCGACAATCTACACCACTAAATTTTCTTTGGCAGCGTAACTTTATTATGTTTTGAGAATCCTTGAATCCAATAAAAGTTATTTTAGAACAAATGTGTCTATGTGTGTGTGTGCGCGTGCGCGCGCGCGCACGCACACACGTCTTTCATCAACATCTTTCAAGCATACAACCGAAGACTTTCAAGAAAATCCCTGCCCACGGCTTACCCTTACATGGAAAAATTTTCTCAAAAATTTTCTCATACAATTTTCTCAAAAATGCCTCTTTGATTTTGATTAAAATACATGTTTAAGATATTTTCGTATAGTGAAACTTATAATCGAATTTTTTCGAAATGTCTCAGTAGTCGTTTTTATTCTCGATGAATTTTCCATAAATGGTAAAGCGTAAGAGACAGATAAAATATTATCGCACAAAAGAATGTATCGGTGTTAAAAAATAAAATTTATGTAAAAAAATTCTTTGTGTAGTGAATTATTTCGGAATTATTTCTTGGTATTTCTTTCCATTTTAAATACATGAAATGCGAAGTGGTTATTCCTTTTACTCAAGTATTATTTATGTCCTGGACATGTAGAGAGAAATGAATTTCAAAGTAATCACATAGCGAACAACTTTTTAAAAGATTTGACTATTGCTTAGGCCTATGTAATGTACGTATAAGGAAATGCATGACAAGGCTATTTTTATAACTGTTTATCTAGATTATTTAAGAATAATAATAGTAAAAAAAAAAAAAAATACCTAGAGAAAGGCATGAATGTACACACATATGAGCTTTTATGGAAATATTTTAGCATTGAATCACATGCGTATCGTAGCGTTGCGAGATATTCCATTCTCTTTTGTTCTGCCGGTCTCAGATGCTAAATCGGAACATATATATACAACCACGATATATGGCGTTATACTACACTACGGTTATATTATTTGCTATAAGCATGTCGTTTTACTGACATATTTTTGTATTCAAGTACAAAGGCTATCATAAATATTTTATTATATTTTGATAATTTACGAAATGAAATGTTAGCCACTTATTCAAGAGGTCCGGCGCTCGAATTTCGGTCAGGATGATTAATTGCATAAGGAGTTTCTTTTCTGGAGGTTTCCTCTATGCTGAAGAATGATCGAGTAACTCAAAGTTCATGGATTCCCGGTTCATTTAAGCATCACTTCAACCATTTCGTTCATCCTCCCATAGAACCTACGTTACAGGAAGTGAAAATTAATAATAATAATAATAATAATAATAATAATAATAATAATAATAATAATAATAATAATAATAATAATAATAATAATAATAATAATAATAATAATAATAATAATAATAATAATAATAATAATAATAATAATAATAATAATAATAATAATAATAATAATAATAATAATAATAATAATAATAATAATAATAATAATAATAATAATAATAATAATAATAATAATAATAATAATAATAATAATAATAATAATAATAATAATAATAATAATAATAATAATAATAATAATAATAATAATAATAATAATAATAATAATAATAATAATAATAATAATAATAATAATAATAATAATAATAATAATAATAATAATAATAATAATAATAATAATAATAATAATAATAATAATAATAATAATAATAATAATAATAATAATAATAATAATAATAATAATAATAATAATAATAATAATAATAATAATAATAATAATAATAATAATAATAATAATAATAATAATAGTAATAATAATAATAATAATAATAATAATAATAATAATAATAATAATAATAATAATAATAATAATAATAATAATAATAATAATAATAATAATAATAATAATAATAATAATAATAATAATAATAATAATAATAATAATAATGTGTTTTACAATGCTGAAAGAATTATAAATAAATTGGATGAGCGGTTTTTGTGATCACTTACTCTCTCTCCCTCCCTCTCTCTCTCTCTCTCTCTCTCTCTCTCTCTCTCTCTCTCTCTCTCTCTCTCTCTCTCTCTCTTACTGTCTCTCTCCCTCTCGTGGACCTTTATCTAAAAATTTCTTTCTTTGATTCAGCAGACACATCAAAAGGTTTACTTTAGTTAAATTGTAGTATCAAATTTTTGGGTGAAAAATTAGTGAAATGTAACACCTTCTCCAATCATTACGTATATGGTACAGAAATAGAAAAATTAACTGAAATCAATGTAAAATAGGAAATAGGAGAACCTGCGGAATTGTTAACATTAATCTGGAATTACTTAAATATGTCCCTAAGAAATTACATGCTAATAAAATAAATAGATACTCCAAGAATTGAAGATAGCTTAAGTGATATCAACATTTAAGAAAAATAAAGGAACAAGGCAAAAAAATGCTGCCTAAATATATATAATAAGTGCACGTTTAAATAAAATTACAGATACAATGCTCCCAGGCGCGGCTCGTGCTTATGTGCTACAGTGCTATAGCACAATAGTCAGTTTGCTAAAACAAATGTCTTAATGTTTGCTTTGCTTCTGTCAGATTTATACGAGCTAGCAAGAAGCAAGGATAGCTGTCGGACACATTAAAGTAACACGTGACTACTATTTGTGCTACACCGAAGAGCTGTGTGTTTGCGGGAACGCTGTCCAATGAACGCACTTAACATGGCGCACTGCTTTGAGACCACTCCTCTGATTGGCTGTTTTTGCTTGGGATTGTGGTACGGCCAACCGGAGCACAGAAGCTTCTGCTGCTTGCTGTAGTGTTTTCAGTGTCATCTGCAGTAGTTGCAGTAAACTACTGCCGCTATAAGTGCTCTTGTACGTATTTGCTTGCAGGCGGGAGTACTGGTTTTCATTATCTACAATAGGAATTTTTGGCTTACTGAAAACGGTTGTGCAGTTCAAGTTATTCTGTTATGTCTGATGGTATCCCACGTCTTTTGCGTGTACTAACATGAATTCGGTGAGCAACTTAATCAGTTACCCTTTTTCTAGAAGAACCCTGGAGGAAAAAGTGCAACTCAAGCAACTGGATAGGCAAACTCGAAATCTAATTATAACGCAGTGTGCAAAAGGAGGGAGAATTAATTCCTATACCAGGTGTTTTAACCCCAAAGTGTATGAGCATAAATGGGTATGTGGATGCCAAGAAAGAAATGCTGATGTTGATACAGTACTGAACAAGAAAATGCTAAAAACACAGCTCAGCGTTGTGTGTGGAAGGCCTGATTTTATAAACATTGGTGGAGGTGTACAACTACTGCAATATATAATCTCAAACAGCTTACAAGATTCATTTTATGAAGTTACCACTTTCCAGAAAATTTTAGTTACAACACCAATGACCACTGCAGAGCCAGAAAGATGTTTTTCATGCTTAAAGTGCATAAAAACATTTCTGAGAAACACCATGTCTCAAGAACGCCTTACTGCCCTAGCAATGTTGTCAATGGAGAAGAGCATTGCCTCTAAGATGGAGGATTTTAAAATCAGAGTCTTTGATAAGTTCTGCAATAGAAAGGAGCACCGCATGGCCTTCATACTTCGACATTAAGTAAGACAGTAAGTAATTTTTAACAATAGGTAGCTTTGTAGCACATTCCTAATTTTATCCACCAGCCGGCATTGAATACTCCTAGAACAAATGGATTTTAGAAGAGGAACAGGCAGCATTGACAATGCTTTTACTCTGAAACAAATTATAAAAAGTAGAAGGGAACAAAATTTACAGACGCGCTTACTATTTATCGACTTTTACAAAGATTTTGACAAAGTATTACAACCAATATTGTGGACTATTTTAAGAAGTAAAGACATGCCACTTCAACTAATTGAAGTTATAAAAATATGCGTTCTCATACAAAAGTAAAAATACATAAAAGGGAATCAGTGATAGAGTTTAATGTTGGTATAGGACAACGTTGTACTTTATCAACTGTATTTTTTAATTTTTATGCTACCAAATAGAATGAATTTGGTCCTATAAAGTTAATGGAAGTATTAATGCAACGGGAGCTAAACTGAAAGTTACACCAGTGTTTGTGAAAATTAGAACATCACGAAGGAAATGCATGAATTTAATTTAATACCACAGGTTAGGTACATAACAAGTAACAAATGATTAACTTTTCAAAACTGTACATGACCTATGAGCACTAGTATTCAGTATTTTGCGTGGCCTCTATGCGCTGCAATTAGAGCTACTATGCGCCGTGGCATTGCATCAAAAATTCTGAATACGTTGCTGAAGGATTTTTCTCCACATAGTTTGTATTCGAGTCCACAGTACAGTGGGCTAGTAACACTAGTTACTGGAGGACCATGACGCACCAGGTGCCGACCAACTATATCACAGACATACTCAATAGGCGAACTGCAGGCCAGGGAAGCAATGGTACCCAATGCTCTTCGAAAATGGCTTGTACATTCCTCGCAATATGTGATCAGGCATTGTCCTATTGAAATATAGCCTGAGAAGATGCCTGAAGCAGGACAAGTACCTCAGGCTCTATAACTACCGTTAGGTACCGGTTGCTGTTGAAAGTGACCTCAGTTCGTAGGAGGCGAGATCGGTTATTGTAAGCAATGGTGCCCCAAACCATCATACCTGGTATTTGTCTGCTATGCAGGTTGCGCTCATCACGGTACCGTCGGACATCACTGTAGGACACGTTGAAGCGCAACTCATCCGCAAAGACTACCTTTTGCCACGCAGCACCCCAGAGACAGTGTTCGCGTGCCCATTGCAGTTGGAGGAGCTTGTGGTTTCTGGATAATGGAAGCCAACGTAATGGCATGCGTGCAACCAAATAAAATTGTTATTGAATATGAAATGAAAATACCAGCAAATAAATTGAAAAATACAGCCTTCAGAACCTAGTTAGATAAAAATGGTGTTAAACAATATTTTAGACCAGATATCACACTACAGCTATTTAGGGTGTAATGTCTGGTACAGAAGCGAGCATATGTTTTCAGATGCGAGCAAGATTGGTCTACGTGAGGGAGGCGGGTTTCTTATCAATTAGTCGTGCCAGGACAGTTCAGTTTCCGTATAGCTGACCAGCGAGTTCGGCGCACAGGTATTTAAGCCTCCATGGAAAATAAAAACAATTTTGCCCCATGAAACGTAGGTGGTTTTATGTAACTCTCTACTATCAACCTTGTATTTATCGATCATTTTAATAACGTTTTCTCCTCTCTCTCGCACACCACACCTCAACAATTTTAATCTGCCTTTCTTTTTTTAAATAAATTTCCTATACTGAAAGTAGTAGTTTTATCTGGAAGGAAATACTTCTACCTTTCATAGGTTAGCGATACTATAATGTTAAACTGCGTGGTATTTAAAATTAATATATAAAATTGTTGTTTAAAATTTATACCTTGTTCCGAAAATAAATGTATTAATTATTTCTTTGTCACAGTTCTCAAGAACAGCTTATATGAATATACTACGACAAATAATATAGCCACAAATTGAAAGATATATATATATATATATATATATATATATATAAAGCCGTGGCTATATATTAGATTTTTAATGATCAACGAAATATATAAAATAACTATTTTGTGAGATAATGACAGTTCATATACAGAATCACGTTAGCGTCAATGGCATGTCAGAGGTTTCACGAAGGAGTTCTTTAAATGTCAGTAAAGCTGGTACCTATGATGCATTTCAGTTTTAGCTACACGTAGAAACCATGGAAGTAGACCGGGCTGAACTCGCAACCTTGGGATCAGAATGCCAGCATCTAAGTCAATGTGATCAGCTTTTATAATGATGATGGTGATGATGTTTTCTTTTTCTTTTTTGTAATTTACGTCCTCCAACGTTAAGTCATACCGGACGATGAATGGAATGAGTGAAATGATGCTCAAATGAGCCCAGTGTCCATAGAGCTTAGAGTTACCCGACATTCGTCTTTTACGATAAGGGAAACCCCCGTAAAAACCTTATCCAGGTACCTCACCCTGATCGACATTGGAACTCGGGACCTCTTGAAACGTAAGGCAGACGCGCTACCACCACACTACCGAGGCGGGCTATGATGGTGATGATGATGATGATGATGATGATGACGACGACAAAGAAAACCTAAAAGGTCAAATAAGAGTGTAACGCCAATCTAATATGCAGCTATAACAGAATTAAACATTTAAACAAGAGTTATGTAAAAAACTGAAGCTGCTGACAGTGAAGTAAACTAGGATATTAATAAGAAATAGTTTACGTATTTGAAGCATATATAGTTCGAAGCAGTGTACAGCAATTATCTGCTCTAGAGGCTGTGAACATTACAACATTTCAGATAACAAATACAAAGATCGCGAAAAATAAACTGCCATGTAGATGCCGTTGCTCAAAACGGTCAATTTAATAAGTTAGTGTTAGCACTTTCTTCGTTGAAGTATTTTAGGGAAATAAAGTAGATTTACTTCAAAGGTCACATTTTCATTATATATATATATATATATATATATATATATATATATATATATATATATAAGAGCGGGAGGTTTGCATTTGATTTAAAAACGACAAAGAGTATCACTGTATCGTGCATTAGAGTGAATAAGATTAGAGAAGAAGGCCTTTAACCTCGGAAGTCACTCGGGGCCGTATTGTTGGCATGTGGGAAGCAGGTCTTGCTACCACACAACTAGCTAATTCTGTGGGAAGAGGGCTTGACTGCGTTCTTTACTGGATCCGGCGGTTCCAGGAAGAGGGAGAAGAAGGATTAAAACCCTGACCCAAATCCGGAAGACCCAGGGTTACCTCACCGGATATGGATGCAGACATAGTGCAGAATTCCAGAGAGAATTCGTTCCGCCCTTCTACGTCAATCGTAAGGCATATGGGACTTCAGATAACGCCTTCGACTGTTAGAAGGCGTCTTCATGCTTCCGGGAACCACACTAGGGAGCCAGCTCGGAAAGAGAACCTCACAGAAGCACATCAAGCTGCTCGTGTGAGATTTGCTCTCCAGTTCCTTCCAATGCCTTAGACATTCTGGGACACTGTAGTATGGACGGACGAGAAAGTGTTTTGATCCGACGAAGAGGGAAGGATGATACTTTGGTGTACAGACAAGACACGCTACAACCCAGAGCACGTAGTGACCACAGTAAGAAGAGGCAGGTTTAGCATCGCTTTCTGGGGCTGGATGTCGGCTGCCGGTATGGGCCAACTGGTCCGTGTATCCCAGAGAATGAATTCTGAGGAGTATGTGGAGGTGTTAGAGGGCTGCATGTTACCAAGTGTTCGTTCCGTATATCCTGAGGAAGATATGCCTATCATTAACTATGTTCATGATAACAGCAGCATTCACACTTCAGCATTTACGCGAGAGTGGATAGAGCAACATCCTGAAGTTTCTCCTCTCCCTTGGCCAGCCAAATTACCAGATCTGAATCCCATTGAACACATTTGGGCTATTATAGTTAACGAATGGGATTGCAGGACAGAAAATACTCCTGAAAGACTCGAGGATCACGTTCAGGAAGCATGGGAAAGCGTGCGCAGACGACCTCATATTTGTGAATCTCTTGTCGCTTCTCTTCCTAGGAGGCTCAATACTCTTTTAGAGGTAAATGGTTGGTGGACCGGGTTTTAAGCCATTAATCGTTTGTTCCCTATCCCGTACTATGCCATACATGTTCAAGCCAATATTTCCATCCGTTCCTTTCTTCATATGCACATAGGCATCGATTTAGAAATTGGTTTCACTTTTATCTATATACTAATTATTTTAAATGAAAATTATCCTTTATTTTCTATCTCAATAATTATCAAGCATAAACTAAATTCAATTCTACAGTAAAATTAAGATTTAAGCATTGCACTTATCAAAGAATTCTACATTCAATTGGAACCTCATATAATAAAATTTATAATTTACTACAGAGTGTTGTGCTTAAACCTCCTCCTCCTCTTTATCATTATCATCATCATCGTCATCATCATCATCATCATCACCATTTATCATTATTATTAATTATTATTTATTATTAATTATTATTATTTATTATTATTACTATCATCATTATCGTCATTGTCGTTGTCGTCGTCCAATTTTTTCATTCCTATTTTACCCAAAGGTATATTAGGAATATAGTTTACGAATTTATGAATATAATACAATTTACAAAAACATAACAAATTCAATAGTAAGCTGTCAAACAGTAAACATCAAGATGAATCATTTAGCTTAAGAAATATTTTGTTTGACAAAGCCATGAACTATTCATAAGTTTTCTAATTCGTCAGAATATGTGTCAGTGGTTTTGAGAAAGTGTAACCTAAGGATTGAAGCAATAATTCAAGTTCGTATCTTTCAAAACAGAAAAACGGGCAATCATATAAAATGTGAGGGACATCTTGAAGATGATTTCCACAAATACAGTCACATATTATTGTTATTATTATTAACAGTAAACCTTCGAACGAGATACATATTTTGTGAAACACATTTCTTCAGTAAATGATTTATTTAATATACATACTGAACACTATCTGTTATATTAATAAATGTGCAATATATATATATATATATATATATATATGTGTGTGTGTGTGTGTGTGTGTGTGTGTGTGTGTGTGTGTGTGTGTGTGTGTCTGTAAATAAATATGTGTGAAACAGATATTTTCATTTTGAATAGTGGAATTTTACAAGAAAAACAATTTATTATTATTATTATTATTATTATTATTATTATTATTATTATTATTATTATTATTATTATTATTATTATTATTATTATTATTATTATTATTATTATTATTATTATTATTATTATTATTATTATTATTATTATTATTATTATTATTATTATTATTATTATTATTATTATTATTATTATTATTATTATTATTATTATTATTATTATTATTATTATTATTATTATTATTATTATTATTATTATTATTATTATTATTATTATTATTATTATTATTATTATTATTATTATTATTATTATTATTATTATTATTATTATTATTATTATTATTATTATTATTATTATTATTATTATTATTATTATTATTATTATTATTATTATTATTATTATTATTATTATTATTATTATTATTATTATTATTATTATTATTATTATTATTATTATTATTATTATTATTATTATTATTATTATTATTATTATTATTATTATTATTATTATTATTATTATTATTATTATTATTATTATTATTATTATTATTATTATTATTATTATTATTATTATTATTATTGTCGTCCCCATTATCGTTGTAGTTATCGTTATTGTTATGGCTGGGTACAGTGCTTAAAGTTAGCATTAATCGTTATTACGTTCATCTTCCCCTACCTGCTTGAGGAAGTCGAGGAAAGGAATGTCTTGTTGATAGCAGGTAAACCTGACCTTTCCTCTCACCAGACTCAACTAAACGATAATTGGATTTTGTTCCCTTGCCTCTCCAACCCCCTCGTCCATCGGAAAACTAATGCATCGTTCTGTACCAGAAGGAAACTGATATAACAGAGAAAATAAATGTAGCTATGTAATAGGTACGTTAGAAACAAAATTAAAAAGTAAAGCCCATAAAGACTATACTAAGATTGTGCAAATCATGACAATATCAACTCTAATATACAGATCAGAAACACAGACATTAATAAAAAGAAATAGTACTAGAATGCAGACATCGGTGTGCTATTAACACTTTAATCACAACTATTAGAATTAACATAACAATATCGAGGGTTAGGTACCGCAAAGAATTACTAGGAATGAAGGAACAGATGAACTACGAAGAACGGCAACGAACAGTCACAAACAATGCAGTCACTCAAATGGTGCAATGAAGGTAGAATGTTGAAGTGGATCATATATGCTGGATAACTAGACGCAAGGGATATATTAACCAGACCAGTTTCCTAGACTTAACACTCGATTTAAATGCAACAATTTCCATTAAAATCTTGTTGACATCCAGGTCATAACGGCTGACAGAAAATTTCAAAATTATTTCAAAATATTCCTCTTGTAAGGAAAGTGCCTTATCAATGTGTATGTGTCAGTGAAAGGGCAATGCAGCATTTGTTATTTGATGTCCGTTTTCTAATACTGGAATCTGTTATATTACTCATACTTATTTTACTTAAGGAATTTCGTGCACCTCTGCGTCATTTGTTTAGAAATCATATTATCATAACAAGTTAATGTTTAATCCGACACATTTATGTTAAATTGTAATCTCATTATTTTTCTTTAGTATTTAGTTTTTATTCTGCTGCAAATTATAACTTAATATGAACACATATATAAAGCAGGCATGAAAATTGTGCAAAATACAATATAAAAGCATACACCCAGTTTCTGATAACAAATATCTAGACGATGAGCGGTTTAAACGCCGTTCATATAGTGCACAGTTAAAGCTAATTGTTAATTTAGCATTCAATGTCGTCTAGCCGCAAATGTGATAACCATTAACTTGCTAATAACGTGTCAATTACACTCCCTTTTAAGTTATTTGTAAATTATTCCGAGTATTTTGACCTTAATCGGTATAAGCCTATTGAATTTTCTCCACCAAAATGCAACCATCCATACTTAGATGGCGGTCTCAATGAAACGATTCGATCAAAAACAATTTATTCATAACTCTTCCATCGTAAATGAACATAACGCTATACTGCAACCGGATCATGATAAATCTTATTGCAGAATGCACAAACAATAGAACAGCTACGCTTTCTCCTTGTTCTACAACGTCAGGATATGATGTTTTCTTTTCTTAACAAGACTTAATGCACCACATATTTCAACAGGAAAAGCGACAACTCACTGATTAATTACACTGTAGGTCTCTTAACCGAAAATGCAATAGAGATCTTAATGGTGATGTGAGTACAAAGGATATGTACGAGGAAGCTTCAAATTGGCAGTTAAAAGAACATCCTTCAGAATGGATTTTCAATGTTATCTATAGAATTGTTATTTTATATGCAAAAACAACTTTCGAGTTTATGTTTTGTTATCAAAATATTCCAGAGATGGCTCATATCTAGTACCGTCCATATGCTACCTGATATTTATAAATATTGCTGCACATTCTAGCGACTGCTTTGATAAGAATCTTAGTTCCTTCCCTGTGTGTAAATATTTGGTTGCCAGAAACTGCATGTTTCTACTCTTTACTTTCTTTTAATACCTAACTTTAGCAGCCATAAGTGGAGGTATTTCCCCCAAAATTTCGATATGAAGAGTTCACTGGAACCTTCAAACATGAGTGTGTGTGTGTGTGTGTGTGTGTGTGTGTGTGTGTGTGTGTGTGTGTGTGTGCGCGCGCGCGCGCGCGCACGTGCGTGCATATCATAACTCAAAATCTAAAACTCCGATAAATGCCAAATTCCATACCCAGTCGCACACAGTTTAAGTACGAGATGTGAAAATTTTCAACAAAATTCTGCCCAGCCCTAGCTACCCCTTAAAAGGAAAAACTACGTTTCGTTTTCAGTTTTTCTGAGTAATGGGACTGCAAAAAACTGTATGTTTTAATTCTCTGTGAATATTCTGTAGTCTTATTCCGAATGAATTTTATACAAATCTGTGTAACTGGGAAAGGTATAGAGGATAGATAACATTTACTACGTATCTTTTAGATGCATAATAATTTATCAAATATCTGACAGCTTAACCGTTTTCGAAATATACTCTATCTTACTTATTTAAACCTTAGCCATTTGATAAAAGTACTTGAAACTTTCAATGTTTCTTTTTTCTTTCCATCCTGAGAGCTCTTGATCACGGCTATGTAGGTACCTGAATGCCGTTTTAGAATGTTGCATGTAAGTAAACACTTACGTTTAATTTGTAACCATTTTTAGATAAAAGCATATTGTAAATAACTTGAGGGGTGTAACAATATTTGCAGTTGTTCTAAATGTTTAACAGTAATTCTTGGGAAAGAAGTGCGAGTTTTCGTATCATTCATTTTCACATTCTGTAAATGGAGGAAGTAATGCATTCCACCCAAAAGTTCTATATGAAATTTTTTCCTGGACTTTTTCTTATCGTAAAAGATAAGTGTCAGATAACTAAGTTCTGTAGAGCATTGTTTAACTTGAGCATCATTTCGTACATTTTATTCATGGTCCCCAATATGACTTATGAAAGTTGGAGAACGTTAATTAATTTAAGAGAAGAAAGATTTCCCAAGAAATGGATATTTTAGGGTGCTCTTTTTTTCTGCAATTTATGTCATATCGGACGATGAATGGAATGGATGAAATGAGCTCAAATGAGCTCAGGATCCATGAGCTTAGAGTTCCATTCATCTTTCTGGATTAAGGAAAACCCTGAAAGGAAGGATAAAGGTAAAACCTTATCCAGTTATCTCACCCTAACCGAGATTCGAACTCGGGACCTCTTGAACGTGAGGCAGACACGCTACCACCACGCTACCGAGGCGGGTATAGGTGCTCTGGTGACATATTTGTAAACAGTATAACGGAGAAATGAAAAAACAGTTAAATAAAAACTAAGTCAAGTTCGTCTTCCAAGGTTGCCACACGAAGGTTTTCAAGAATATTATCCCACGCTAAATGCAACTTTACATTGAAAATTTTTCGTTATTTATGACTTTCTCGAAAATTTCTCTGACGATCTGAATGTATGAGGAGAAATATTTCATTGTTATTGGTTTGAATTTTCCAATACTTCTCCTATTTTCAAGTGCTTAGTCGCTATTCGTTTACTCTGGTGGCCTTGCATGAAGCAAAACATTAAATACAGATGCACTTTATTGCTTTAGCTTATCCTTATATCCTCCCACAGCCACAACGAATGTGTGAATGTGTAATTAAAATGTATTTGGAATGACAAGAAGCAGACGGATATATAAGCTTTTATAAGACAATTTTGTAAAACAGTACGTAGAAAAATATGCAATGCAATATAGGATATTTTGTTACAGTAAACACATCATGTGTGTGTATACCCCAAAGTATCTTTGAGAATGGTGAGCAAGTACAAATTACACATCCTCCAAAACTTTTAAGAATATCACTTTATTAAATTTATTAGGAAGTCATAAACATGGATGTTAAGATAATTCTAATACCTAACAATTTAATATATGAAAATGTTATTCGGGGCTCAGTGACGCTAGAACAATGCAAGATGGAAAATATACCTACATGGCTCTTAACAGTTACGAATATTTATATTTATTACATTTCTCTTCCACGTTCAATCTTTGCTGGTATGAAAAAAATAAAATAAACAACAATAACCAACAATTACGGTTGGAGTTAAAAAACAGCGCATGGATATAAACATAAAACATAAAAAAATAAGTAGACTTAATAAATTAAAAAAACCATAAAAAATGACAGGTTTTGTTTTACACACACACACGCACACACACACACACACACACACACACACACACACACACACACACACACACACACACACACACACACAAAAGCATTCTGGGAACTTTTGCCCCGCGATTTTCCCTTGTCCTGAAAGACGAATGTCGGGTAAATCTAAGCTCTAAGGAACCTGGGTTCATTTGAACATCTTTTCATTCATCCTCCGATATAATAAATAAAAAAATAAAAACATTTTGAGTGAAATTAAATCGCATTTAATTGTCATCTTTTCAGCTTTCTTAACATGTTATAAGTCATTTTAAGAACAAATGCCGATTTTGTTCATTTTTTGCGAGTTTGGTTGCCTTATTCTTATATTAGTAGATTCAAGCTGCTGAACCTCAAAATCAAGAACTTTATACTTTCTAACTAAAACGCTGAAGTCTATTGTAAAATAGACATGTCTAAAGGAATGTGGGGTGAATCTATCGACTACTTTTGGGATCGCACCTTTCCTTCCTTTTACAGTGCAGCCTTCACAGGACAAAACGTGGTGTGCTGTTTGGATACTTGTATTTCATTGTGCCGGAACTGAAAACATGTATTTCCACGAAATTGAAAATGAAATAGAATTGGTGAAGTCGCTTGCAAGTAATCTAATCGTATGAAAGGTGGTGTGCGCAAACTTGTACATATTTGCTAAAATAAAAATGAGTCGTACGAAAACTGTGGAAGATGTTTGGGTTACTATCGGGTAAGAAGTATTCGCTAGATGAGAAGCTGGAAACCCGCAATGTTTGTTGTTTTGTACATGCCTGCCCCAGGAACTGTTGAAGTTAAGAGAAGCTTTGCAATAGATGACCCTTCAAGTCTGGAAATTCACAAAAGGTGTTTGTAAAGTAGTATAATTCAATGTTCCACACCTCTCTGTTAATTTTCGTCCTATGTTAATTTACCCTTTACATTAATTAACGTTCTGTTTATTTTCGGTGTCGTTATGGATTTAGAATCTTGCTCCTTCTGCACAGATAAATGAAATATAAATTTTCTTGGTGAAATATTTATGGTGAAATATTTGTATACCAAGAATCTTCGCTGAAAAGTAAAATATATGTATAAATGTGCACATATTAGTTATATGTATTTATATCATTTATAAAACTACCGTAAGAAATTCCTTACAACATGGAATAGGCTTACTCCTTACATTTTATATGTTTAAGTATGAGGAATAAAATGTATAATTAGAAATCGGAGTTTTGGGTATTTAGAGTATTATAATTGAAAGGGTAGAGCCAGACTGAAAAATTCAATGCCATAGTCGGGATTTGAACCACGGATCTTCTGGTTTCCGTCCAGCCGCTCTAACCATTTGAGCTACTATGGCCAACGTGCCAACGTGAAATTAAATTCTCCAACTGACTCGTGTTTCTCCCGGAAAACCACTAGGAGTTCTCATAAACACATTAGACAACTACCTTAATGGCGACTTACTATGCTGTAAGTATTTTAAGGCCCGGGCTTTTATAGTTCGGACCACTGTTGGGTACAATTAATGGAAATTAATTGTTCTTTCACACTAGCCGTGTGTAGGACGTACTATGAAAGGGTAGAGCCAGACTATAAAGCCCGGGCCTTAAAGTACTTACAGCATAGTAAGTCGCCATTAACGAAGTTGTCTTATGTGTTTATGAGAACTCCTAGTGGTTTTCCGGGAGAAACACGAGTCAGTTGGAGAATTTAATGTCATGTTGGAACGTTGGCCATAGTAGCTCAAATGGTTAGAGCGGCTGGACGGAAACCAGAAGATCCGTGGTTCAAATCCCGGCTATGGCATTAAAAGCCCGCCTCGGTAGCGTGGTGGTAGCATGTCTGCCTCACGTTCAAGAGGTCCCAAGTTCGAATCTCGGTCAGGGTGGGTTACCTGGATAAGGTTTCTCCCGGTGGTTTCCCTTATCCTTCAAGACGAATGTCAGGTAACTCTAAGCTCCATGGATCCTGGACTCATTTGAGCATCAATTCACCCAATCCATTCATCGTCCGATATGACTTAATGTTGGAGGACGTAAATTACCCAAAAAATGGCATTGAATTTTTCAGTGACTCTACCCTTTCATAGTGCGTCCTACACACGCCTAAAGTTTAAGAAGAATTTAATTTCCAGTATTATAATTGCTTACACCATAAATGACCGCTTTACTTATTATATTGGTAGCCAACTTTGAAGCATCTCAAATCCTATGTACATAGGAATTCACAACGCAAATATCACGAAATACTTATTAGAAATTCATTGTTATTTACCCGAAATGTAGAAAACCCGAAACCACAATTGTTTCCGGTTAATGTTCACTTCAAATTAAGAAGTACTGATTATTGCGTTTATTTTAGCTCTTTCTCAACGTTCCTGCCAGTTTTTACTTCCTACTTTGTTGCGCTTTCTACGTAACATTATAATATTTGAACAATGAGGCTATCACATAATAACAGGACGGTCAGAGTTCCGTCATGCTGGGCGTGCCACCCCTCCGTAGACTTCCCCACTCCAGAGAGCTCGTCTTCCGTTTTGCTCCCCCTCTACCGGCTGCCACTCCGTGTGTAACCAGAGCTCCAGTGACTGACTCACTTCCAACCGGGCGAAACTATTATTCTTTCCTAGCATGATAAGTTACAATGTGTCATATTCCGATTTGTATTTTATTTAACCTCTGGTGCTAAAACAAACAAACGGAAGCATTCAACTAAGAGATATGGTTGTCCTATGCACTAGTAATTTTCTGGATTTCAAAAGTGGAGCGCGTCACTATTTCGAAAGATAATTTTAACGAAAAGCAAATTTATACGAAACGTACAAACGACCGAGTGATTTTTAAATAACCTGTAGTTCCTATACGTCAGTGGTGTTATAACATTTTAAAACAGTGTGTGTGCTTGGTTGAATGTTATGTAAGTAGGGTTGTTTCTTCTGGAAGTACATTTTGAACCCAAATACTGGCTGCGCACTAATTTACTTGAATCAAGTTGTGCAATGATGTCACAGAGTATCTGTCATCAGAGGTGACGAAGGAAGTGGAACTATTGTCGAGTAAGTACTGCTCAAGGCCGAGCAATTAAAACTGCTATTTTAACATTGCTCTACTTTAAGTAGCTGAATATAAAATTATGTTTTGCACTGAAATTTGATAAATTACTGGCATGATCTGCCATGCAAGGTTTCTCACTCGACGCTCTTGCCTTTGAAAATATCTTGCCGAAGTTTTACATTTCGCATGTAAAGAGTTGTTCGTGCAGAAATCTGATATTTAATATTTAATATGCACATAACTTTTTTTCTGGCCATTACCAATAAGTACACCGTAATGTTATATATGTATTATTCATATAAAACCCCATTCTTCAATACGCGTTGCACTTATCATGAATAAATACCCAGAAATTTATTCTAATTTGATAACGTTTTTATTTATGGTTCATATAGTAAATCAGAAAGCGTCTAGATACAATAAAATGAGGTTTAGTCTTGGTCCAGTTTCATTAAGCGCTATACCTAAGTCATGATAATTTTGTTTCATAATATCAAGTTCATCTTTAGATTTAAAATTCCTTTCATAAACGTTACCATTGCATGTCAATGGTTTAATTTAAATTCTCTTAGATGACTGAAGCATGGACGTGTTAATAATTAATCGATCTTAAGGTTGCGTGCATAAAATTGGTTAAGAATCTATTATAGAAAAAATAACTACTAGTTTTGAAGGAAGCAAATTGTCAGCATATTATTTGAAGCTACTACGTTCAATGCGATTCTGAGAACTTTTGAGCTCAACCATGAAACCAAAGTTGCAACACTTAAAGAATGTAGAAGAAATCAACATGAATTAGAACCGTTTCAAGTTTCCATTTCCGGAATTATTTGTGTCATCTCTCTGTTTTTATTTTTCTAGGCACTACTGCTACAAAATGTTTTATCAGATTCACTTTTCAATATTATCTACATATATAATTCCTAACGAAGAACAGCTAGAAGAATACGTAATTTACATTTATGAACGAATACGAGTGTTCTTGAGAAAGCTAAATCAATATGTAAATACTGAATAATGCATAGCTAAAAACAATGTTATATAGAAATTGAGTAGTTGTCATGCAGTTTTTGAGATTACTCACTCAGATAAGATGTTCTCCATATCTCCATAGCTGGTCAGCACCCACTGAAGATGGTCTAAACTAGACCGAAAAGCGCTTATGGAGATATGGAGAACATCTTATCTGAGTGAGTAATCTCAAAAACTGCATGACAACTACTCAATTTCTATATAAAATATATCTCACTTTTAACACTTGACAATGTCTTCTTTAAAAAAAACACAATGTTGTTATAATTTGAATACCTTAACATAGATCTGAAGAAACCAAAGTTCCAACTTCATATATCACAGTTGATATACACAACTAGTCAAGATTTTAATTTTTAAATTAAAGTCCACCAACATAACAAGTGTCGGAGGATTCATGACTGTGTTGATATTTCAAGGAATGTCACTTCTATACTAACAGTTCTATAAACTTGTAATACACTAAGATGTGTTTTAGAAAGTCACAGCACGAAGTCTATTATCGTAGTTTATTTTAAAAATCCATAGAAACTGTCTGCTCAAAAAGTTTACCACACAAAAATAAGTACTAACCCATACAAAGCTCTGAATTTTTTGAATTTGTAATTTTAGGGGCAAAATTGTCAATAAACTTACCAGGCATTCAATTTGGTACCAGTGAAAATGTTGAGTTAGTTTAACTTAGCGCTACATTCTCTCAAAATCAATGACCTGTCAACGGGTCCTTAAAGTTCACTCATTCACTCTACATTATCGTGTATTATCTCGTTTATTATCTCTCCCCATCCCCATAACCACACAGAGAATAGGAGACTTCACCGGTTACTTTAGCGAAAACTAAGAGTATACGTCTCACTGTTTGTTTTATTTGGCTTCAGAAAACTGACGCGATTTTCTGAAAACCTTTGTTGAATTCGCTACTGCCTCTGCCTTACATAGGCTGTAAAGCAAATAAAGCACTTGATCTACAATTTGAGTTAGTTTCTGCTCTTAGATTGAAAGATCACAAAGCATATTTGTTTGAATACTTTAGATTTGTAACCTAATGAATGCTGACAATTTTCCAGTCGTGTCTGATGTAATGCTTGTCAGGATACGCATATGATGAACTCAGAATTATTAACCTTCGTTCGAATATAGCTTGCGATTAGTATGATCAGTTCCTTTATGGATTCATGATTGCTATTGACGGTCAGAATAAGTCATTTGCTGCAGACTGTTTATAAAAGATTCTGGATAAAATGTTTGTTGCAGGGCTTAAATGCAGCATGTGTTCACAATTGTATGGAACGCACTGACAGACAGATGTCTCGAATGCTATCGCTTATTGCAATATACCATAAACCAGTTCACATTTTGTGTGTGTGTGTGGGGGGGGGGGGGGGAGGGAGGTTGCTTTTACCAGTTCTGTAACTAGAATGAATTTGTAAGCTAACCTCATTCTAGCAATAATCTTGAGAGAAAGAGTGAGTAAAGTATAACTCAAAAATAAGAAGTCGTTTAATTTCACATTCCATATTTGAGTCTGACAAATCTAAACTAACGTTTACTGGAAACTAGTTACTCTTCATTTCCTTAAAACCGACCAATATCTACATTTCCTACTTACTTAAGTAGGTATATATGAAAGTAATATACACACGCATGTACACATATTCTCTGAATAATGTAGAAGCCCGCCTTATTTTTAATGAATGTGGTAAATCCACATTCTGGATTAATTAGTAACATACAAAGACACGATGTGCGACCAACCAGTTCTGCTTCGTCTCTCGTTGTATGCACATAGTGTGTGTAGTGTTTAACGCCCGCTTTTACTACATACGGCACCGCAGGCGATGACACTGATGATGCATGAGATGAAGATGGAGCACCGGTGGAATGAGATGGCGGGGGAAACCGGAGATCCCGGAGAAAACCCGCCCCAGCGCCGTGTTGTCCACCACCAATCTGACTTTGCGGTCGCCTGGGATCGAACCCGGGCCGCCTTGGTGAGAGCCAAGCGGTCTAACCACTAAGCCACGGCGCGGCCCTATGCACATAAGTACGCAAGTCCGTAATGCTGGATTAGAGGTTACTTCCAGTCAAAAGTAGAGGAACTTTACGAGTGTGAAATTGTTATCTATTAACTTTTATTGCTGTTTAATTATTTTAACAAAGATGGTAAGAATGGACGCTTCCCATAAACTACTGAACTTTCGAATACAGCAAGCTTCCAGTGAATACCTATGCCATATTGCATTTTTAATTCATGCCGATTTTTGGATTCTAGCTTGAGCGTGTCGTAGATAAACAGTTTAAATATACAGACTGTTAAAAATGTACAGAAAAAAGTGAAAATGTTGTAAATCGAAATAACTAACGTTTCTAAGTTCCGAAATATAACATAGAAAACTTAAGACTCAAATCACTATTATGAAATGCTAGTTGTACGTAATTTATATAGCATGAAGTGCTACTGACTAGTGCCAAACAATAAAGACTACAAACATATCCAAATGTGAAAGGGGTCCTTTTCTTCTTCTCTTTATTAAGATTTAACAGCATGCTCAATTGCGCTAGCAATACTACATACATTAATTATTTACATTTTACAATTTGTACTAAATATTCAAAGTTTAGTTATTTACAATGCACTTTAATTCACTTGTCGAGCTGCACTTGTCTTCGCATATTAGTGATTGTCTCTATGCAATAATGATTTTGTTAAGTCTTGGGTGTCAATTGAATCATCTGTTTACTGCTGCAGTATCCTTAGACTATTCCGTGAACAGAATGCCACAAATACTTCCCCTTTGTGTGCTGCTCACGCATGCTGCGCGGGTGACGGCACGTAGAACAAGGCGGATACAATGGACGCCTATTAAAGGTTGTATACTTTTTAATAGAGAAAAATGTGCCATAGTTCTACACTAAAAATAAAAATCCAAAACATGAAAAATAGTAGATTACTATTATTAATGCAAGATAACGTAGCAATTAACTCTTACAAAGAATGTTTTGATAAGGCTTCAATCTAAATAAGGGCAATTAACTAATATGTTCAACGAGATTCAAAAGCATTATAAAATTATGTTATGTTACATCCATAAGACCATTTTTAAGAACATGATCTCCAAATTTATCTTCTTTACATCTACCACTTAACAAATACCTAAAGCACAAATTGAAGCTTACTTTTTATCCGGATTCAACCAGCATAAATAATCATAAACAGGTAAATGACAATACGGTGATACGCATTTTATCATCATCAACAACAATAACCTTCAAGATAGGCAAGATAGGCCTATTTCGGCTCATAAGGGATCTTCCCAGCGTCTCCGTGGTCTTCCAACATCTTTAATACCAACTGTTTTATACTGCAAGGCCTGTTTGGTCAGTCTTTCTTCTGGCATTCGAGAGAGATGATCTTGCCCTGAGTTTGTCATTTAAAGTAAATATTTTTAGTTGTTCTCTTATTGTTTCACTTTTAATGTGATCTTCAAGGCTACAGCCAGCTACGTACCTCAAAAATTTCATTTCAACCGTTTCAATTATTCTTTTATCAGTTCTGTTCATGGTCCAGGTCTCGGCTCCATAAGATATAACAGGCACTGCCATAGTTTTACGAAACTTTAATGTGGTATCCCTTCTTGTTTTGTTTTTCAATGTTCGTTTTATAGTGCCACATATGTTTTGAAATTTATAGATCTTTTGATTTAAATATCTGTCACATTCATAGGAAATATCACATTCTAAGTAATTAGCATTTTAGACCGAGATTTTTCAACATTTCTCAATTATACTCTAGCCATTATAATGTGTACTGTTTGCACGAGCTTATAAAAAGTATGGTGTACTGTTTAAAATTTTTATACCTTTAAAGAAATGTCAGGCAGTATTCGTAAATGGTGAGTACCACAATGATTTATGATACTACTCTACCATCTTCATATTTCTCGAAGTTTATAATTCAACAAAAGCAAGACGACGATAATGATTAATAATAACAATTATTATTGGACCTACCAACCAGTTCGGCTTCAGGAGAAATGGTGCTTCCTCTAATAGACCTGTCTCTATTACGGAAATAAGTGTATTATATGAATCTTCTGTTTTTGAGACCCGCTTTGGCATTTGTCTCGTGTTCTATCCTTTTCTCTTCATTTCATTGTTCCTATTAGATTACAAATTTGTAATTTATCTCCTATTTTTGTATTTTCTATTTCATCCGAGATAGTGTATCCTAAGAAAAAAACATTTTGGCAGCAATGATTGTGATTTTATCTGTTCAGTTCATTATCCAATTTGCACCTCATAGACAATTACTTGGACTGCTACTACTTTATAAATTTTCAATTGTCCTTGTTGTACGTGATTCAAAGTTCTTATAGTTTCATACATTTTAAATATCGAAGTTAATAATAATAATAATAATAATAATAATAATAATAATAATAATAATAATAATAATAATAATAATAATAATAATAATAATAATAATAATAATAATAATAATAATAATAATAATAATAATAATAATAATAATAATAATAATAATAATAATAATAATAATAATAATAATAATAATAATAATAATAATAATAATAATAATAATAATAATAATAATAATAATAATAATAATAATAATAATAATAATAATAATAATAATAATAATAATAATAATAATAATAATAATAATAATAATAATAATAATAATAATAATAATAATAATAATAATAATAATAATAATAATAATAATAATAATAATAATAATAATAATAATAATAATAATAATAATAATAATAATAATAATAATAATAATAATAATAATAATAATAATAATAATAATAATATTAATATTAATAATAAACTACCACTAACTGTTTTGTGACCAAAGTATTTGCTGAGATCAGCAAACGAATTGAGCACAATTCAGCAGACCTTGCATGGCAATATGCTAAGTCGATAGTAGCTTTTAGACTTCGTCTCTACGTGTCTTCATTAAAAATACAAGAAACCAACTTCTTATTTATGTCTCCCTTAACAACAGGCCTATGGAACGGTACTCTCCAGGTATCAAGTCATTCATTTACTTTTTCTCTCTTCATGACCACAAATTATAAACCTGATTTCCTAGTGTGTTCGTATGTGCGCTAGAAGTTACTATAGCTAAGGAGAGCAGGGACTACTCTGTTCACACCTTCGAAGCACTCTTCCCAAGCGCTCCTCCCACAGTGTTGTTAGTGATGATGATGATGATGATGATGATGATGATGATGATGATGATGATGTGTATAAGGACGCTCAATTACATCGGTCATCAGCGCCCTTTAAAAAACTATCCATGGCAAAAGCCAGATATAACTTGTTCTAAAAATCTATACAAGTGTAAATAGACTTAAAAAAATACACGTACATAACAAAAAACAAACAAAAGTAACATAAATAAAAACAAATATAAATCCAACCTAACAAAAATTCCGTTCACTAAATCCTAAAGTCTAACCTAGAAAAGAATCTTAAAACCTTCTCCAGTGTTGTTCGTTAACGAACTGTCAATCAGCAGGATCATATCAGCGACACCAGTGTGCCAGAATTGCAATCGCAGCAGTTCTTTCCCATGTAGTAAATCTACTAACGAGGGACTGTCGCTTTTAAACACACTTAAAAACCATCGATCAAGGCTGGTTTTGAACCCACTGCCTAGGTATCAATAGGCCAGCGACTAAGTAACTGCGTCACTCACGCCGAAGGTCATCTGGATTACACTGAGCTCCAACAAACCGTGCAGATATCATTAAGCCAATTTATACCATCTTCCCTTCGTTTTACATTAATGCTGCTCAATGTATAATTAATCTAAACCAGTCAGATAGATAAATGACGTGGAAACTTGCAACAAATAATGAATGGGCAGAATCCAGTAGTGTTAGGTAAATGTGGAAATTTACCTCAAGTGATAAGGGCAGCGGGAGTCTTAATTTGTATGAAAATGTAGACATTTTCCTCAAGCCAATGACAAAGAAGTGATGAAAGGTAGTTTGGAGTCTTGTGTCAGGTAAATGTGAAAATTTTATGTCAGTTATAGAGAGGGGTGATGACTGTCGGATGGATGTCTTGAGTAACCGTGACAGTTTACGTAAGGAAATATTAGCCCAACCCTCATCTCCTGTCTTCTTCTGAAAATCACCAATACACTTATTGGTTCTTATTTTCACTTATTTTCTTAGTCAATTATACTTTGAGGACTGCGTCGGGATATTCATTGTTTTTCTCTAAACTATTGATATTGTAGAATCGTGCCCCCTGTAGGGTATAGTATTTCGTCGGGTCAAAGACAATTTATTCATTCAGTAGAAATACGGCCTAGTGAGAGGTTCATTGCAAATAACAGCTTCGAAGCAAGTTTTTGGACCTTCGTTCATATCTTTTTTAAATGTTCAACTTTAGATGCTAAATATGTCCCCCATTCCTCACTCTTTTTATCCCCTCTTCGAATAAATACATGAACATTTATTACCTATTAATGTATTGCATCTGTTATTCCCTTCCGCTCTATCGCCATAATTGCTGAATGCATCCACCATCCCAGTACGCTATAATTCTCCCCTGCTGTTTTTTCGTCCCCTTCTCTTGATCTGTTTTGCCACTATTTACCTACTGTATCATGAAGTGTTGCTTGTAGGTATCTACTAATTTGCTTGCACCGTTCATCTCCAAACAGATGATTGGGGGAAGCTTAACAGCTAGGTCATTTGGATCCGTCTAAACAGATGGTTTCCTTTCTTCTAATTATCTGAAGTTGTCGATTTACTCAGCTCTTCATTTCACGGCGTTTGCTATAAACGTCAGTATTCTTTCGCCTTCATTTGGAGTCCCTGACTGTTAACAATTCTCTCAGCATAATCTGTAAGGTGTATTCTGTGACAACATAGCATATCAGCACACAATTAAGCCGTTTATTCCGTTTATTTTTTCCACCACATTCCTACCTTGATTTGTAAAATCCTTCGCTAAAAATGTCAAGTAGTGGTTAAGTTGGGTAATAACGGACTCCCTTGTCTGACACATCTATTTTATTTCCTCCAAATTATCTATTAATTTTGTTTACACTATGTTTGGCCAGAGATTAATTGGAAAACGTATAACAGTAAATACATCTATAAAGAAAACCTATGTCATCTATCGCATTAAGATCCATCTTGGAGCAACATTTATTGGACACTTGTTATTTGTACTTCCATAGTTGATCCCGAACTCATAAAACATTTCTATCGACGATGAGTAATCTATCTCGCTAGCTTTTCGCAGTAAACTTCCTTTATCGCCACTTAAACTTTCACGGCACTACATATCGTACGCCTTGCAGCTGCAAGTTAGTACCCGCGTATCGGTCTTCGCGCACTTAACTTTGTGAGTGACATTTATGTATACATATCCCGCCATTTTGTGTTTCTTCGATCAAGACACGTGACGTTCTTAATACTATTCGTTTATGGAACTTATTTCCAATAAATGTAGTTCCTCTATTGGTGGAAGAATATTCAGAAACTCCCTCTTATATAACTCTCAGGTATAACGTTACTTAAAGGAAATGTTACGCTAACACGTTTCTCCTGCATCCTTAACTTTCTGTACATAATCCAGGGTTCCATTCTGTTTTATCTGCAAACAATTACTGTTCCCGGCAACAACAGGTTGGTATGGTATTGTTACCTAAGGGAGCGTATCGTTAATTACTTTTAAGGTAATTTTATTTTAAAAATGTGGAACTAAATTAATACAGATATTAATTTTGTTCGGCCTTTATTTAAAATTCTCTTTAAACCATTGGGTTTGTACTGACGATTTTTACGTTTTATTTCAGTTAAATTCTTGTTTCAGGTAGGTAAATGTTGAGAAATCTTGTTGAAATTAATATTGCGCGCTTGTTAGGATTAAGATTTTATCATATATTCTACATTACTGAGCTACAAGTCTTGTTTTTATCCGACTGCACTATCAGCCTTTTGTCTGCAAAATAAAATTGACTAGCCGGCGTTTTTTTATTTAATGGTGTATAACGAAATATGTTAAGGATCTGGAACTCTTATTCAATACTATGCTTCTATTTAGTCAAATATAAGTATGAATGCAGTGCCTAAGTAGGGTATGTTAGTAGGCTTAGCTCCACTTTCAAAATTGGGTCAGGAAGTCGAATCCTTCTTGGGAGGAGGCCTTTTGCCACTCAAAGAATTTTTAGTCAATTATTATTATTATTATTATTATTATTATTATTATTATTATTATTATTATTATTATTATTATTATTATTATTATTATTATTATTATTATTATTATTATTATTATTATTATTATTATTATTATTATTATTATTATTATTATTATTATTATTATTATTATTATTATTATTATTATTATTATTATTATTATTATTATTATTATTATTATTATTATTATTATTATTATTATTATTATTATTATTATTATTATTATTATTATTATTATTATTATTATTATTATTATTATTATTATTATTATTATTATTATTATTATTATTATTATTATTATTATTATTATTATTATTATTATTATTATTATTATTATTATTATTATTATTATTATTATTATTATTATTATTATTATTATTATTATTATTATTAATTCAATACGAGAATGACTTTCGGTGTAAGAGCTCTAATACTACTACCCTTGTAAAAAATGCCACCGACAGACAGAAAGGAGTGAACCGAAGAGAACGTCGGTTTACAGAACAATTCATGGCTGCATGCATTTTTCACTGATTAGTCAAGACTACTCACACATGATTTAAATTAAAACCATCTGTTTTGTGGTCATACATTTGCTAATGTGTATCCAAATGTAGATTATCTTTCCAATTTCTTGTTTACGGACGAACATTGTTCCATTGGATGGACATATTAACAACCAAACGACACGACTTTTTTAATTCAGAGGCTTAACTTGAACTGCAAACTAAGAAAGGTACTGCCAAAGGTATTGTCCCAAATTTAAGACAATTAATTGCTGAATAAAACAGCTTGTAAAGAAATGAATTTTATGTTTAGCTTTAATCCCTCTTATTTACTATGCTTATCTGGCAATATATTTATATGGCTACTTTTATCATATGTGCAAAATTGGTACAGTCAGGTGACTAAGAGGGTTTCTATTCTGCGACATGTCTATTGAGTCTGACTTAAGGTGGAGTTTCTCCTATAAAATACTTACGGTCTCTCAACTAGTAAACATTCCATACAGTGCCGTTTTAACTTAGTACTACGTAACTGCATTCTTCTCAGCATGAATCTATTTAAACGAGTTGTGTGATGCGTGTTTTTATGATAAATATCATCTTCTACTGAATTGGTTAGTTCGGATAGGTATTTGTAAACTAAGACTGTATAAAAATGAATATAAAACACTTTCCCTGTTGCATTTAGTTGTGCCACATTATTTATCAGTTAATCATGATATTAAATATTAAATATCATGAAAAAACACCGAAATTATATGATAAGGGACAATTTTCCAACAAATTTCAAAATTTTGTTCCAGATATAATTTGGAAACTACGAAGTGCCAAATAGTATACCAGAATTGTCATTAATGTAATTGTTAACATAATATTCGGATAAGTGTGCTTCAAATGTTTTACTACTCTTACATGATTTTAGCCAGTTAATCATGTCGTTACATATTAAATTGCTAGTGAACATTTGATAATTACATAGTAAGAAGTATATTTTAGCAAAATTTCTAAAATTTTGATTCAAAATATAGTTTTAAAGCTACTTCATTTAAAACGGCCAAGGCCGCATGTCCTATTAGCATAACTTAAGCTTCAAAAAGACAAATTAGGAAGCTGTAAACTAACAATTGAGTGAGAAATATCCAATTGGTGACTTTCTAGTGCAGTAGAAAAATCATAGTGGTTGCAGGGAGATGAAGCACGCAACAAAATAGTAGTTAAGAGGCCACATTGCAGTCAATATATTGCACATCCTTAGAAAGAACATACATCATTTGTTAAGCTATTTACGTCAATTTCAACTATAAAGTTCATGCCAGCTTTGGTGATATCCTGAAGATTTATTCCCATAAGTTATTTTCGTATTAGCAACTATAGAAGTGAAATTGTACCATTTATGAACACCAATGGTATCGTATTTGGACCCATATTGAATTTACAACGTTCTATGCGAAAAATAGCTCGTAACTGCTTGCACCACTAAGGGCATAAAATCATCAATTAAAAGTTTAGTACCTCAAAAGGTTAGTCATTTAGTCAGGTTTCACTGCTTTTCGTTTATATACCTGGTTCTTAAACGTTGGAATCTTGTGCAGCAATAAGTTTTGGGGTTGATTGCCATTCCATTACACTCCATGCTCACTGTGTTATACCTGGTGTGATTGTGCAAAATACATAAGGCGGGGTCGACTAAATGATTACAAATGTTTGTAATGTTTTAATAAGTGGCTGTATAGGAGTGGAAGAACATCCAGCGGAAGCTAATAGCAGCTTACGTCCTTAAAAATCGAACCCGCGACTGTAACTGTCTCGCCAGTTATAGACAGTACATTACTATAAATCAGTTCTGCCCTTGTTCTAATTTTTAACTACGGTTAAGGACGTATGGATTCCAAGTCTCAAATTTCATGAAGCTCACCTTCTCTATCAGTTTCTCGTCCTTGAATAAGCCTCTATTGGACCAAGCATTTGCGTATCTAAGTGCATATTTCAGTTTCATTTTAATATGCCGCACTATTTTTATCCTGCATATAATTATACAACATTCCATTTTCAGTGTACCATATTCTTGGGAGTAAGAAACTATGAAAATCTGGTCAATGATTCTAATTACTGTGACATACATTTTTTGTAAACTTCAGGTATTGAACTGGTAACCAAGGTTTGCTTTAGTGGTGTAGATCGATCAAAACATTTTAATCAATTGACCATGTTACTTTAATCGATTAATTGAGACATCATATGTTCGAAAATTAGCTGTAAGGATTATATGAAGCACTTTAATACTCTGTATATTTAATTATTTATGATACTTTTAAATATTTAGATTCAAAATTTGTGTTTGCATTTAGTGCACATGCTTTTATATGTATTGAATTAGATCTACAATATTTTAAAGTAATTATTTAGTAACATATTATATCAATATCTACTAAGATTTGTGAGACTAACAAGCAAATAATAGTTTACATGAAGACTCACCTAGTCACTGTTATTTCATCCATGATTTTAAACATGTAAATGCATTCACATGTTTTGAATTGGGTGCTGCTCTTCGTTTGGTGACTATTTCCTGCATCACTAAACACACATTCACAGGGAGCCGATGTAACTGGTGCATAATTCCTTCGCTATGGATGAAAGAACTGGCAGCTGAATAGAATGTGTCTTCCACCACTGAAAAAGATTTGCGAAGTCATCCAGTTCACCCAAGGCTTGTAGACGTCAATTTCTGTAGCAAGTGGTGTTAATAGGGCGGTTTGCTCGACATTTTCATTGTCATTAAAATCAGATTTCTCTTCTTCAGATTTTCTTCTGTCGTAGTTTTCGCGCTTAAAACGGATTTTTCTGAAAGTCTTTTCCATACTAATTCTCTTGTATCTCTTGAAAGACATTTCAAGGATTTGAATTTCGGATGGAGAGCTGTAACTTATTCGTACATTTCTAATTTAGGCCAGCTATTAATTCTTTAAGTTAAATTTTCAACAAGAGTGGTTTTGAACCTGATCACATACAGATGATCTGAATCAGCGACTTTGAGACTTAACCTTAGATAAGTCATTGCATGTAGCACAAAACTTGCTGTGACGTATTTACTTCCCCCAAGAAAACAAATTATCCAGGCAAGGTTTCAGACATTCAAACATTCTTTGTACCATTTCCCATTCAAGTTAAGTTAATGGAATAATATTTGAAGGTTGAGTATCTATTAACTCTTCTCTTAGCTGTGAGCAGACTTTCAAACATAATACAGGTACTCTGCCATCGGTCTACTACGTCTTGTTTTAATTTGATCTGTGGAATATTAAGATCGTTCAACGTTTTGGACAGTTCATTGTAAAGTATGAGCAGAGCACCTAACATTGTCATATTTTGATTTCTCAATACCAAGTGCAATATTCCTAGCATTGTCTGTACAGATTGCAATGGCTTTATTTTGCAAGTTCCAATCATTTACTACCTGTTCGAACGTATTGGTACAATATTTCGCTGTGCTTTTCAGTTGCGTTTTTCTCTTGCAACATTGCACTGCAGAACTCCCAGTTAGAATCAATCCAGTGGGCAGTAACTCCTAAGTAACTTTGACTCACTACTGAAGTCCAGAAATCCCCTGTTAAGCTAACATATTCCTCTTACTTTAATGCGTCCAATAGCTTAGATCCTTCAATATCGTATAACTTGTCAATTCGTCTACTTACATCTTTTGATGGAAGATTATACGAACTGTTTCCAACGGCTTCTCTTAAAACTCCTTTTAGCCCTTCACCCGAAACAATATTCATGGGTCGGCTATCCTTTACTATCCGCTTTATGATTTTATTTGTTAATTCACCTTTCTCGATGGAAGAAATCGGCTTGACTATGAAATTATTTAGATTGGACTGCGATGCCTGAGGAACAGTTGGAGATAATTCGTTAGCACTTTGAAATGGATGGGTGTGTTTCAAATGATAATTCAAACTACTAGCACTACCACTATAACTAAGTGATTTCCCGCAAATTTTACAAAATACTTTTTTTCTGTCAAGCACTTTACCAGATTCATTTAGCTTAAAGCCAAAATGTACACCCAGTTTCCTCACAAATTTTCGTATGCCATAATTTTAATTCCACTCAGCACAAAACTTTTTTCCTTGCTTTAACTTTTTTAACATAAAACTTTCACTGACTGTCACGAACTAAGAAATGTTACTGGCTTACTGCAGTTTACAGTTAAAGTTACACCACCACCAGTGAAGAGGGATCAGCTCCATAGCTTCCATAGCTGCGTAAGCGAGGTGTTCGGTTCAAGGTTATACAGTTCAGTTTACGCTAACAAGTTATAAATAATCAATTGTGTACGATATGTTGTCACACACAAGCTGTAAGGAAAGAAACCTGTCGGCATCTGTATGTAGTTATGTACCTCTTAGAATATTTCACAACAGAAGTGTTATTTAGACTCTCTCGGGGTTCAGATTGATTTCTTTTAGCTGTCAGCAGTTATATTATCTCAAAGTTCAAATAAAATTACGTGTCTAGTGAAAGCTTGTTGCGTTGGAAAGACTGTTTAGGTGGGAAGCAATACATCAAAACAAAGAGCGCCAAATTTGGCTAAAAGAGTTTTGAATAATATTTATTGTAATAGATTAATTTTATTCGACTCGATTATTCGATTAAAAACTTTTAATCCTTAATCTAAAATAGAAAAATTAATCGATTAATCGTTCGGTTAATCGATTAAAGCACGCAGCACTAGTTTGCTTTATTGAAGATCAGCGATCTTCGAGACGGTTTCTGAGAAATAGTGTCACTAGGTGGTATATCGTCGAAAAAAGTACTTGTTTGCAGCTTATGTATCAAAATTGGAAATAAGTAGAGAAAACAACTTGCATCCTTGAAGCTTTACAGCTGGTTTAGAAGCACAATATAAATACTTTATGAACGACGCTATAAATTTCTAGGATCATATCAATGCCGCGAGTGTTCTGAATTTCTTTCCGCAGAAGTTATCATTATCATGGGGCTGTCACTTTTAAGCACCATCGGTCTGGTTCGAGCTTGAATCTGCGACCTTGATATCACTAGGCCAGCGCCTAACTAACCGAGCCAGACAAACGACAGTATTCCAATACAAATATGGGAAGAATTTTTTAATGTCTAGTGCGTCACACGGAAATTGAAACGCTAATTAATTCGGTTTTCACGACACTTTTACGAGTTTAGTTGTGAATACACATACTTAAAGACAAATGCATTTTTACGAAATATCTTTTGACCAATTACGTCAATGTTAATTTCATTTAGAGTGAAACTTGTTCGACAGCAGCAAAATAGAGAATTTTTTTGAAAGCATGACATTTTCATTGCAGCTCTTTTACTGAAACTACTGTAAGGAAATAGCAAAAGTCGTTTATTATGACGTTTGGTTTAAGTTAGTGTAATTTAATTGCTATAAATTCTGGACTTGTGCTTAACATACCTTAGAAAAAATGCAATTTCACTTTTTATTCGTTAATTATTAATCCTAATTTGGAATTCGAATTTGGCTGGATATATGCATCTCGAGGATATTCTCAGAATGCGGCATGGAACTAGATATCTCCAGAAAGCTAAATTTTCATAAAGGTTAAAAAAAATACACCTGGATAGTTGTCTCTCAGAAAAGTTGGTACTTATTGCACAGATAACCTTCATATAATTCTGTAAGTCCGTAATTTAAAAATGCAGCTTAACCTTAAGTTTAAAAGACTGATTCAAGGTTTCGTATATGCTGTTAGACAATTTTGATCATGTACATTGATGTATCATATTAAAATGTAAAGTATCTCAAAGAAGCTTAAGCTTTAAGATGATCCATAAAAATGTAATATATTAGAATAACGGTCGGAGATTACCTTGGCACGAGATCACACATACAGTAGTGTGAAAAATAATACACTGATGCCCATAAAGAAGCAAGCTGCGATTTTCTGGAAATGAGAGGTCTTAATTTGCTCACGACAAACACCTACACAATTCCTTAGTGCTTTTACTTTTCTGTAGTATTTATAGTAAGTAGAGTAGAGACCTCCTATTAGTAGACTTCATAGGAAATTACACAGGGAATATGTGTTTGAGGTACTCTTGAATCCCCTCTCCCAAGATGTATTTTTAATTTCATGTGGCACGTGGTGTACGTATTATGTGCAAAATAGTTTATATATGTTGTGTGTGTGTGTGTGTGTGTGTGTGTGTGTGTGTGTGTGTGTGTGTGTGTGTGTGTGTGTGTGTGTATATATATATGTGTGTGTGGTGTATCAAAATTAAAATGTTGGTAAAATACTAAAGTTGATATTTAAGTTTAGCATCTTCCCAGAACGTCACGCCCGCCTCGGTAGCGTAGATGGTAGCGTGTTTGCCTCACGTTCAAGAGGTTCCGAGTTCGGATCTCGGTTAGGATGATTTACCTGGATAAAGTTTTTCCGGGGTTTATCCTTATCCTGAAAGACGAATGTCGGGTAGCTCTAAGCTCCATGGACCCCGGACTCATTTGAGCATCATTTCACCAATTTCATTCATCGTCCGATATGACCTAACGTTGGAGGACGTAAATTAAAAAAAGAAAAGAAAGAACACCAAGATTTTCAAGAAAAAAAAAAAACCAAACTCTGCTAACCAATACATGGAACATTTTATCTCAAAATGGATCTAACGACTTCTATTGAAATACGAATATTTACAATATTTTCATCTAAAATATAATATACATCTTGAATTTTCTGGGGGATGTCCTTAGAAGCCTGTCTTCATTCTAAACGACTTTTTCGTATCAGGTAAACGGTAGGTGAGGGATAGACAAAATCTTACTATAGAAAATTTAGATCTCGTTAAAGCACACAATTTATAAAACATTCTTTTCTGGAGCTGTTTCCGAGAAACTCCTTGTTATTCCTCAAATAATTTCTGCTTCTCAATTTTCTCAATTTCTGCTTCTCTTGGCCAGGCAAGGATACCGGAATTTTAAAGACATCACTTAGTGACTACCGTTTAAATGATTTGACTATCGTTTTAAACCTACTGTCTCCGATTATTTAAGCAACTCTGTCAATGCCATCGTGGCTGGTATGCCGCACTTCTGTTCCGTAGTTCTTTTAGAGCCAGTAGATCTACTGACATGTGGCTGTCGCATTTAAGCGCGCTTAAAAACTTAACCCAAATAGACACGTATTCCCTGATGTCCACTGTACCACTAAGGAAATATATAACACAACTGCTACACATGTTTATATCATTGAACATGGAGTGGATATATATATACACACACACACACATATATATATATATATATATATATATATATATATATATATAGGAATAAAAATATGTATTTATCTATTCTTGGCAAGAAAGGCTTTTTGCTTATTACCCAACGAAATATCATTTTTCAATTTCCCAAGCTTCAGCAAAAGTGGCTAATGAAATCACCTGCAAAAGCTCGAGCTTTATATGAAAAACTACGAAACGCTGATTGGAATGGAATTGGAATTAAGCTATGCCATACATAGATTTCCAATCAGTTACTAATCACTCAGTACACCTCTTCGAGTTTGAACACACCGTGGGACCTTTTTGAATGTGGATGATCAAAACAGTAAAACAGTTTATTTTGTTCTGGATTTTGACTATACATTTCTTCTGACTATAAATTATGCAAACTATACAAAAACCTAACAATAGCAAAACATGAAATACACTTTTGGGGTTTTCTATTTCAAAGCCACAAGTTTGCGCAAGCTTGTTCAACTTAATTAACTTAAGCTTAACTTCAACTTAAATGGAAGTTTCAGATGTGGGAAAATCTGTACGGCGAAAGGCAGTGTAAACCCTTGTGTGCACTTAATGCGAGCTAAGAGCATAGGAAATTATGTATACAGTTACATGTAGTTAATAGGTGTGTTACAGGAAGTGCATGACAAAATAAGGCAGCCTTCTCGTCCTCTCTGGGATACATAATACGGCTTCTGTCTTGCGAAACCTGAAACTGACCTGTTTGTTGACGTATTAATGCTAGACTAGACAATTCTAAACCGAAACGTCACAATTATTTCACTATCTCTGTCTTTTTCCCTCTCTGGTATCCTGATGGCATAAACTGGGACAAATAATGCTACTCTATTTAACATTCTCAAAAATGCCTTACACTTGTCACATTTCTCTGTTCGTAAAGCATAGGGGTTTCTAAGCACCACTTCATTAAAACGATCTCAATTCTGGTTTCTGGAATCGACAGTCTAGTGACATGACGTTAAACTTACTGGAATATGTTGCAGACTATTAATTTATTTATTTAGGTTTTTATTTTAAGTATTAATTATATTTATTAAGGTTTATTCTAATATAATTGAGATTCATTGGACCTCCTTCACCATAAAAAAAATCAAAGCAAATACAATGAAAAGCAATACGACAGCACAATACAAAAACTTAATAATAAAAGCCAATACGCCATTCCCGAAAAATAATGGCTGTTAAAAAGACAAGAATTGCTCAAAATTAGACTGAAAAAAACAAATATTAAAATTATTAAAACTAAGCAAGTTATCCGTATATCTTATTCATTACTGAACACATATCAGTTAGAAATCAGTATACCCAAAGGTTATCAAATAGAATATAAAGTGACTCCCCTTATCTTAGCCTCCCCTATTGTGAATTTATACCAAAGTATTGATTTGCGTACCAAACTTTGCACCCTTTTTCAAGTTCAGCAAAGTTAGCACTTGCTGCACTTGTTCGGTGCATACTGAGCGGGATGGCTCAGGCGGTTTCGTCTGTGGCTCGCATTCGGGAGGCCCGGGTTTTTTCGGGGGGTATGCCGGGTCGCTAAGGGAATGCCGGGTAGGTTAATTACATTCCCCGAATTTCCTGTCCCTCCATTTCATATCCATTATCATTCCATATCATCTTTCGTCTGTTGGTCTCTTTCAGGGTAGAAGTGTCGGCGGGTGTCTCGTGCGGTGCATGAAAGGATGATATGCTCTGAGGAAAACTACTTCCTCCTCCGGTAGGTCGGTTGCCGGTCTCCGCTCCTCTGCTGGGACCATTTCGGGACCGCCAGCCAGAGACCTTTGGGGCCCGGATCTCCTGCCTGTGACCTTTAGGGCTCGGTTGCTGGGCTCGTTGACGTCCCGCTGTAGGGGAGCGAGTTCGTTGTCCTGGCCTGTTGAGGGAAATCTCTATCCAAGTAAACTATAGGACCCTGTCCTCTGTACTGCCGTGGCTCCTTGGGTCGGCCCCCCTCTGTCTACTTTGTCTCATCCTTCCTCCCGGAGGTGTCCCAACTTGGAGGCATAGAAAAACTGGGCCCAGAATGGTGGCCTACGTACCGAATCCCCTCTCGGTTTACACAAGCTAGCTCTCCGTGGGACCTTAGAGCCCTGTGTGCTTCTTACACTGAGCATTTAACAAAATAAGATAATCTCGATAAACAGATTACGCCTTTGATATCTTATTTCAGCTTCCAACAAAACGAAGCTAAGGATGCATATCTATGCATAATGAATCCTTTACATTCGCATAATATATGCTGTGAGGTTTCATTTTTCCTCCCATATTTTTTGTGCATGTGGGTTGAGCAAGTCTCAATATGTAAAAATGTCTGCGTTAATTGTTATAGCAAGTCTGCTGAGCTTGTGCCTACTTAAGTTTAAAAGAAATCCATTTCGTTTACCGCCTGGCTCCAAGTTAATGGGCGTGGCTGGCGGTAGTTTGTCTTCTCCAAAGCTCCAGATGAGCCCTACCAGCTAAACAGGTCATCTCACACTTAACACTTTTGGAGACATCCATAAAGTAGCTTGAGTCCTATAAAATTAAGCCCCATGCCCCTCTTAGCGATTGTGTCCGCCATTTAGTCTTAGAGACCATATCTAAGATAGTCATGTCTAGGAATCCAAACAAGAGAATGTCTGGATGGCTGATAAGTCTATTAAACATCCTTTGGCATTGCCGCACCAGTCTTGATATAGTTTTAACTACTACTAGGGATTTAGAACCTGTAGGCTCTGCTAAGAATTCTGTATCCATTTACCTGATATATTAAAAATAAGCATTACTCGGCCAAGGTTGCGTACCTCTCAACCTACAGATTTCGACGAAGAATAGCAGGGTCCCAGATGCTGTACCGTCCTGTTTTCAAAACGGAACAATCAATGTGAAGCACCTCTTGCCGCAGTCTTCAGAATACACACTCTCTGTGGTTTCTACACCTCCCTAGAAGATATCTCCGTTTAGTAATATGGATTTAGGTTACACCAAATTTTCATCAGGCCCCATTCCATACGGGCAATAAGACGTGTCTCTTGAAGTTTGGTTAACATTGGTTTGGTGAAAATATAGTTAACCTGTCTCCCTAAAGAGTAGCTTAAAGCGTCAATCCAAAGGTGATGAGCACTTCTTGAGCAGAGAAATTGTACTTATGAAGGTGAAGAGAGAGATTGTAGTTAATTTAAAAAAGCTTCGTTTTCGCGTAGTATTTTCAATATGGAGCCAACAACCTAAATAGATCTGAAAACACAAGGTAATGCTTCAAATGTTGTTTAAAAAACAAGTTCCAGAACTCAATAAAAGATCGTAATCATTTAAATCAATTTATCGAGAGATTTATAATATACCAGCTCAAGCACCAAAGATAAAATGTCTTATTTGTTGAGAATAATTATCGTTGCAATATCTACACTTCCACAAATCTATTATGTCATTGCACACACTGGGCCTATAAATGAACAACCAATTGTGATTAAGGCACCCGTCACATATTATGTCAATTCAACTGGTAAACTCGCACAACCATCAAATTATTCGTTTTGTTTCACGTATCTCGTATGCTGGAATCTGCATATTTCTTGCAAATTAAAACCTATTGGAAGAAATGGTTAGTAAACACCCCAAGATACAATGTATCACTAAAAGTGCGGCCACTAATAACAAGGAACAAGAAAATAATAATTGAAGCGTGTACCCAGTCACACCTATTTATATCATCGAACAATAAGTACCGCATGACAATTCACCTTTTGCTGTAATCCACATGAGAACAGAAATTTCAGTTCTCGCTTTAATCACATAATGACCTTCCGTAGGCAAATATATATGAAAGCACAGTACTAAAGGAATTAACTACTACGTAGGTCTACTCGTATGTAGTTGCGATGGATGTCATGATACTGGAAAGTAATCTTAGGAGTTTCGAAGCTCTATATGAATATCTTCAATTGCTAATAAACAAACACAGTCCACGTGCACTATATCTTCAAGAAATAAAGTTGTCGGCAGATTATGAACAGCAAATAAAACAATGCACAGCATACAATAAAAACGCCTTAACGGCAAAGTATGCTGAGCTGACTTGAGCGGACCTGACCTGACCTGACCTGACCTGAGCAAATTGGCAGGTTGAGGACGGTGTGTTGTCATTCGTTTACCTCCCTTTGTTCGGGTTTAAGTATATAGTTTGCAGGGTTGTGGGTGAAATGACGTGAAGGGAGAGAAGTAGTTGCAACTGCAGAAGAGAGGCATCGACAGAAGTACATAGCTGCAACGGCCCTTGTGCATCGCTGGTGGACTTATTGTAAAATGCAGGATACATTTTGAATCCAGGAATTTCTTAATAGCATAGTATAAAGCTTAGCTTTCGCGGCTGTTAAATGTGCTCTGTGGTTACCGGTGGTGCTGGCATCCTGTGCGGGGAAGGCGATAACGCTCGAAGCGCGTTCTGTGGGATTGTAAACCCTAAGAGAACAAATCAGGATGCTCCATTGGGATAGCAAAGATTAATAAAATGTTGCAACCCGGCACCTAATTTCACCTTCCACATACGGAAGGGATGAGGCTTCGTCAGGTAGTCTCACGGGGAAAGAGCGGAATACAAGAGCCGATGACCCGGAGACATCTATTCTGCACCCGTTGGTCATGCCCAAAATCTCGAAAGTGTAAAGCAGGATGGAGACAATAAATGCTCGAAAGAGGCGCAGATGTAGCGGCTATCTATACCTTAGTATAGGGTACAGCAAGCTGTAATTTCGGAGTCATGATACACTCCCTGATGCATTTCTCAAAAGTCTTATCAAACTTCATGACATTGGTCCTCTCTACTCTTCCCCTGATATATATGGATAAGGTAAAATTGGCGGCAAAGCGGCACTTAGTAAATACGATGGGTGGCTATTCTCCTTGTTGGTGGACAATCGCCAAAGCCTGCATTATTCTTGAAGGAGGAGGAAGTGTGTGTGGTTGGTGTTGAAGGTTCCGTGTTGGTGTTTATCTGTAGTGAAGAGCAACACGTCGTCAGCATATTGGACTATGTTAACATGCGGCTATACGGGAAGTTCGGCCACGTAGACGCTGAAAAGAGTGGGAGATAGTACAGAACCCTCGGGGACTCAGCCTCTAAGTGACCTTTGTGTTGATGTATTTGTCGCTATTGAAAACACGGAACTTCTTGTTGAAACAATAAAATGTCTGTGTTTTAAGAAGGAGTGATAGTGTTGGTGTAGCTCACTTACGTTAAAAACAAAACTGCGCAAAAGCAATTTCCACTAGAAGCCGAAGCAATATTAATTTTCTTAACGAGAACTATTTGTATTTGCAACCTATATTTACCTAACAGTATTAAAGTAGTTAAAGCCTACTTTAATCACTATAAGTCAGTTACCAAAATAATGTATATTGTTGACAGTTTTAATGGATAAGAATATTCGGGACTGCAAAAGAGAAAAAATAATCGAATCATCATTACTCACTGTAACCTACTTTTATAAAATTCCACGAAATCAACGCACTACTCTGTAAGCACACAACCCTAATAGTTACATCGACCTAGCAATTTCTGACATTCAATTTACTGGTCAGTTTATTCGGTTAAGCCTCGAAGCAACCGTTTGAAATATGCAATAAACTACCAGAATCCTTGTATACAAGAACTCCTAAATTGATACTGGATCGAGCAGACCGGTGCCGGTATAAAGCAATAATTAGATATTAAAATTTTGCAGACATTACGAATGCCACAAAAAGGTAAGGAAGCTGAAATAGATGCTCCAGCAGAAGAATTTATTAAATTACTGAACTCTCTGAGTACATCTAAACAAAGAAGCACTGGTCTTAAAAGAGCAGTTCTACGGTCGAACAATGAATGTAAACTTGTCATGCATAACAAAAACAATACGCACTACAATTACAAAACAATTCTGCTGCAGAAAACCAAAGAGAATATTTTAAACTTGGGACGAGAACACGAAAAGTTCTTACATACAAAATAAATTGTTGGTTAACCTGTTTTACATTAATAACACTGGCCAACAATGAGTATCTTCATACACAATTTTGGGCATTTCTGATTTATTTTCATTTGCTGATTCCAAAAATAAGTCAACTTGTATTATCCACAATTTTTTGTAACTTTGAATATATTTATCTCCGTTTATCAGCTTTTGTAGTTGTATAGTATATTGACCAGAAGGAGTATTTTGCTATTTTATTCATTATATCAACTAGTTTTTGTCTTAAATTTACGACTTATAACAATGACACTACCATAGGTACAGACCTGTGATTGAATAGAAGCTTCCTTAAAAGAGGGAACCTAATTTCGTGCTCACTTGCATTGTCAATTGAGATAGAAATATGTAATACTGTTCATAATAGTGCACTATAAGGAGCAGTGTAAAGAGTTTATTGCATAAAAAGATGTCTCCAAAGTGTTGTGAATGTCAGAAACATCTTCTGTTACGTGTGTGGTGAGTTGACAGAAAGTGCAGAGGCGAAAATGTACCTACTTCTCATATAAGAAAAGCTTTTGGCTTATTTTGACGGGCGCGTACACACACACACACACACACACACACACACACACACACACACACACACACACACACACACACACACACACACACACACACACACACACACACACACACACACAAAGGACTAGAAATAGACGCTGATCCCGGAAAAGTTTTGTGACAACTGTGTAACACTACTAACTGCCTAGTGGATGGGATCCAGTTATATGCCATTTGCCGTCCCTATGTGGCGTGAACATACGGGCCATTTGATACACATTACTTCTCCTTGAGAAATGACAAAGTGATCCAGATTAATACTTTGAATAAGTTAATTTTATGCTTTAAAGTACTGTAATGCTCAGTAAATAATTTATTTTGTCAGCTGCCGTACGAGTAGGTACAGATGGACGTCGTCAAATGTACAAAAATATTAACAATTATAAAATTCTTGAAGAGAGTAAGAACATTGCCTTTTAAGATAATTCTTTAATAATTCTTTTCAATTTTCTTTAAGATTTAATAAACATTATGCCCTTAGGTAGATTATTATTTACTACTTTACTTATAGAGAAAATTGGTGACTTTATAAGTTTTGGTGCCCAGTACTTGCTATATGTATGTCATTTTTAATTCTAGTGCCTTAATTATGTACGACTTTATTTAGAATAAATAGTTCAGGATTATTCACGAAATACAGGATGTCCAGAGGGAGACTTCCGAATTTCAAATAAATGTAGCGCAAAGGAAAGTTTGTGTACTATAATTTATATACACCAGAGTGATAATGTAACTCAAAGATTTCATTGCAACAAACTCTAACACATTGTAACCAACTTTAGTTCAGTTCACTTGCACATGGGTGCCCCGGGTGGCGCGAGGAATATGTTTGCAACAATATGTTTTTGACGCATCCACTAGAAGAAATTTAGTGGAGTGATGTAGGGGTAATTCGGAGGCTAACCTTTAATCCGGCATGTGTTAGATGACATTCCCAGGTCGTTGGATTGGCGGTGTTGGTCCAATTCCTTGACAACCTTTCTTAAAAACTGGAGAAATAAGGTAGTTGTAGCAATATCATTTTTTACATATTTTAAACTTTTAGTACTTATTTCATCAATATACCTACCTGATGAATTAGAGGCTTGTAAATCGCTTATAACATTTAAAACTTCAAATTCACTAGTAGGCATGGAAAACATAGAAAGAGAATTGTTTGAACCTGTAGTAAAAACATCGGATGAAGCAGTAAAATGGGCCGAAAATTATTTTATTCAACAAGAATGGAAACATGATTGGCAAATTCATTTACAATGATTGAATTAGTTTCACTAAGTTCACCAACTATATTTATTTGTTCGACCAAGCTCAGTGTTTACAACATTCCAGCCAGCCTTATTTTTGTTATTTGAGTTATTTAATAAGTTGGATATATACTCCTTGTTTGCTGTCATAATCATCCTTTTATTTCTTTTTATATCCTGTGCAACAATGAACGATAGAGAAAATAAAAATATTTAGATTGAACAACCTCTTTTAAGATCAAATAGCGTTCTAATTTTTTTATATTGATGATATTGCTTGCTATCCTTTTTTGATATGCCTTTGCATGAATTTACACAATTTAAAATTAATGGGTAGATAGATCAAAGTAATATAAAGTCGTTTTCATAAAACGATTCCATGCCTATTTACAGCCCCTGTTCCAGAAATAACATCCCAATTTACATTGTGCAATTGATGTTGAAATAAGTTAAATTTCTTGCTCTAACATTTCTATAAGTACAAATATCTGTCTGTTACGTCTCTTGGAAGATAGAACCTGCAAATTTTAAAAACAAGGATTGTGCATGATGATCGGAAGTAAGAAAAAGTGCACATTGCAAAAAAGGCGCATTTACAAAAATCGCTATCTACATTAATGACCATATAATGTACTGCAGCATGATTATGAGTAGGATGAGTACATAAAGAAATCAAATCAAACGAATCAAATATATATATATATATATATATATATATATATATTAAACAGCGCTTTCTTAGAGATATTGGCAGCAAGAGCATCTATGTATATTCAAGTCACCGGTTAACTTATATTATCATATTGTTTATGTATACAATTTAAAATAAATACTAATTTAGATCAGAACATAATGTCGCTTGGCGATCCATATATACTTAAAATACATAATGTAACATTTATAAAATTTATCTTCTTATCTACTCTTAAACCCACATATTCAAAATAAATTTCTTGGGAAAAGCTTGTAATATATTTGATATGCACAGCCAAAATTGACTGTTTACAATAAATTGCAACAACACCGTGAATGTGTTCCTTCCTCTCGAAACAGGCTGATAATATATTGTATATCTACGCATCAGAATGTAAGGCTGTACCATGTTTATACTGTGACTTTGTGGGTTCGTGAAATGAAAAGTCCAATTTCACCACTCAAAAATGTTCTTTATTTCCACCGACTTACAGTTAAATACGTGCCAATTACACAAAATTACGTAATGCACACAATTACGATTCACCAGTTCGTCCGTTACCGTTCCGATGCACGTACACAATTACACAAATTCTTCCGTTGCACGGCGCTACTTCACTAGCACGTCAAGCACTAACACTGACTGTCTGTCTCTCTGAAACCCTTTTTATAGGCATCTCGTCGTATTCTCGGCTTCTCTGGTTTCCAGGCGAATATTCCAGATGATAGAAGAAGGGGAGAGAAACGTCCAGGGACGGGTGACATTCCTTTAACCACCCTTCAGTTAGTGACAGAGACTAATGGGAGGCGTGGCTCAGCTCCCTCTGGTTTCCTCACAGCTGTGCCGTCATACCTTCCGCTAATTGGGTGAAACTGCTCCCTCCTCAAAGCTGGTCGTCCCGAACAGCACCATCGTAGCGGGCTAGTCGATCCAGGTGTACCACCAACATCTTTCCTCGGGGAACCTTCTGGATGCGGTAGACCACGTCGTTAATCCTCTTCACCACCCGGTACGGTCCTTGCCATGGCTGCTGGAGCTTCGGGCAGCGTCCCTTGGTCCGGGTAGGACGGTACAACCAGACCAGGTCACCTTGCTGGAACCCTTGGCTGTTGGCTTGCCTATCATATCTGGTCTTCATGCGGTCGCTCGCCTTCTGGATGTTCTGGCGAGCCATCTCGTGCATGTCGTGGAGGCGGTCCACCAGGTTCTCCACATACTCGGTCACCGGCTGCTTCACCTCCGGAGGGCTTCCGAAAGCCAGGTCACAAGGGAGGCGTAACTCTCGACCGAACATTAAGCTGGCTGGCGTCATCCCAGATGTGTCGTGTATAGACGAGCGATAGGCCAGCAAGAACAGTGGCACCTTGACGTCCCAGTCTCGCTGATGGCTGGCCACGACCTTCCTCAGGTGTTCCTCTAAGGTCTTGATGTACCTTTCGACCATGCCATCCGTTTGGGGATGTAGAGGCGTAGTGCGAGTCTTGTTCACCCCAAGCCTTTGTAGTGCTTCCTTCATTAGGTTGGACTCAAAGTTGGTACCCTGGTCACTGTGTAGCTCTAACGGCACCCCAAATCGACAGAACAGTTGCTCCACGAGGCAGTCTGTGATTGTCTTTGCCTCTTGGTTTGGGATGGCATACACCTCCGGCAACTTGGTGAAGTAGTCCACGACCACCATTAGGTACTTGTTGCCTCGGTCGGAAACTGGGAACGGTCCAGCAATGTCAACGGCGATCCGTTCGAATGGCACTCCAACGTTGTACTGCTGCATGCGACCCCGGCTCCTCGTCTGGGGGCCACGACTCGCCGCGCACACGTGACACTGACGGCACCATCTCTCAGCATCTGCTCGGAGCCTCAGCCAGTAGTAGCGCTGCCGTAGTTTGTCAATCGTTCGGTTCGCTCCCAGGTGTCCTCCCGAAGTACCGGCGTGCACTTCTTCCAGGACTTCCAGGACCTTACTCCGGGGAAGTACCAACTGCTCTCTCTGCGTCTTCCCATCGGGTGATTCCCATACCCGGAACAGCACGCCCTCTCTAGTCCTCAACGAGTCCCATTGGGCCCAGTACGACTTGTAGGTGGCGCTCCTCGCTGCGATGTCCTCCCAGGTTGGTCTCGTCCCTGCCTCCACTTCCCTTAAGAGCGGCGCCAAGTCTGCGTCCGCCAGCTGCTCCCTCCTCAGGCCTGCGCTATCCCAACCGTCCGCAGGCACTGCCACAACTACTCGGACTGCTGCGGCACGCTCCTTCTCTTCCACTCTTGTGCACTGGCCGCACTCTTCTGGACAGGGTCTTCTGGACATGGCATCTGCGTTACCGTGGCTCTTCCCTCTACGATGTTCCGAGGTGAAGTCGTACTCCTGCAGCCTCTGGACCCAACGTGCTGTCTGGCCTTCCAGGTTCTTAAAGGTCAATGGCCAGGTTAGGGCGGCATAGTCAGTCCTCAGGTGGAATGGCTGACCGTACAGGTACTTGTGGAAGTGCTCCAATGTCTTTACTACCGCCAGTAACTCCCGTCGGGTGACGCAGTAGTTCTTCTCTGCCTTGGATAGCGTCTTGCTGTAATAGGCTATCACCCGCTCATGACCGTCCTGGATCTGCGATAGGACACCTCCAATGCAATGGTCGCTGGCGTCGGTGTCCACAATGAAGGCGCCACCCGGTTGTGGGAAACCCAAAATTGGAGCACTGCACAGGGTCTCCTTTAGGTGCTGGAAAGCGTTTTCGGCGTCCTCTGTCCACACATAAGGCCGGTGTTCCTCCGTCAGGCGGGTGAGGGGTTTTGCGATGTTGGAGAACCCCTTTATGAAGCGGCGGTAATAACTGCACAGCCCCAGGAAACTTCGCAACTCTTTCCTATCCTTTGGGCGAGGCCAATCTCTCACAGCCTGTGTCATCTCCGGGTCTGTGGCCACTCCGGTTGCGGAAGAGCTGGCACTTCTTCGCGTTCAGCTTCAAGTTGGTCGCTTGCAGTCTCTGTAGTACCTTACTCAGATTCTCGAGGTGATCTTCAAAAGTCTTCCCGACGATGATGATGTCGTCCAGGTATAGCAGGCAGGCATCGTAAGTCAGCCCTCTCATCACTGACTCCATGAGGCGCTGGAAGGTAGCTGGTGCGTTGCAGAGGCCAAAGGGCATAACCGTGAACTGCCAGAGCCCTTGGCCCGTCGAGAATGCAGTCTTCTCCTTGTCTCTCGGGTCTAGAGCTACCTGTCAGTAGCCCGACTTCAGGTCCAGGGTCGAGAACCACTGTGCATCAGCTAGCGTGTCCAGGGTGTCGTCAATCCGGGGTAAGGGAAAACAGTCCTTCCGGGTGACGGCGTTCAACTTTCTGTAGTCTACGCAGAAGCGCAGCTAGCCGTTCTTCTTTGTCACCAAGACTACAGGGGAACACCAAGGGCTGTCAGACTCTTCAATCACTCCCCTGGATCTCATGTCCTCCAGCATGTATCGCACCGCCCCTTGTTTCGCCAGCGGAACGCGTCTATGTGGTTACCGAATAAGCCGGGCGTCTCCGGTGTCGATGCGGTGAAGCACTTTGTCCGTGCGGCCGTAGTCACTATCACCTTGGCTACAATTGGTAAATAAATTACAAGTTTTGACTAACTTTGTAAGTAAGAAAGCATGGGAGGTAAAAATATTCAAAGGAGAAAGAGTTGATAATAGGCGAAGAATAGTACAAGATCCAAGAAGGAGTTCTAGAATACAAAATAGGATAAGACGGGAAGAATTATTGAATAATCTAACAATGGAGTTGACTGCATGGGCGGCGGAGGGAGAGAGTGATGGCAGAGGCCATGGTGGACTACAGAATTAGTAGATTTAGATATAGATTTAGGAAATAAGGATTTTGTAATTTTTATAGTTGTTTTCTTTTGTTTTTTGCTTTTTTGTGTTTATTTCTGTTATTTTATTTCATTTTATTTTTGTAGAGTAGTTTTCTGAGAGATTTGTATAATTATAACATTTGTAAGGATTTTATGGAAAAATAAAGAGAAAATTTGGATATATGCCCCGGTATAGTTGTCTAGGTGCCGGGGTAGAATATTCAGATTTTATTTATTTATTTATTTATTTATTTATTTATTTATTTATTTATTTATTTATTTATTTATTTATTTATTTATTTATTTATTTATTTATTTATTTATTTATTTATTTATTTATTTATTTATTTATTTATTTATTTATTTATTTATTTATTTATTTATTTATTTATTTATTTATTTATTTATTTATTTATTTATTTATTTATTTATTTATTTATTTATTTATTTATTTATTTATTTATTTATTTATTTATTTATTTATTTATTTATTTATTTATTTATTTATTTATTTATTTATTTATTTATTTATTTATTTATTTATTTATTTATTTATTTATTTATTTATTTATTTATTTATTTATTTATTTATTTATTTATTTATTTATTTATTTATTTATTTATTTATTTATTTATTTATTTATTTATTTATTTATTTATTTATTTATTTATTTATTTATTTATTTATTTATTTATTTATTTATTTATTTATTTATTTATTTATTTATTTATTTATTTATTTATTTATTTATTTATTTATTTATTTATTTATTTATTTATTTATTTATTTATTTATTTATTTATTTATTATTTATTTATTTATTTATTTATTTATTTATTTATTTATTTATTTATTTATTTATTTATTTATTTATTTATTTATTTTATCACCTTGGCTGAAGACGCGCTGATACCGTCTTAGCAGTTGCCGAACCTTCTCCAGCTGTTCTGTGGTCAGGTGGTCGGCCGCCCTCTCCACCAAGCCTTCTAGCCGGGGCCCCAGGTGTTGCTTCGGCGCCGGCTCTAGTATCTCGTCGATAGCTGTTACGCTCACCACGGGCTCGCACATTCCCAACTCCGTCCCGGCCTGGACGTCGTGATCGGCGTCCGTAGGATTTAGCAGTCTCACGGGCACCTCCTCTCGGCACGGCAGCAATGCCCTGGCTACACACAGTCCGTTTACAGGCGTCTTCTGGTCCAGCATCATGTTCCTGGTTCTCTGGCCCTCCAGTCGCGCCGTCACCACCACCTCGCTCCTCGCGGGGACACCCACGTCTTCGTCCAAGACGACCCTGCAAATTCCAAGGCGCTCTTCTGGTTGACGGAGTATAACCTCTTCTCCGTTAAGCCGCAGGACCTTCTTGCCGACGTCGACCGTCGCCTCATGGCTCCTGAGGGCATCCAGTCCCAGGATCACCTCCTCAGCCACCTTCGCGACGAACACCCACAGACGCACGGCACTCCGTCCCAAGTTCAGCTCCAGCAGGGTCTCCTTCTCCACAGGCAAGGTGTCGCCCGATGCCGTGACAAGCTGGTATGGTCGGTTTGGCTTCCTTGCCGGCAAACCCTTCGCCACGTCAGGTCTGATGATGGTCACGGCCGCCCCGGTGTCCACCAGCACGCGGCACGGCTTCCCTCTTACCCAACCGTCCGCGATTAGGCTGTCATCCATACGCCGGCTGACGGCGTGCAGTGTCACTCGAGGGGATGGTGGTGATGGCGCCGACGTGCCCCTCTCCACGACGGCCCTTACTCGTTTTCCGGCTGCTCTTCCTGGTGTGGGCAGTCACTCTGCAGGTGTCCGGGCTGTCCACACCCCCAACACAGGCCACTAGGTGTTCGCCGGCGTCCCTCAGCTGGTCTTCTGTCTCCGGCGTAGCGGACACTCCTCGTTCTCGACGTCGGGATGGATGTTATTTTGGCCGCCTCCATCCTTAATGCCGCTGTCAGCGCCTCGTGGATGGTTTTATATTCCCCGAGCATTAGGCGCTGACGAATCTCCGTGTCCCGTACCCCGTCGACAAAATTGTAGGCGGCTTCCCGGGATACGAACTCCAGTGGCAGGTCAACCAAGGCCTTGCTAGCCAGCTGCTCGATCGCAATGGCGAACTCCTGCAGCGTCTCCCCCGGCCGCTGTGACCTTGCCTTTAGCTAGCTGTGGTATGCTGCGGCTAAGCGGTGGTTCCCGAAGCGATCCTCCAGGGCTTCCCGGATGTCCTTGGGCGCCGCCGTCGTCTGCACCGCGTTTAGGACTTCCGCGGCTCTTCCCTGGAGGCTGGCTATTAACTGTAACTCTGTGGCCTCCTCCTCCAGTGACCATCCGTTGTGCCTGGCCACTGTGTCGAACTGGCGGCGGAAGACCTCAAACGTTGACGCGCCGTCATACTTGGGAGGTTTGACGCGCGCAGATGTTGTGTCGCGTCCCGGCGCGTCGGCCTTCAAATCCTTCAGCTTCCTGCCAACGACGTCCTCCACCATGGCGTTCAGGGACTTCACGCTGCTGTCGGCTTTCCCTTCCAGGTCGTTAACGCGGCTCGCAGGTCCTCGACGCGCTCGTCCACTTGGCCCATCCGCTTGCCCAGCTCCGTCACGTCATCGCTCACGCCGGCCAACTGTTCTTCAAATTTGGCGGCGAGAGCCTCGTTCGCCACCTTCATTTCCGTGGTCAGTTCGGCCATCTTTGAGGTCATTGTCGTGGCCAAGTTGTTGTTAGCCGTTTCCGTCTTCGCTGTTAATTCGGCCTTCATTTCTTCCATCTTCTCGGTGATGTTGTCGTTAGCCGTCTTCATTAGTTTCAGTTCTGCGGCCAGGTTGTTATTTGTAGTCTCCAGCTTCGCGGCCAGGCTGTTATTTGCCGCTTCCGTCTTCTCTGTTAACTCGTTCATCTTCGCCAAAAGCATTTCCAATGCGGATTCCATGGCTGTAATGTTCGGTGATGTTATCTTCCCGCTTCCTGACACCAGTGTGACTTTGTGAGTGGTGAAATTGGACTTTTCATTTCACGAACCCACTAAGTCACAATACCAATGTTCAACTAAATACAAGTTATTCCTTTGGGAATAGTTGAAGTACATTTAAATGGATCACCATTAATTTAGGTTCACGCTGTGCACCAGGATGAGTTAAATGCTCCCTTCGATGTAAGATGGACTAAAAACACCTAACACATGCATTTAAGGGCCAAATATTTCAACCTGGCTTCATTGTAATTACTTCTATAAATATTAACTGTAAAAGAAGCAAAAGGGGAAGCATTTTTGAAGACGGTTTTTCGCAAGTAACTTTAGAGAAAATAGTTTTAACAAGTCCAAAACCTGAGATTCCTTTGTATTAGGTGACAAACGTTATACATGTAATGCAACAAATTTTGGCACTCCTTGTATTGAACTTGTTCCATTTTTACTACCTATAATCATCGCACGATTTATTTTTATTTTTACTACCTCAGACCAAGTTGTATGACCATGAGCAGATGACACAAGTTTCAATCTTTCTATAACACCATCAGATTGAGATTTAGCTACCTTTTCATTATCGTTGCTTACTTTGTCAACTATATTTGGTTTATTAAAATTTTCTCTACTCATAGATTTGAAACACGCATGGTCCTTTGGGGCAACACTTTCTATTGTTGAATTTGTGTATGCTTTTTCTTTTAACATCACAGAGGAATCACTTTTCGATTTGGCACCGTCCGAAACACTTTCGCTGTTTAAGCACACCTATGTTTGATCAATATGTTACATTAAGAGTCTTGCCTTGTCCTGTAGTGCAGAAGTGAGTTTATCAATCTGTATTATCATATATTTTACCACCTTCATCAACTTTATTTACAGAATCACTAATGTCACGCAAAAACTCCAGGAAAATATCACTTTCCAATGAGTATACATTTGACGAAACACAAGCAATCGAGTATTCTTTGATGTGATGTGTAGTGTTTAACGCCCGCTTTTACTACATACGGCACCGCAGGCGGTGAGTATTCTTTGGGTTTTTATACAACACTGAATGGCATTTTCATCGATAAATTTTATACGAGTATTACTAACAAGTTTTGCACAACTATTGTTTTGCACAGTTACAGTCATTATTCACCTTAGACTTGTACCGGTTGCACAAACACCACTCTACAACTGTTTTCCCTCATCACAACAGCAACAGACGTATACGTCCGCACCAAAGGAAGGTTACACGAGATATCCTTACACCGTAAGATAATGTATCGCTTACTAAATGTAAATCAAGTTTATATAACAACTTTTAGTTGGGTGACAGTAAATAAGTAAATTTATTAAAAGAAAACCTTCTTTCGACTTACTAGATAACTAAAGAAATAAAACATTAAAAACAGAAATGAAACATCTGAACATAATAATTGATTCCAGCAGGCTATCAAAAATGTAATAAGCTATAAACCCAAAGGGAAGACCTATACTGAGATACAGTAAGACCGGAAACAGGTCAATGGCCTACATCACAATAAAGAAAAAAGTTCAGCATAAAGTTATGCCACGATATATAACTTCAGCTTTACCCCATTCTCCTCATTCCTGCTGATATTATTTCTGAGTAAACAATGTTCATGATTGCCAAAGGTTCCAAAATTGTACAAATTTATACACGTAATGCCACTATTCATTTAAAGAAATTGAAATTGAACATCATGAGGTTTATTACTTGTAACAGCTTTTTCTAATAAAACACAAGATGTGACAATTTTTTCCATTAAAAATACTCTCGATAATGATTTACGCATACATATGTCGACACATGGCACATAAATTTAGGGTGGCGTTACATGTTATAACCAAACCCCTGTTTTCGATTTAAACAGTGTTCAGTATGATGATCACTTACAGGGGATCGTAAACGAACCTATGATAATTATTGTCTGGCGATAATGTGCCCGGTGGTTGATACCTGGCTCTTTTTATTACATGATTTATCTAAAGAAGTCTATGACTGGTGTAATGCTTTTCACCAAGCTCTTAAAGCGGCAGGGTTTCAAAATATATTTACTTTCACACACCTACAGCATTCTCTATAGCAAGAGATGTTAATGAGGTCGATTTCAAACACATTATCTGACTTGCTAAACTGTACGGAGGTCCGTCGTTCAAGATCCCTTGGCCGAATGACGAAACCAAAGCTGGTTTCAAATATTTTTCGCAGCTCATCTCTGAAGCTGTATGTGTTCATACACACAAAAAGAAAAAAAAATATTACACATAAATTATATCTATGATAACTGTGACTGGTACCTTTGGTCTCGTATATTGCGGAAAATTAGCCAACAGTATCATGTCAGCGCCTTGTGAACGTGTAACCGCTGAACTAGGCTACAACACTTAGTTATATCCCCTCAAACCTTCGAGATGTTTCTCAAACTGACTCCCAGCTACATGGCGACAATGTGTATATATATTTTATTTATATATGTGTGTGTAATTTACATATATATATAAAATAAACGAATTCCGCTTGAGTTTTAAGATATCGTTAGTCAAAATTTCCGTTTTCATTTATCCCCGCAACCGTTAACCTCGGTAAAGTGCACGTCACACCCGTGCAAACATGAAAGTTCGGCCTTGCCATTTTATGGCGTATGATTTAGTTGCACTTTGGAAGATATTGTGTGAAAATAGTTATACTTATTTATTTAAAAGGATATATTTTGCACATTTAGCACATCTTCAAGGAAAGAAACGATGTCTGTGCCAGATTTTCAGGCTAGATAAGAACTAAATTAACAATTTTAGAAACACAGCAGTATTTAAGTGTGAACTAATATGTAAACATACCTGAAATTAATTGCCATATTATTGCAATTTCGTAGAGATTCCTTCTATCAGTATACTAGTTATACTGGGCGCAAACTTCTAAAATCGTTTTAGTTGATTGATAGAAATTAATCATTTCTTCACGCTAGCCGTATGTAGGCTAAGGTTTTAATTTCGGCCCTGGCATTGGAAGTTTCATGTTGACGCTATCTTTTTAAATCGTTTCCCCGATTGCCAAATCAGCTTCCGAAACTAGGAATTGATTAATGTTCAGCTTACTCAGGAAGAGCGATACGATACCTTCTGCCTACTCGTAGTGTGCCAAATGTACAGCATTCCACATATGCTTGTCTTTTCAAAGACAACACTGGCTATGACTGCTTTATATTTATGATAATTATAGGAGGGCCGCGCCGTGGGAGTGGTTAGATCCCTTGGCTCTCACCTGGGTTCGTCCCTAGTCAACTGCAAAGTGAAATTTGCGGTGGACAACACGGTGCTGAGGCGGGTTTTCTCTGGGTACTCCCGTTCTCCCCTCCACCCAGCATTGCACCAATTGCTCCACAATTGCTTTCCTATCATTCATCTTGCTCTCATACGAACTTCCTTCACCCCACGCCAGGCATCATGCTGACCACCCGTTCTGGTTCTCTATCAGATCCAAAGTTTCGGTTCCTCAGGTCCGACCTTAAGGTATTTTTTTATAGTAAGGGAAAGAATCTTCTTAGACACCACTCTACGTGGGAGTTGGATTTTTACGAACTAAAAGACTCTTTGTCTCACAGCAAACCATATTGGAACTGCAATAATGCATCACCTCAGTATGGCAGCTATAATGTAGGTGACCTCCTTAATGTTGCTATATGCGTTTAGATGAGTCTAGCAAGGGAAAGTAGAGTTACTTAGAGTACCATTCTTTCGGCTCGCTCCTTATTAGCCATGATAGATCTGAGCAATTGTTTCACTATATCCCAGGATTATTTGCTCTGCATCATGGTGGTGCTTAAGTTCTCAGGTGTCAGCACTGCATTTAGAACCGTAAGAGATAGAGGGACAAGAATACTCTAAATGTTCCACCCTTATCTGATTCGGTAAGTAACCCGCTTCGTTGCTGCAATTAAGGTGTTCAATACTTATGTAGATCGTAGCGTTACCTATAAACTATAGCATTAGGATCGGATTTGTAGACGCAGTTAGAGGCGTCTGCCTCAGATTCAGACCTCTGTAACCGCTAGTAGAACAGGTGGTAAAAACCGACACGCGAAGTATTTTAACTCCTTGGGTCGCTCTGTCCCTGGCCGGCATGCACATTCACATTTTACACCTGCTGTAAAGTGATGTGGCCCGATTTTCCTAATAGGGACTTACGAAACTAGGCATTTTAAGCACCACTAATTTAAGAGCCAAAATGTGGAATCATACACTCTTAAACCCATCACAAAAGTATATACGAATTATTTTAATAGTCAGGTACTATGCACAGATGTTATACAGCAAGATACAGCTACTGCCCTCGAGAGAAGCAGTACCTCAGTTCATTAAAATGTTGGCGCGAGGTCTACCCTAAAGTCCGAAGACTTCGGCCTCTATCAGCCCGGAAGCGATGGAAAGCTCCGGGGTTGTTTCCTTGGGACAATACCTTGAGTCTAAAAGGCCTCCCCCATCGACAACGTCAAGACGGGTGGAAGTGGATATGCCACTCACGCGCGTCAACCCCGCAGGGAAGACTACCGAATAACCTCAGTGAGGCCGCCTGGTGATCTAGTACAGCTTCTACTAGCTCTGCAGGCTATTATCCGGGATTTTTTAGGCAACCCCCTGCCCCCTTCGGCGGCCGAAGACTGGCCGGAGATACCAGATCTCCCGCGGGTAACGGGAACACACTGTCCCACGAGTCCAGCCCAATCCGAGCAACTCCCATTCAGGGAGGAACCGAATGTTCGGCCCGAGGTTCCTCTAGTAACGTCAGAGGTACCACGAGTGTTAAAGATCCGCAGCGCCCGCACCACGGCAGCTGATGGGGACGGATCCCCTCCCCTACGGAGAGTTCATTAAAATACAGATAGTGTATCAATGTGCGTTCGATTTGTTTTGTAAACAAATATATGAAAAGGGACAGTTTTTCGATTTTGCTCTGCCCAATGGTTATCCTAACCAAACAAATATGGCAGGTTTCTATGGTCTTAAAATATCCTTTTTATTACATTTGCAAACTAAAGAATAACGTCTATTTATTTTTGGGCTATGAGGAAGAAATACTTCCAAAGAAACCAATCAATGTTTATGCATGGTGTTTTTTAACTATGGAAGTAACTCTTAATGTAAGACGTGAAGTAAGTAAGTTCCTGATAAAGACCATAGAGTGTAAAATGGCCGAAAGCTCTATATTTATATATCTGACGTGGCTGGTCACCCGTGAAGCGTTAATCGAAGTATCTCTTCGTCTGATGATTCAAAGACATTCTCTGACTGCAAGAACCATGAAGTAGCATTTATAATCCTTATTTGTGCAGCTTTTGGGTTCAACATTTCCGATGTGTGGACAATGAGTGATAGAGCCTGAACAACTAAGTTTGGGTTGTGAACTTCACTGCATAGAACTTCTGTGACACTGTTCTATGTTACGGTACTGTTATTTGTCATAATGAAGCTTTTGTCCAGTGTAAAGATTAATTTCTTAAACTGGGAGCATGGGAAAGTTAATTTTTCCGTTCAATGGACTGTCAAACTTAACTTAACTCTATGCCAGTTTCTCAAATCCTGTTTCATCAATAACGACAATTAAACGAAAGAGTGTTTGAACTTAAAATAGCATGTTTTGTGTCAGCAAGGTTGTAATGTACAAGCTTTTAACTATTCAACGGTCAAGTTGCCTGAGATCTATCGTGTACATTTACCCTTTAAATAATTAATTTTTCGGAACATTTAACAGTACATGTGAATTGCGATTGCATCCCTTGTCTTTAGAAAGTTCTTCAGCCTGCGACAAATTTCACATTTCATTTATCTCCATTTAAAGCATGACATTTAGTATTTTGTCACATTGTGTTTCTATCCTAACGTGCGATCGTTGATTTTTAAAGTAACTGAAGAATTTCTGTCATTTCTGTCATAATTTAAACAAAAGTACATAATTGATTGGGAAAAGAAGCAAAGGAGAAAAAAAGTCTATTGCAGCTAGTGTAGTTTTCGTGGTTGCGTCAACCAATTCCCGGTACTGCTAGCTTGAATATTTCTAAAATGATTGTAGTGCGTGCCATAGCATTTAGTTCTACATTCTGTGAGCTTCTCTCCTAAATGTTTTACGTAGTAAATTGAACTGTAAGAAATACCTAACCTCGTCATGTTTATTACAGTATTTCTTCAGTATTTTGAGTCACATTGCTGTCGGCAAACACGTTGGCATGCAACATGTTGAATCTTAAAGCTTTAATCATTTTATATCGCTATTTTGCCTTGAGTTTTCCCAGTAGATTTGATACTTTATAGTAATCAGATTATACTCAGTATAGCTGCTATTCTTGTTTTAACATGTTGATTGTTGGAATAATCCTTGGAAGTATATACTTGGAGTAAATTAGTTCATAAATTCTTTTTATTCAAAAACATTTCTTCCCTTAGGTCATTCCTAAGGAACTTCGATTTATTAATATAACCTTGGAATAGGGCATTAAAAATGCTACCCATTAGGTCAGTGGGATCTAAAGATTTACAAGGGCTCCATACCTTGGCATAATTGACTTCAATTCCAAGTTCACATTACTAGAAACAAAATAATAACAAAAATACTGAGGGTTGGTTTTATGTGGCTAGATCCCAAAAGCAACCGATATTCAAACGAAATCTATAACAAGGATTATACTGACACTAACAGCCAAATCTAAAGCATTTTGAGCAGGGCTATGAACAGGCCTAAACTCAGGAGGTGCGAGATATTTTATTCCTCCAGTTTGCCCTTTTTTTTTCTTTGCTGTAAGTTTACGTTTTTGAGTTCAATGTCTATTAAACAAAAGTTGTTTAGAGAATAAAAAACGTCGACAAAATTTGTGCTTCTCTTTTAAGTTTTAGTGTTGTCCTAGAACTGGGTATAGCATATGGGTCGGGCACAGCTGTTTTATGAAGGGGATGCTGAGAATCAGGGTAAAAATAAGTCGGCACCCTTGTAGGTTCGAACTAAAGTGGAACAGTGGAGTGTTATTGGATTTCTGTTAGCTGAAGGGCTGAAACCAATTCGCCGTCGGATAGCAGTTCAATGTGGTGAAGAGCCGTACACTAGTGTATGAGTAGGTAGATAAGTTCAAACGATGTAATAAGTGCTAAAGATTCGCCACGTCCAGGACGCTCTGTCTCTGCAGTCACGGAGAGTTAATGAACCATATTACAATAAGTGACATTACAGCAAGGATGATGTTAGTGTCGGATCAACCTATCGTATTGTTTATGGCGTATTAATGTTCAAGAACTTATTAGCGAGTAAGTTGCAAAACGTTTTGATATCATAAATGAATATAAGGCGCATGGGTGTGTACAGGGAGGTGTTGCGACAATACGAGGCTGAAGGGGGTGCTTTCTTACCGCATTAAAACGGCAGATGAAACTTGAGTGTATTTTTACGAACCTAAAAGCAAAACGGCTTGAATAGATTGGTGATATTCATCTCCAAATCCCAAGTAGGTGCTAACTGAAAGAACTGCTGGTAAGCAGTTTGTTTGGGATCATGAAGGTTGTAATTCTTGAACATAAATTGCCGAGAGGTCAAAATGTAAGTATTACGACGTACGCAAACTTTATGCTTGAACATTTGAAACCAACTATTTTGAGGAAGCGGCGTAGACTGTCGGCAATGACATTGTTACCGTATTACAAAGGGCCACATACACTTTTGTCATATTAAACACCTTCAAAAAATCTGAAGTTTGGCTGCTTGTCACAATCCCCCCACTTTGTATCCACGGATATGGTACCTTCAGATTATTAGATTTTAACCTACGGAAATAATCTCTTAGTGACTCAAGGTTCGCTGATGAAATCCAGATAGCTGGTTACACACAAACATCCTGGAACTGCAAGTGGAATTTGAAAAGATTGTCCATTGCTGGCAAAAGTGCATAGAACATGAGGGAAATTTTGTTGAAAAATATATAAGTGCCGTATTCCATTCTGTAATAAGCCCTTTTAAAAATTCCTGTTATTTAGTGAATGACACTTATACTTGAAAACTCTACTGCTTTTTAAACAGCCGCACCTGTCAATTTCAATGAAATGCCACTGGTAGAGTAGAACTTCGGTTTTGCAAAACGATATAGCTAAGGCTTCTGACAGCGTGAATAAATGTGAATAGGAGAAAGAGTAGTTTCACACTTTGAGTACTTGGTATCGCCATCCTGCTGCGTAACTGATATATGGTTAAAAAATGTCGGCCAGGATTTAACAAATGTTGCACAAGTTATGAGCTTCTCAAATTTCAACAGAAATCGAACCCACCTCTTTAGTGTGTTCCAGTTTTAAGTTGTTAAACAGAATCACGATGCATAGAGCCTCTTTTAATAAAAATGATACAGATTTCGAAGGAAACTGTACTCTTGAAGATAAAAAAGTACTATAAAGGTGCGGCAAAGGTGCGGTTAACAGCCCAAATTAACATTATTTTAGGTGCGCTCTGTAGGTAATAAACGCTTGAAGTTCTAAGGTAAGAATGTGTTCCAGCGTTATCACAGATATCTATATTTGGCTTTATCTGTGCCACGAACGATTACAATATGAACATACCTATATATGTACATAGTCTCTGTAATGTATAGGCTTGACAGTCTCCCTGCTTCAATCTCATACTTGTGGGAAGAATTTTTATTATCAGGGCGATGTTTGTCCTCCTAGAATATGGAGGTATTAAGGAAAGTGGAAGAGCACTTTAATAATAACCTCAGTGACTATATTACATTAAGGATTTGGAAAGTTATGTTTGCTGAATAGAAGAAAAACGTTTAGAGTGGTAAATAATTTATTAGAAAAGCATTCCTTTAAATCAAATTGATCAAGTACTACATATCGAACCACGAAACTTCCATCTTCCTGTAATGAGAATAGCGTGTCTTTTTTCTTTTGTTTCTCTTCTTTTTGGAACCTTTCTCTATCCTGAAAATATGACTACGATAACCTTAAGGTCTTTGACCAATAACTTGCATTATTCATGGTCTGATAGGGTTCATGCCTATTTGTGTATGAAACGTTAAGCTTGATGCAAGACTCAAAGCGTATATCTCCAATGAGTTATTGTCTGTATCGTAATTTTGGATGGAATCAATACCTCCACCTCCAACCATCGCTTATTACAGAGCAGCTATAAATTTTTGCCCATCGGCATGCAAATCAGCAACAGTAAAGGCACAGTAGCTAGGTAAACTTGCTATACACTGAAGATAAAATAGTCCCGCAATAATTTCACAAGTAAGCTATTGTTTTCAAAAAAAAATTTTTTTTTGGGGGGGGGGGGTGACCATCAAAGTCAAGAAATAGGTTCATCCATTTCTATCCCTTCTATGCACCAAAATGTACCTATATTTTCAAGATGCCTTTCGAATCTATTTTATAGTATGTGCATTCTTTGTTCCATTATTTTGGTTAAATAACTTTTGTTTGGTTCTATTTAATGCCTCTTAATCGCGACTATATAATAAACTCCATGCGTACCGCTAATGAGTACTATTATACTATACTCTCTAAACCTTTCGGCGGGTAAAATATGACAAGAAAACGAGCTAGCATTTTATATAAGCAGCAAAATTAGGTCGCTTAATTGCCTTCTTTCTCGTTAAATTGTTATGTATTAGAAAGGAAAACGTTCACACGCACCTGCTTCCTCTGTAATTGGGGTTTAAACACTGCCAGAGGAAAAGCTTCAGTGGCATTATTTAACAAGAATGTTCATTGAGAGAGATGGAAAACAATGAAATGAAGATGGAGGGAACAGCTGAATCCCACACTTCTAGACTTGTAATGCGGTTAACTTCTGCTGTGATACCAAACATGCTATTGTGTTCCACCTGTCTCAAATTCGCATGACATTTAAGTTCGCGAGTTGTGGAGAACAGATACGAGACGTAAGATGTTTCTTCTATGGTTCTTCAGTTGATTACCCATTTACTATTCCTTTTCCATCTCTTTTATAACAGGACTAACACCGAGAGTATTCAAATATGAAAAAGGTGGTTCACCTAATCTCGTCGGCTGTGGCTCATGTCAAATAAAGGACCTGGCTTTTGGAGCGTATTTTAGCCACCGACTGGAGGACCTATTTTATTGATAAGCTAAGGGGGGGTTAACGATAAAGTCTGGCACAACTGTAAAAAGAGTTGGAAACCGCTATCACTTTAGCAATAAATTGAACGTTTAGACGTTTTTTGTAAAATAAATAACTAGAATGCACAAAGCGAGAATCATGTGGGAAACAAAATTCACATTACGTTCATCTGTATGCCCGTTATATTAATTTGCAGAAAGATCGTTCAAAAGGGTTATAATCTAGTCCTCAATGTTTTGGAAGTTTTGAACGATATGAATTCTAAACGTTGTTTCAAATAGATGTCATTCGCACCATAGATTTTGTAATATTAACCATAGTAGTACATTGCAAGACGTTAAATAAAATACGCAGTACTAATAGTGATTTTAAGATTTAAGATTACAGATAACTACAAAGTTACCAACTAACGAGAAAATTTACTGGAATGTTTGAAAGTCAGGAGCCACATATGGTAGGCCGTTTAACTAACAAAATGAACAATTAAAACTCATAAAATAAGACCATATTTGAAATGTTGGAAAAGAATAAAGTATTACATAAATACGGTTTGTCCGTTAATCTATGATGTTATCCATGCCAATATACATATATTAGTACATATTTTAATAAACCCTTAGGGTAGAGCGGGGCTATTCCGCTCATTTCAAATGTATGGCGTTATAAAACAAATGAAAAACCATTTTTGTGTTAAACATAGAGCACAAGTCTTTATTAATCCTTTAAAGCGTACAGGTGTTATAAAAACACATATTTTACTTGCTATAGTTGTGATTAAATAAAACTGCGAATGTTGCGCAGATATGAAATCTCAGAATTAAAGGGCCTATTCCACCCGGCATTGGGGCTATTGCCGCTCACAGTACTTTTGCATTTTAATTAAATGCATTTGCCACCAATTACATTTTTCTTAACAAATTCACCAACGCACACTTCGTGAAACCCATAGTCCACATTTCTGGCATTTGATCCAGTCTCCTTTGGTTGCTGATTTCGGAGAATACAACTTAAACCCACAAAATCCACATAGTGCATCTTCCTCATCATTGTATTCTATTTGGACTGGAACCAAGTTATCACTTGACTCACTATTTCCACAATTTCGTTTTACAATAGGTTTACGCTTTTCTTTCTTTTTGCGCCGGTGTACATCCAAAGCCTCTTACTGCCATGTATTTTACTCTGGAAACTAAATCTTTCTCCTCCAAACTGAACACTGTAGGATGACCAACTGATTTGTACACTCTTCCTCCTAATGCTTCTTGACGTTGATGTGCATGAACACGATCCTTGAGTAGAATAAGCCACTCTGAAAAGGCCCGCTGCTCCTCACATACTGTGACTTTGTGGGTTCGTAGAATTAAAAGGCCGAGTTACAGAAATTAAGAATCTCCTTTATTTTCGTAGAAATACTCTTATAGATTACAGCAGCATTACGTTACGTCACCATCAGTCTACCAAGGTCGATCACAATAACAAACAGTGACAGCTGATTACATCATTAGCTCTCGTTACAATAACACTTCCAGCTATCTCTCGTTCACAACACTGTTTCACAACTCACTCTTTTACAACTACTTACTTTGCGAGCCGTCACGTCCTTAAATACCTAATTCGTAATTCTAGATTTTTCTAAAATAAACCAGAACCCGAACAATCTCTATCAGTCCAGAAATTTCCGGAAGAATAAAGAAACCAAATATCCTATCACACTCCAGAAGCGTAACTTAATCTATGCCGGCAAATCCTTTACCACTTACCTTCGCTTGCCGGCGCTTGTTTACAATAGCCGCGCTATCATTAACTGCTTAGCAAGGCTCATTATTACCATGAAACTTTATCCGCCGACTTTTTTCTTATTTGTGCCGAAACTTTTATGCCTGTTGCCGTGACAATACTTATGTACATCGCCGTTTAATACGCTCATAACTACGAGTTTCCTTTGTTTATATGTGTGTATCTGAAACGATCAAATAAAATTCAGTAATAGTTGTATAAGAAATAATTAGGTTAAAGGAGTACATAAAACCTATATTAAAATTGGACGAGAATAACTCCTCTTTGCTTGGGCGGAATAGCCCCAAATGTTGAAAATTCAAAATTGTACACCATGCGAGAGCTATGATAAAAGAAACGCGCCATCTACTATGCATGGACGTAACCCATACTATAACCTACAGTGACACTGATTTTCAATAGAAAATTTATCTGTGGATACTAGAACCTAAGCTACAAGCGGTATTTCTTATTCAAGCCAAAAAGCGCAACATAAGTTACCTACTTTGTAATCTTCTTCTGTTAATACTATTAAAACAGCAGCCTTCAACCTCAAAGTAAATTCATAGAAACGTAGCACAAACACCAAGCTTGACAATGAACTGACAGGCAAGTCATCGCTGCCCATGATTGTTGGGCAGTAAACCAATTTGCTTATTTCGGGCGGAAAAGCCCCGTGAGCGGATTAGCCCCGCCCAACCCTACAGTATTTTGTGTTTGCCTTATCCATGATAGCTGTCCAGCATTAATATGGTGTGCTAATGTTTGTTTTCCTGTTCATAACCTACTTTATTTATGTTCTAAATGCAATAGTAGCGTTTGAATTTGGCACTTGTTGTAACTACACATGTTTGTAATACTTGATCCTAAAGAACTATAGGTTAATTGTCCAAAAAGACCATGGTCTTCATTATCGACATCGGGATAAGCTTTTACATAATCGATAGCAGACATATGAGCAGGATGTCCAAGTAATGTTTGAGTGGTTAATGGCTAATAAGTGTTACTGTAGTGTGTTCTTCCCCAATTCTCATCCACATTACATAACAGTGTACATGATCTGAGTGACCTCGCTGTCCTTGCTGCATGACTACTCTGTAGGGAGCGGATTTATAGGCACCAAAATGTGTGAAATAGGCAAGCAAAACGGCACTAAAAATGGGCAAAATGGGCACTTAAATAGGCAATAAAAATTTGTAAGTATACACATTTTGAAACATTTTGAAATTAGGAAAATGTAAAAATATGGTATCTGAGAAATCTGAGGTTAAAATTACGCAACAGCAGCTACGATACAGGTGTAGCGTAATTTAAATAGTTATGTGACGTTTTCTGTAGTGCCGCTAGAAAAAAATTGATATTATTGAAGTATGTCTATATTAATTTTAAGACAAAAAAAAAAGCTAAATTTGATATTGTTGTAAGTTTTGGGCCAATTTACTCAGATGTGTCTCTTTAATGGAAACGAATGTTGGAAAAATAAGAAATTCAAAAGTTCATCACAGCAATAACTTAAAATGATGTCATGATGTGTCAGAAAGATACAAAGCACAGAACAAAATTAATTAAAAGCTAAAGATACAGAATGCTAGTTTTTGTAATATAAACCTTAAATGCCCCATTGTCGAATAAGAACAAATAATAAAGCACAGCGTTTTAGTAAGCATTTGCAGTTCATTCAAATAGAATTACAGCAATTACAGCACCGTGAAAAGAATTCTCGTACCTACTTTTATAATGGCATTTCTGTAAACTTTTACGCAATCCATTAAGATTTATTGGTCTGCAGTTTTATTTTCAATGTTGGAAACAACACCGGAAGTCTCCAAGCAATCGATTTCATGATTCCTTGAGATACATGTACAAAAACGTAAGCATGAGAAAATCAATTTTTGCACACACACACACACACACACACACACACACACACACACACACACACACACACACACACACACACACACACACACACACACACACACACACACACACACACACACACACACCATATATATATATATCTTAGACTGTGTAGCCTAGCTAACTAAGCGCTGGCCTTTACAAGTTTAAGTTGTAACCTGAACAGAGTCCCAGAGTGGTGATTTTAAGATTGGCTAAAACAGCTTCCTGTATGTAGATTTACACACATGTAAAAGAAATCTTACGTGAGTAAATTTCTGCTTACCAGTGGTACTGATTGTGATCCGATATGATGGTTAACAATTGACACTATCAATAATTTAATTAATATTTTTTTTTTATTTATTGTTATCTGAAAAGGTTCCCAGAGCCAGAGCTCATGCTAGGGAACAGTACAAAAATATATAAAATGATGGTAAACAGCCCTTAACAATACTTATTCGTCCCCCAAGTATTACTATTAGCTCAAAACCTTTACACCAGCACAAAAATATCATGCTACTGCATTGAAACAGCAAAAAGATAATACTCGTAACAAAATTTTGAAATCCAGTACACTGAGTTTGCAAAGCTGTACCAATAAGTTTCAAATAAATATTCTAGTGAAAATGAAATGCATTAGACGGGCTGTTTAACGATTCAGACATGTTTTAAGCTAAATCTCAATGTAAAGTCGTACCATGTGATGAAGAAAGTTTTTATATTAGGCAAATTTGTCCTTTACTTCAGAAAACTGAAAACATTCAGTTTCTCTTCTTTCGGCTCTTCTCTATATACTAATTTGTGTTTGGCATAATATTGCTACAGGGGCTGACTTGTTCAAGGTTTTTCAAACTGAGATAATATAGTATTAGTACAAACATGAATGATTAAACTCACCTGTTTCACACAACGCTGACAAAAATTACGTTCGTATATACTCAATGTCTTCTCGGGCAGCAAGCCAGGTCAAAAGACGATTAGATATCAACGTTTCGGGAGTGTGCATCACTCCCATCATCAGGATATTTATTAAATGCTATAACCACAAATGAATCACTGGATATAACACCAATATGAACACAGACAAAACACTATCAAAATTCGCATTACTGAACAAAAGACTGTTTTCAGTAAATTAAATGTCAGGCCAGGAGATGGCGTGAGTATAGAAAATTAATTGGATCAAAGGAACGTAACTACATAACTTGATTATCAAGCTGTATTGATATTTGCTTCTTAAATCGAAGGATTTCCATTTTAAGGCCGGTTTCCAAGAGGAGCTGAACTGAAATCCAGCATCACGATTAAGCATGCTCCTTTCAGAGGAAATTGCCAAAGCCTCCTTAATTCTTCGCTCCCAGTAACCGTTGCATAAATGGTCGTCTCCCGAAAATTTCCTCTATGGTCGTTATCAAAACAATGTTCTACCAGCCCATACTTCTCAGGTTTCATTAAATGAATACTCCGTACATGTTCGTTTATTCTGGTAGTGATGGTCCTTCCGGTTTGTCCTATATACGGTGTCCCACCTGTCATTCACAGGTAATGTGAGAAATTTACTTTCCTATCTGTGCTGTCCGATGTATCACCATTTATCCACTGTTTAAGAAGTACACTTCTGTTGCTTCTCTATTTTGGCATATTTGCGTAGGAAACTGATCTATGTGTGCACTTGAAACACTGCTTACAGAATGGGATTTCCATTCCCCACATAAAGTGTGGTCATTTGTCAATCCATTGAAATATCATTTAAATGGTCTTTGCTACTCGTCCTTGAGCGAATTCTAAGATTTTTCCTTGACGTCATTAGCGCATTGTGACACGTTTGTTTGGCTGATACCTACCTAGCTAAACCCCATTTTGTATGTTCAACGTGCAGCAGTAAGAAATTTCTCTTCCCCGAAAACTTCACGTTGAAACCAACAAATGCAAACGCTGTTGTTACAAATTACAAGCAGTAGAAATTGGCTAAAATTCAGTTTTAGGCTCTAATAAGCTGAATAGGCACAAACGTATGAAATAGGCATCTATAGGCACTATAAAACTAAGAAATTAGGCTAATACTTGTAGGAAACTTAAAAGCCTACGTTTCTGAATAAAGGAACAAAATAGGCAAATAGGGTAAAATTCGCCGCCTACACTCTGCAATGAGTGTAAAAGCTTACTTCTTGTGTTAATATCTTGTCAAATATATCGCATTTAGTGGAAACCTACAATTAAATATAAATATGTATAACTTCTACTTTTACTGCTATAGAAAATAAGTGGTAATTATGTAGTAATAAAAAACAGAATGCGTTTCGTTTATATTTTGTGAGTGAAGTATACATTATATCTAGCTTCACTGAACCATTTCAGGCTTATATGAATTTCTCTTCCTCACAGATCAGTATTTCAACAACTGTACTGCATAACTTTATCAATTGTTGCTACTGGCAATGTTTCGTAATGACAAAATATAATAAAATAGTATGTATCATACCAGTTTACATAATGTGCTTGTGCACTATTCAGCTCCTGATCTCACACAAAAGTGGTGGCATGTATTTTACCCTGACGTTGAAAATCCACAATGCCCTAAAACCCATAAAATTGCTTTCAGTCCAGCTTCGTAGCTGTAGAGTTTATATGATGTTTAAACGATTAATTGCAGTTAGCCTGTGAACCACACGCATCCGGAGTCTCTGTAAAGATACTTTCCTTCCACAAATCTCGTTGGGGAAGACTTTCAGTTCCAGTTAATTTGAGGTGTGGGCTCTGCGGACCCTTGGTACTCTTATTCTTTTGTGTTACTGGCAATAATTCCAACATCCGAGGTCGTGGTGGTCCAGATACTCACGGAAGACTTGGATATGTCTGAACAGTGATGCCTGAACGGGGTGGTCTAGGGTCTCTGGACACCAGTCTGGAACAGGTAGACAGGGAGTTAAACTCTGTCTCCTTCCCCACCTTGCTTTCGCCGCATTACGCTACCACGCATTACTGTTTTTCTTTTCTGTTTTGCAATATGCACTATACGCAGAAGCATCTATGGCGGGACTCAAACCGCGATATTCTGCGCGGTGGAACACCATAAACCTACAGAAGCTTCTGCATGGCCAATTCTTGCTGAAAGAGTGGGATATACGTTCACCTGGTTAGACGAATAATCGTCCAGTTTCAGTTTTATTTATTAATAAAATATGGCTTGAGGCCGGTACATGAGGGCTCGGCTTACAGGTTTAGAATTAGCATTAGGTTATAAATTTACTTATATGTTTGTACAGATGTTTTTGGGTTTAATAAATACCCATTCGGCGGCCTTATCTCGACCGCCAAGAACAGTATTACTTTAGAGCTGGTATTGTTTTCCGGGCTGTTGTGCCGTGGTCTGCTGGAGAATAAAGTTCCAGACGTTTCGTCCATGACTGCGATGGACATCTTCAGTGGTAGCGCGGTCGAAGTCTTCTGGGTGAAGGTATCGCTGCGTTTGATCCGATGACTTTTTTGTAGGTGTGGCCCCGCCTCCGCCACACCTGGTGACGATCATCCGAAAGGGATCTACGTCGCCTCCCCTACGCCTGTCTGACAGATAAATCCGCCGTTGCTCAGCACGCCATAGAAGAGGAAGGAGAACATAGAATTAATTTTAATGACACTAACATCATTTCCACGACAACACATTACTATGCCCGCCTTCAGCGGGAAGCTATAGAAATTTTCAAACATCCCAACAACTTCAACAAGAAAGAAGAGCTACTTAAACTCAACAGCAACTGGCATCCAGCAATCCTGACAGAAATAGTCATCTAACTACAAAAAACAGAGCGAGCCAATCAGAAGAGAGTAGCACATTAGCCACACCCAGTCCACCACTAGCCACGCACCCACCGACCCAGTCAGAGAGGAGTGATCATAGCATAAATACCGCAGTAACTACAGTCATCGGATCAAACGCAGCGATACCTTCACCCATAAGACTTCGACCGCGCTACCACTGAAGATGTCCATCGCAGTCATGGACGAAACGTCTGGAACTTTATTCTCCAGCAGACCCGGCACAACAGCCCGGAAGACAATACCAGCTCTATTGACTCCGGCCGTGAAAGCTTTCGTTCTCTTATAACAGCATTACTTTGTTCATTGTCTTTGTCTCTATCAGTTTTTATGTATTTTTTAACTATTTTATTATATATACATATTTACACACACGCACTTACTCTCACGCATACACACCCACTGAGCACTATATTTCGCAGTTAGAATGTGCGACAGTTTGGAGCTCGGCGGGGATCCATGTTGCCGTGATTCCGGCCTCTGCCCGTGAGGACGTGTGGCCGTGGGCCAGGGAGTGTTAGGGGATGCTGGGCGCGCAGATTGGGCGTTTAAAATATCTTTATTCTGGAAAGTTTCCGGTGCTGCGGCTCGCCCTTCCCAATATTGAATATGTTCGGGTTTTTGTGGTGACGTATGCGCGCCCAGGTGGAGGAGGCCCGTTTCAGGATGACCTCAGGTATTGTGGGGGAGTTGGTTTCCAGGTGGATTTGGCGGTTTGTGGTGAGGAGAGGAACAGAAAGGATATTCCTGAGGGAGAGGCTTTGGATTGTTTGGAGGTACTTAATTTTTGATTTGGATGCGTTGGCCTAGGCCACACACGCATACAGGACCACCGACAGTATAAATGTCCTCTATAGGACAACCTTGGAATTCAGTTTGAGTTGTTTACTCCTGAAGATGGGGGCGCATAACTTTAATCTCTGCCGCCCTTTGTTGGCGATATCTTTTATGTGGGTTGACCAGTTCATCGTGCGTGACAACGTCACGCCCAAGTACTTGACTTGCTGACGGCAGTGCAATAGTTGACCATCGACCGTTAGGTCCATAGCCAAAGGGCGCCGCTTTGTAAAATGAATCAGCTGGCATTTGTTTGGATTAATTTTGACTTTCCAATCATGGAGCCATGAGAGGAAGCGGTCAGTATGCCGCTGCATTTCTAATAGGCCGAAACGATAGTTTTTGTGGTGGTTGTAAATTGCAGTGTCGTCAGCGTACATGGCCACTTTGCATCTGGCGACCACGGGGTAGTCGTCAGTGAACATAATATACAGAAATGGCGACATAATCGCCCCCTGTGGTAATAATCGTTCACGGCTATAAGGCCTGCCTTTACTGAGGTTTTACCTAGTACCGTTGTTTGGAGTATTGGTGTGTTCACTTTCGTTTCAAGTAAGCGGAGATGCTTTTTGGAAGTGAGTTACTGGCCTTAATGAAAAACCATAGAATCCCATGGTATGGGAATAACGTGTCTGCCTCACATTGAAGAGGTCCCAAGTTCGAATCTCGGCCAGGTTGAGTTATCTGGATAATGCTTTTTCTGGTTTTCTTCATTCTGAAAGTTGAAAGTCCGGTAACTCTAACCTCTATGGAACCTGGGCTCTTTTGAGCATCATTTTATTTACTTCATTCATCATTCGATATGTCTACGTTGGAGGACATTAAATAAATGAAAAAGGAGTTACATGAATAGCAGTTTCGGCTCCGTGTAGCTTTCGCTCCTCACTTCCCTTAGATGTTTCCGTTACGGCAACGCATTACTAGCTCTAATAAATCTTTAATTAATATGACCAATTAATATTACATTAGTCGTGTTTTCATTTTTACCACAAACTATCATTGTCATACCATTAGGGGAATGATTCCACAGAAACACATTGAATTGTACACTCAAGGTTTCATGAGCCTTAACGAAGTAAGGCAATATTTGCAACTCCCTTTTATTCTGCATATTAATTTGCGATATACCCAATTCCTGTGGCATTTGAAAACTTTTAATTCAGTTTTAATGAGACTGTTATTCCGGTGCCAATTAACTGAATTTTGATTACAGAAAATTAGGAACTCAAGTCAAAAGCTCAGTGTTCTAGCATAACTCTTCCCTCCCATCCACCTATAATCTTATTGATATCTCTTACATTACATGCGGATCTGCAACCTATATACAGACACAGGAATTCTAAACATTAAAGCCAGGATGGAAGGAAATAAGGTTGACTTGTCACTAGATTTTAGACAGGTCTAACCCACCAGTTCCTCTTACAAAGAACCGGTCTGAAGCCGGTTTTTATCTGTCTAACAGATATCCTTAGCGCTGTTATCCGCGTTCTGTTAGTGAATGAGGTCAACTGCTTAAGAATTCCTATGCATTCTCATATATAATTGAGCTTATTCGTGTTCCTTTTTCTTTCTTTTTTTTCTAACTCACAATAAATAGGCTGTTTTGCGAAAAGATAATTAAATATTAATGGGAAGATTGTTCGACAACGGGAATTATACAGTGTACAACGTGTGACGTTATTTGGAACTTCCAGCCAATGGGTGTCACCATTAGGTATACACTTTGTAGGTCTGTGGTTTAGAGCTAAGATTAAAAATTTTGCATATAATAACTATCTGATGAGCAAACGTTTTTGAAGCTTTATAGTGCTGCGAGTCTGTTATGATTTTCGTTAAAAATTGGAGGACTAAAAGGTATCTACACTTAAAACGCTCTTATCAAATGCGTTTGGACGATGTCAAACGTTATTCTGGAAATCATCAAAAAAAGAATACTAAAATTTGTGGTAACTGTAGTATTCTGCAAAATATAAATATGAAATTTGTGTCCATTCTAATTAAGCGTTTCCGAATCAGAATAAAATACTAAATTATTATATAAGTTATAATTTTTATAACATATAAGGCACTGTTTTATTGGAAACCCCACTTGAGCTTTGAATAGACACTAATCGTAGGTATGAAATACACTAATTTGAGAAATCATGCAGCAATGGATCAACCCTTCAGAAGGTTTGCTTGCTCACATATGTAGAAAAGGTAAACAAATGTTACAGCTTTCATGGTGTGAGACTGACAGTGGAAAACTCTTTTGACACCTCTTAACTATGACGAATATTTAGACAGATACAGGCACACCTTTGTGGGTAAGTTTCGAGCTTCAGACAAATAGAATTACAGAGTGCTTAAGAAAAGTCTAAAAGCTCTACATCGCCACTGGAAATTCATCACACGCATTCTTAGAATATATATTAAGATGAAATGTTTAAAAGACCTAGATGAATGCCTTCTATGTTCGCTTATCTTACTTTTACGTAATAAGTTTATCTATTAAAGAATATTTCCATAAAGAAAGAAATATTTTTCTTAACTTTGACACCTTTTAATTTTTAATTAACAGTAATGACAAACTCTTATGCGTTTGTAAAGAAAGGAACTACATGTTTTGTGCGTGCAGAAGTTTCCACAATTAATAGTAGTACCAATTTGTAGAGCAAGAATTTTAGTATAAAAATGACCAGTCTACACCAAAGTGTGTAGACGTTATGAATTTGTTTTTTTATGTTCAGTGGAACTCATTGTACAGAATGGCAGACTCAGTAACATTTCAAAAGTATCAAATTATGTACCTATAAATGCTACCTAGAATGATAAATGTATGTAAAAATATAGTTAAAATTTCAATTACTTAGCAGCAACGTTTTAATGCCTACTCTCTTTCCGAAGGAAGAGAAGGATTCGAAAGAAATATGGCAGTAATACATCAATACAACAATAAAAAGAACAAGATGTTTTAATGGGAGCTTGATGATTGAAGAGCAGTTTAAAACCATTACAACAGATAATAAATAATCAGTTGATGACTATGAGAGGTACGCCTATGTTTGAACAGTTCTGATGAACACATTTTCACAGAATGGCCCTTACATATACTATGCAGAGAAAAGGATATTGCACTTTTTTTCTATTCATCCTTGAAGGACTCCTACAGCTGACGAGATTTTAGAACGTATACATGTAAGAGAAAGATGAAGGACTCCTACAGGTGCGTAGAAATAGCAGTATAGACGTAAAAGAAAAAGGGACCGATAGGGTAGTTATGTAAGTCATGGTAAATCTTGGATCTCATTTAATACCCTTCACTTTGGTTGTAATTGGAAGGAAGTGAAACATTAAATTATCCTTCTTCCTCTCAAACTGGTGAAAGTTAATTGAAATATCGCGTATACCCATTCTTAAAACGTAAATCAAACCCCAGATCTAAGCTGTGCAAAAGATGGGTACAAACCAGATATGAATTACAGAATAACATGACGTTTACAGGTTACGATATATAGTGCTGGATTTTCTGTAGAGGTCGAGACAGTTGTCACTTGCGTTTTAACTTATGTCGACTCATAATTGAAAAGTTCTTACTGGAGAGATACAAAATTATTTCAGAAAGAAGACTACATAGGCTAAAAAAACAAAACATGAAATTATACATTCTATTTGGAATATAAATGTCCTAAAAGTATGGTCTCAAAATGTTGGAGGCGGTTTTCTGAAATTCCAAAATATTCTACAACAATCTACTGTGTAAGAGCGAGATTGGGATGGGGAAATTTCTTGAAAATCCAGCTTTAGAAGTTGAATTTAAATAGCAAGTCTGATATTTATTGAACGTTTGTTTATCTTAAAGCATATATTTCTGGTGAAATTCCGACATTGTATTTTGGATGGTTTAGGAGTACCTGTTACTACCGTAGAAGACTATAGAAGTGTGCTTGCGGTAATCACGTTAACAAAGAAATGTTAAATCTGAAATAATTTGCTCATACTAGTGAGTTAAAACCTGATCGTGCCTGAATCCCAATGCCACCAAATGCCAAATTTACGTAGAATTCCCGTAGAAAGATCGGGGCTGTTAGTTAAAAAGATCTGTAGATTTCCCTGAAATTTCAGACTCAATCCGAACTGGTGACATATCTTTCGGATCTCCTGCCTTGTTTCCAGATATTCAGTGTACATTTTCAGTTTAAAGGTCTTCCTTTACAAGAAGCTATCACGGGCAACGAGAAAGCGGATGAAGCCGCCAAAGAAGCCACAAGACGTCGATCCAACAGCTCGATTTAATTAGCTTATCCAAGCGCATCTTCCAACAGGATAAGAAAACAAAGTCAATCCCTACCAAGAGCAAGCTAGATTAAATAACTTTAACCACAATATTAGTTTCTCCTTGCAATGGTCGCTGCAAATTAATGCATTTTTAACATGTGATTTCAATAGACCGAACTAGCAAATGTCTGATTGGACCTATTGAGAACAATTTGTAACTATCTTCTGTGAATCTCTAAAGCCAGTTGCTCTCTGTATCACTGAATCTTTAGTTTAATCAAAGCACTTTCATAAATTTTGATTTCACTACTGCATATTCTTATGAATTAATATAACTAGAGGGAATCCAAGATTGCATAAGTAATACCTACTATAAAAACAACCATCTATACGAGCATTGACTCTCAAAATCCGAATTGAATGTGGCCTGCATACATAGTACTATATTATCTGTAAATTTGGTATTTGTGGATAATTGCGATTACTGTTATCGTAATAAATATCAACAGAACGTGGAATTGCACAGATATTTAAATATTTGTCATAGCATTGGTTCTGAACACAAATTTACATATGAATGTATTATATATATTATATATGTATAGGCTATATGATGATATATATTCCGGCTGACGATGTGTAAAAGTTTTACAAGAAATCGCGATTCCGGATAATTTATAAGAGTATCATCATTTCTTATAAGATAAGTGAAGTTTTAAGTCACAAATTGTTGTATATATATGTATATATATATATATATATATATATATATATTATGTGAAGTGTCTTTTTTAAAATTTTGGACAGTTAAATAAAATATGTTTTACAATTTGTATAGATTCTTGATATTTGCAACAATAACTCTGCCCAAATTAATTAAATTTCTTTAAATAATTTCCAATGTTTCCATAGCTTGTTCATAAAATGAGTCAAAATTAAGGTTAAGAGTGTTATTATTTACATTTAGCTTATAGTAAGTGTTCTAGTGAGACTTTAGCCAATCAAAAATTGTTCTTTACTCAAATAAGTTTGAATTCCGAGTTCAATTATCTTTCCAACGAACGATGATACAGCTCGAAACTTTATTTTTAAGATAACATATGGAACATTTAGTATATCAATAATGTAGACTAGAAGATTGTGAGTTACCAAATTGGTCCGCACGTTCATGCCCTAATTTTCCTAATGCTTTCATATATAAAATAGACATAAATAACTAATGTAGCTTTTAATGTCATTTCTAACTTATATAGAGTTTGAGATTACATTTAGCCTGTCAATAATAGAAAGGCAGCTTGTGAGTCACTAAATATTCGCGCACAGTATTTGTGTCTAGTATATCACTGAACAGTTCTGCGCCATGGCGTAGTAGGCTAAGGTATCATGCTTTGGTTCTCTGCCACAGAAAGTGACCTGGGTTCGATCCCACCCCTGGGAGTGTGGATTATAAATCCCGGGTGTAGGATCGGTGCCCACTCAACATCATGAGGAAACTAAGGAGCTTACGATAGGTAAGCGACATTGGTCATGAAAGCCAACTTTCCGGCTGGTGGTGCCGAGATGCTGATCATATCTTCTACCCGTATCGGCTGGAGGATCGCCCACCTCTACTTTGCCAATGTGGGCGTGAGGCCGGCAGTAGGGTTGGCAGACACTGGTCCGATATGGACTGTAGTGCCACGGGCTTAACTTTATATCACTGAACAGCTTCTTTTATAGCATAGTTTAGTTTGAAACACAAAACATGTGGAGGATAGTTTGAAAGACTTAATGAATATCCCACATAAGCACATCCAACTTATAGTTCATTTCTTCTTCAATAAATCGTGAACCATCTATATAAAGAAGATATGTGTGCATACTTTCATAGTTTTTTATATAAAGGGGTCATGCTACATGAGAGGGTGTCAAGCGTGAAAACGTGTTCGCTTTCTGAAACCTTGGAATAAACCATGATCAGTATCTATTGCTTAAATTAATTACGATTTTAATGACAAAGTAACCTGATGATAATTTTTAAGTTATTGTTAAATCGATATCCATTTTGGCCTGTTTATAGTCAAAAGTTCCTTTGTTTCAGACTATAGCTTTCATGCATGTTGGTATGATAGACCTGGTATTTCAGGAAGTTCAGTTCTTCATATTCATCAAAGATATACCGAAAAATTCAAGTTATAAAATTATCTTGCCTGTATTTAACTCAACTTCATATATTACATATATTCACTCCGGATGTTCTAATTAATTGATTAATAGGATTCAACAAGCAATAAGTAAATAGTTGTAAATGAGCGCCCATCCTAGGAATGGATTTATCTTTTACTTTCTCTATGCAGCACATTATGATTAAAATGTTTAAATTAGTACTAACACTTTAGAATTAACACAATTTAGACACAATTTCATACAAGCCAAACAAATATTTGTTTATACTGTTTACTTTAAAACACGCTTTACGTTCGCATTTCTTCAGTGCTCCATTTAACATTCAGATTTGCATAATATTGGGATATGTAACAAAGTCTCATTCTTCTTCCTCTTACTTCAGTTGAAAAGTTATCAGCTTTGGTAAAATAATTCTTTTTCTCGCTAAAATTTAATTTTTGTACTCCAAAAGATAATGCCGAACATTTTTCATATACTGGAAATTTTAGTTGGAAACATCTTCACCTTATGCCATTTAAGTATATTATTTCTGCTAAATCGAAATAAAAATTTGTTCCCTTGTTTTGTAATACATTTGAATTGCATTTCTCTTCGCAATTAGTTTATAATGTTTTAAGCTTCCTATTCCTATGTTTCAACATTCTCTTTCAAAAATTATTTTTCCATGCTATCATTTTCAACCCATGTTGATCAAATACCCATACTCTTCAGAGTAAGCCCTTATCATAGAATTATCAAATGAGAACAGTTTGAAGTTTAGGGCAAACCCTCAAGTCATTGGTTTACAAGTAACAGGCAATAAGCTCTGTAAAGCTTAACGAGGAGTTTAAGGGTTTGGATAGAGAGAATGCTTTGCTTGTTTGCTATTTTTTTTATACGGAACACCTACCTATTACAAATAATTTACTATTTTCTTTATAAATCGAATGATCCAATCATGCTCCTCTGCCGCCAAGCTTTAGTAACCGGCTACGGCCTTGCACACGACCAAGTTATTTAAGTTCAATGTCATGGCTATTCGGCAGGGAACCTACTTCCCTAGATGTTTCATTCCGCAACGAGTTTCAGATTAAGCAGTTTTATGCTTCCAAACTCTTCGGCATAAATTCTACTCCTATCATTTTCCAGCTCAGAAGTTGTGGGGGGAAAATAAATGCGGCATTCAATTAAACTAATGTTAATAAAATGGAACAAAATTCTGTATGCAGAGATTCATCTTCCTCTTATTCTCTTTCTGTGAATAGCAAATAAATAACTGTGAATAAGTAACAGCGCTCATATTTAAAGAAGTCTCATATTCCTTTTATAGTCGAACAAGTATATCTCATTTGTTCACTCATTTGTATGATTTTACTGTCAGTTTTTCTCATATTGAGGCTCTTCCAGTCACCAGAATAGCGTTTCTTGTATGTATCAAACTTCAAAACTTAAGTTTGGCAACAGCTTCGCTATTGACCTAGAGATTATCTTTTCGTTTACATTCACTATCAGTTGGTGCTATTTTGCCACCCTTAGAAAAAATGGAAAAAAAAATTGGTGCATGAAAATGATGGCATAAGGCTACGTTTAAGTTCGTTTAGTGAAGTTCTGAAGTATTGTCATTACAATATTCCCAGCTTTAACAACAATTTATCAACTTTAGCAAGAAAAATAAAAGTTCTTCCATGATATATTGCCGCAACGCCATCTATGAAACAATGACCAGCCACTCAGTGGATTATTATGCAATGTTCACTTTCGGAGTGATCACAAACTTCTAGCTTTACTGCGCCTTTTGGAACATCTTTTTAAATACTCTGGTGTGACTTCAGCTTCTCGAGACAGCGAGTCTCCATTTAAGACAGTATTAAACCGTTAGTACACTAACGTCCATGAAGAGGAATGCAGTGCAAAAACGCCGTGCATACCTTCACGCTGATACCACGGCTCTTCATGTATGCTTTAGACAAGTGAAAAGTAGTAGGGCAGGTCTCCTGCGGTCATCGTATTTCATAGCCGAGATGTCTTTTAAACCACAATGTAACACCAGGAGGGGTGGAGTCGGCTCATGATTACATACTGCCGCCTTAAACCTTAAAAATGAAGCTGAAACAAAACCAGCTGCTACACTAGCTTCAAGTTACCTACCTCAATTACAGATTATGTAACATTGATGGTTATACGTCACATTTTAAATAATTTTGTGATACCACAACACTCAACACCTTTGCTAGAGCAAGGAATACTTATCTCGCAGGTCATATGAAAACTTTAGAGCAGAGCTAGGAAACAAATGGAAAACACAAGCATATGCGCATAATTCACAATTCAAATGTAGAAATAAATTCAAAATATACTGCAAAAATGATTTTACGTTACAGTAGCCTAACTATAAATCAGCAACGTTTAACAATACCGATCGGCTCCACATGCAAATGTGACACCAAATTATCAATAAACGTACAAGCTATACATGTATCATACAATCGGCGTTAGGCCCAATTATCCTGTAAGAATTAAAAGTTTACAAAAGCACACTTAAGCCACAAACGCAAATATTCTTTCTAAGTACTTAAACAAATTCCAATATCCTCAAAATGTATTTGATATAACATTTAAAATACATCAACTTTTATATGTGATCACGCTGGTGATATGTCTTTATAGCAAATTCTTTCTTTATGAGCTTCAAAGAGAATTAGGCCAAATTATTTTAAAAATTTAACGTCAAGCCAGGACGATCAACCATACAAGCACACGCGAAAGGATTCCTAAAATAATTACCTTTTTTTCTGGCAAGGGATCCAGTAAAAGAAAACGGAATTGTGTTCAATGGTTGTTGCATACCAAATTCCCAAAACGAAACAAAGCTCAAGACCGACCAGTTAGTGACACAGACGTGTATCCTACCGCGATCATTATTAGGAGACGAAACAAAAATTCTGCACCAATTTCGAATGTAATAAGAAAATGATTCTGAAAGAAAATTTCCAACATAATGCAGTGCTGTTTCCCCGCAGGACGGTTTCTTATGTTTTCATTTCATCCGGTAGACACACTTTGTCATAGCCAATGTTCCCAGTCTCCATTGGTGCCTTATTCCCGGCCGTGCCGTGGCTGAGTGGTTAGACCGCTTGGCTCTCACCAAGGCTTCGATCCCAGGCAACCACAAAGTAAGCTTTATGGTGGACGATACGGCACTTAGGTGGGTTTTCTGCAGGATTTTCAGTTTCCCTCGCCATCTCATTCCACCGGTGCTCCATCTTCATCTCATATATCATCAGTGTCGCCGCCTGTAGTAAACACTACACACACATACACACACACACACACACACACACACACACACACACACACACACACACACACACACACACACACACACACACACACACACACACACCCTTATCCCCCTTTAGATCTGTAAAGGAGCGCTGCTTTAGTTAACGCTCCATTTTATTTGATTAGTTAAAACACAAGAAACAAATTCCGAGAAAGAAAAGCATCAAATGCTTAGAACTTTAAAATATCGTAAACAATTTTACATTTTTGTACAGTTTCCCTTAACCTCCTGCGTACGGGTAGTTATGTCGCACATTTAGGTTGCTGAGGTACTTAGTGTTAGGGAAACCTTAAATTTCATATAATGGAACAATTATTTAGTTTTGTAATGTGTAGAGACAAATTTAATGGTCACATATGTACGCGTACACATTGCTGCAAAGGAATAATACATCCTTTGGCAACATTGCTCAGCGGTAACTATCTGACAGACTACCATCCCCTCCCAAGGATATCCACTTTACCACTTAATGTTAACTGAACTATCCTGTCCCCTCTCGGTTTGCCCGTCTACATGGAGGAATTGCAAGAACCATTCCTTCTATTTCATCCTTATCAACTCAGTCTACAAGAACCTGAACTATTTTCAAAGTAATACGTTAATATGGTAGATAATGATTATCCTGGCTTGTAGGCCGTGGCCTATTGGAAAATGACTCCGGCCGTGAAAGCCTACGCACTACAATACGTTAATAATTGTTTCTTCGACTACCCAAGTGTGCTTTACGATTGAAGGTAAAACATGGGACCACCATGATTGCGCAGCTTGTAATTGCGTCTCATGGTTGCTGCATATCCGCAGTGCGTTTGCGCCAATAACTCAAAGTTAATAAGAACATTTTCGTTTTTAGCCTTGCAGTACTTTAATGCAGTTTTCTGTCTCACTTATACACAGTGGACTGACATGCCTAACATATGTATTAACAATTAAAATGATTAAATGATTAACATTTGTACCTAAGTGCTTTAAGATTATGCTTATACGTGTCAATGGTAAATTATTGTAACTTTATGTATGCAACTAAGGGTTGTCGTGCAATGAGTACATTCAACTGGAAAATATATTTAGGAAAGCATATGATATATTTGGCCTTCTCTGTATTTTTATGTAAGTACTTCTTTTATTGCCTTCAGTGCATGCCATTAATTTCTAAATAAATTTCCATTTGAATGTTATTTTTAAAATATAAATTATTTGGAAAATGTCAAGATGTGAGCTGTAAAAGAAAGGATTAAATTTCCTATTAAATGTCTCATATTCGTTCGTCGTATGAGTGGCTTCGAAGACAGCTCTGCGGACACATCATTATCATCATCATCGTCATCATCATCTTCAAGGATTGGGTCCTGTGAGTCGTTCCGTTTTCTTCAAGAGCCTACTGATCCTTCCAGCGTAGAGTTGGGCGTCCGTCGCAGATCTCTTTCCCTTCGGCATATATACTAAAACTCTTCTTGGAAGTCGTTCCGCGTCCATTCTTAAAATATGATTTTTCCATTCATTTTTGTTCTTTATTATTTTATTGTTTAAGTTAAAAAATCCCAAGCTCTTCTCTTATTTTTTCATTTCTTACATGGTCTATTCTTTTATAACCTGCCACGCTTCTCAAAATCTCATCTCTACCGATTCTGTTTGCGTTGGTTCTTTGCCAGTGTCCATATTTCGGAGCCGTATGATAACGTTGGGACTGCCATTATCTTATAAAATGTCATCTGTGTTTCCTTTCGTGTTTTCCTGTTCAGCGTTTTTATTATAATCCCACACATTTGATGGAATCTGTTAAATTTCAACTCCATATCCTTGTTGTTATTTGCTACTGCTACTGGGTAGCCTAGATAGTTAAAACTATTAACCTGTTCTATTATTTTATTGTTTATAAGTATTTTTGCCTCTATGCTGTTCTTTCCTGTAAAAGCAATTACTTTGGTTTTGTGTTCTGAGATTGAAAGGTTATATGTTTCCGCTATGTTGTTTAAACTATATACTGCTCTTTGCATGTCATCTTCTGAGTGGGATAGTATCACTTGATCATCAGCAAATAATACTCTATTTAAATTATGTTTCCATTCAGTACATTTTGTTTTATACTTTGCTGCCATTCTTGTACCGTATTATCAATATAGATATTAAAGAGTATAGGCGATGTAGGGCATCCTTGTCGTACTCCTTTATTTATGTCCACTGCTTCTGTTTTCCTTCCACTCTTTACTATTGCTATTGTAGTGTTTTTATACATACGTTGTACAGTCCTTATTAAATGTGCTTAAATTCCACAATTTTCCATCACTATCCAAAGTTTATCCCTTAAAACCGAATCGGAGGCTTTAACATAGTCAACAAAAAGCATAAATCTGTCAACATTCAGTTCTTTGTGTTTTTCAATTAGTTGTTGAAATGTTGAAATTCGTGCATGATCCTCCTTTTCTAAATCCGTTTTGGGCCTCATGAAACCATGTTTCCGCTATTGTACTTATTCTTCTTGCAACTATTTTAGCATATAGTTTATACACTGAGCACAGCAGACTAATTCCTCTGTAGTTGTCAAATTTTTTCTCTATCGCCTTTCTTAAAAATTAGTATCGCCAACGCGTATTCCATTCTTCAGGTAAATGCCCATACCTCCAACAAAGATTAAAAAAAATCAAGCAATCTGTTATGTAAACACACATGTGCATATTTTATGAGTTCCAAATTTAATTGATCACATCCAGCAGCTTTCTTATTTCTACTAAACTGCATTATACTGTTAAATTCTTCGTGCGTTATTGGATCTATATTTTCATCCATGGTGAAAAATTTTACTTCTTTGTTCTCTAAAGTCCACAATTCTTGGAAATATGATAACCATTTTTGTTCTGATATAGGATTTAACTGGATTTTATCTTTTTCTGTTTTATTCAGTTTTCTTAATAATTTTATACGCCCTATCTTGTCTTCCATGTACATCATGCTCAATATTACTTATATATATATATTTCCCACATTTCTCTGTTTATTCTCCTGGTTTCTCTTTTCACTATTGCTCTGGGTCGTTTGTATTTGTAGCATCCTCGTCTGTTTTGCTCTGAAACCACTTTAAGTATGCTGCTTTTTTGTCTTTCAGCAATGTCGCTATATCTTCATTCCAGGTTCTTAATCCTCTCTTGTTATATCTTTTCTTTCTTCTGCCAAGTACTTCATTTGCTGTTGTAAATTCTCTCTATTCTGTGTTAATATTATTGCTGAAGGGTCTCTGATCTAAATATTGCTCTACTCTTCTTTTATATAGGTTCCTAATGCTCTGCGCATACTATAGGATTAAATATGGCCCCTTCAAATGTATAGTTGTCAACAAGATAGTCATTAAACTGTTAAATCTTTCGCCACTACGGTTTATTCTCTGTCATGTCAAACACAAAACAATCACTTCTTGTGGATGTAAATACGGCAAATAAAACAATGACATATCAGCGTCAGACGAACTGTTCTTGAACGCAATTGCTATAGAGCATGAGATTTAACTTGGCCCCTGGTTTTAAGAAAGAGAAAGAAACACGTACTCGCGATTTCTTTCTAACCCGCCCCTCTTTTATGTCCCGTCAGGCAGGAGATACACATCAGTAGAGGATGATCCGATTTATCCTCCAAATTTGGTTCCTGTTCTCCTTCTTCACTGTCAGACATTTCAAAATGTGCCATATGTTCACTATCTGAATCATCTTCTAAATTAATTGTGAACCTATCATTAATTTAATATATTAATCCATCTTTCTCCCAATAAAACTGTTCTATCTTTTCAACATGTTCACAAGCTCCCCGTCAATTTTGTTCGGGCACTTTACCTACTACACTATCAAACAGCACCTTTACGTCACTATGCTTAAATGATGTGTATTGGGACATCATTTTTATCTGCGCCCATGTAAGTTCCTTAGCATTAAGGAACAATGATACGGAGGTAGTCGTATTACAGCATGGTCATGTATTTCCGCTATGCAATCTTCTTCATGAATTTTGAGGCCGTCTTTTTCCAGCTGTATTAGTTCGTATAGTACAGATTCGGTGGAATGCGGATCAAATTCAATATTATTGTTACGGAACCATGAATGCATTACTGATTTAAGTGATGATGATAGGGAGACTTGTTGATTTGAATAGAATGATAAGAAGCTTGTCTATCACTATAACACTATTGGGGAGAATGTTGAGTAATAACTGATGACAAACCAATTTTTAAACGTTTCAGTATCCATTTCTTCATGATAATCTTCGCTAGATTTCGATTTAAAACTCGGAAGAGCGTTGGGAATGAAACCCGTCTAACTCCCCGCGCTGACTTTTAACCTTTGGGATGCGTAGTGGAGATTCAAAATCGTGTCTTCACTTTTCCACACTTTGTTTTTGTATATACCTAATTTATATTGATTCACGTTTCATCTAAGTAAATAATAGGGGCACCGGAAACCCTCATCACTTTCAGTTTTCTTAGAAACCCGAATCTTTTGGCACAAAGTCTGGCCATTTCGGCAGAAATTTTCCTCCGCGTGAGTTCTTTATAATTATAAATTTCATTATGCTCGACACAGATATAGTTGGCTTTCTACATTTTAGGAAATCGCATTCGTCTGTAAAATATTTATGGACACTAATCACAATTCCCTTCCATCTGATCTTATAGCTTTTCCCTTTCTTCCCACGCCTCCAAGATCTAACACTAACACTGTTTCTAACACTACCATGTTTAAAATAAACACAAAATTCTCAAATTCTAAAAACATTTTTCACATTTCCAACACGTTAACAACCGATACTTCACTTGCAATAGTTGCAACACCACTGATGTCTGTTTGAGCTTACGCTCATACCACAGCAGATATTTAGGGAATACAATATCGCTTTAAAAGGGACTGACCGTTACAAGGAAAGAAACCCAGCGCCCGTGCTAGACAAGGATAGTGCAGAAAGTGCCAAGTTAAATCTAGTGCATTATAGTCCAATGATCTGTAACTTACACCACCATGCCTGGCTGAGAGGCAACCTACTGCACAGTCACTCCATGTTGAATTATTAAGTAATTAAGTTCATGTATAGCAACCTCGAAATCCTTAGGTTGAAGTTCCAACTCTAACACTCGCAATTTTGAATTATGGAACGAAGCGCCAATGAATATAATATGTACTTACATCTTTCTTATTTAGTAGTGGACAAAAGACTGCTGGAATGCTATGTCCGACGTAACATATTTTGCACTGTATCTGGAAGTTCCAACTACGTAAAGCGATCATTCAGTAGCACAAAATCTTCGTCGGCAGGGGATGTTGGTTAAAATTTAGTTACAGCTCCATGAATTACAAGTAAGGTTCTTCGTATTTCTAGGGATCCAGCTCTGTGTGTTTGTGGGGGGGGGGGGGGGGGGGAGAGCTGTGAGGAGAGAAGTAAGCTGGTGACGTGCGGCAAAGCTTGCCTAAACAGAAATTATCACTTGATAGTGTTATTGTTCCTTACATGAGCATCGGTGGCGGTGCAAAACAAACTCCGTCCGATTGTTAAGCACAGGATACGCTTTCCTTAGTTCACAATATCTTTGATAAGAGTTTTAAAAACTTCAAGGGGATTTTAATTGAGAAACCTAAAATTCTACGTGGCATGAGTATCTTGTATACATATTAAAGTTTTGCGAAAATCTGGTGGAAACTTATTTATTTAAATGAAACTGGTTGGACAGTAATCCGAGAAGAGGTTTTGACAGATGTTGGAAGTTGCCGAAAGTTACAATGCAGGCACTCGGTTCATTGTTTTACGATTTATGCTGGAGGGAAGAAGGGGTTAGTGAATATAGCGAAACTGCTCTATGAGGCAGGAAGTGGGGACTTCTGTGACCAATGAAACACCAAAGTGGTTGAAGTGGTTGATGAAATGTTTATTCCACACATCCCACCTTCTTTAGTTATAATTTTTATAGTGAATATTTTCTGAAAAGTGCCCAAATATCCTCTCAAAAAAGACATAGTGAATTTCTTTCAAAAACGTGGCGTTTCGAAGAAATGAGGAAAGGAAATTTATTCCCCTTCTGGAAGTCCATCGCCGAAGAACAAAGTAAGAAAGTCGAGGAAAAAGAACTGAATATTGAGGGGAAAACAGATGGACAGACGACGGAATCATGTGGAGTGTTATAGATTACGTCATTGTGAATACGGCAACAGATGACAGGTCTACCAGAGTGACAAACATATTTTCACTAGCACGACCGCTGTGATGTGGAAGTGAATACATAGCAATGGCTATGCAGGTCGGTATGTTACTTCTTATATTTTGCCAATATTAGACGTTTTGAATTAAGTTAAATTTAAATGTGCACTGTACTAAAAATGACATCCTTAAACGGTGTTACACTACATGGCACTAATAGCGCCAGTTACTGTGGTTTTGACATATATTTGCACTGTTCAGTTTTATGCATTCATTGGAAAAACTGAAACGCCACTGTCCATCTGGTCGTTAGAACTCCTCTCCCCTCTGTAGTGTCATTCTTATTCAAAGTAAACTTGAGCACATTCCTCACAACCACACCGAGCTGGGACCCTTGCTGTAGTTTCACCATATGATGACGTCGTTCTGTATAGATTGCTTCTTGAATTGGTTTAACGTCAGTGAAGTGTAACACAGTAGCACAAGTCTCCGGATTCTCAATCAATGTTGTACTTACTATAGATAATTCCTGGATTTTCATTTAAGTCACTGGCCGCTTCCCTTTTATGTGACACACGTACTTTCTGGCGTATGATATATCTTTACTATGATCATTATGACCTACTAAATATTTCGTATACATGTTTAGGTTCTTATTTTTTCAGGACGATTCTTCACTGTACAACGACAATGTAAACGTCCATTTATAGTGTGTACGCCTAACTTTGAAAAAAGTAAATACTGTCCTCTATTGGACTACCTTCATGCAAACATTCACAATTCACTAGATGCCTCTGCCTCACGTTGTTTGTGAACTCGGACTTAAATGTGCGTGTTACTAAAACAAAGATACGCCACCTGGCCATTGCACTACCAACCTAAGAACAAAATATAGAAGACGCTAGTTATACGTGTTTTTGGAATTAAAAGTCAAGTTTTAATGATCGTACTTCACGTCATGTTTCTCAAAAAGAAGTAATTATAATGCTGATGCACACAAGAAGTTGACGTTTGAAAATGGTTTTCACTTTTTTATAATACGATAGGATAATGACTAAAAATGAAGCTCCTATATTGAGGGATCAGTACTTTTTCATTTTCTAAAAGTACTTTTGCAAGATTTTCTTAGAGTTTCAAAAGTAAGCTTTAGATGCACTCTTTTAAAGTTGCAGCTATCGCGCATAAATCTCTACACAGGTATTAAAATTTAGAGAAAAAAAATCACAAAATAATTGAGGCGCTTAGAACCATAAGAGCTGAAAGCACAACACTGCGGATTTTGAGATTTTAGCATGTTGCATGCTCCTTACATTTTCCAACCTTGTGGTCAGCGAGCTGCAGTTATGCTTTAGGCGCTCTTTGATTTAATGAAACACTCATAAGAAACTCTCTCGCCAGTTTTTGCTTATATTCAGTTAGATAAGGGCTCCAAGCATAAAGTATCATTTTGTCTGCTCCGTGCTCTTCAATTTTTATGTAATGTTGCCAACATAATTTACTCTTTACACCACGTTGTCATGTAGTGCTTCATAATGAAAATTTTGATTTTAACAAACATCTATTTTCCTCGAAACTATGTTTCTGAGCTTTGGTCCTTATGGTTGGTTCTCGGCACCTCAATTAGAGATTAGAGATGGACTATTATATCCCATGAAGGGCAAGGGCCTCCTATACTTAGGATAGCTGTGTTGACTCCAACACAGTAAGCTATTTCGTGTTGGGCTTATGTCGGTTTTTGTCATTTTCTCTTGTTCCTTTTCGCATTTAATCACTTTCACTCGCACTTGCACTCTGGTACTCCTTCGCTTGCACTTGTATTTTGTCGCCGGTGAATCTCCACTTCCCTCTGTCTCGAGATGTAGATGTAGACCATTGCTGTCCTGCCTGTGCTGTGTAGAAGTCCACCCATCTCTGCCGTGGCCTTCCTCTTTAGCGTTTTCCTGTGCGTGGATCCCAAACCGTGATCTTGAAGGTCCATCTGTCGTTCTTCAACCTCGCGATGTGACCTCCCCATTTCCACTTAAGTTACTTAACTGCTATCGCTACCTCTGTTGTTAATGTCATTTGTGGTAATACCTCTCGCTAAAACACTGATAGTTCCACCTATCAACTAAGATTTTTTGTTACCAAAAGGCTCAAAATGAAAATCAAAATTAAAACAGTGTATCTCATAACTAGATTTAAACGCATTTATCAGTAATGTTGATATATCTCTTTTAACTTCTGCAAGTATCTGAGCTCTTCGCTTAGCTTTAGAAGTTCTTCAAGAAGAAAATTATTGTTCATATAATTTCACTCAAAAGAATAATATTAAGATATTTAGCAATAACGTTTCCTTTAAAATATTTCTTCCTAAATAATTTAAAGCAAAATAAGTAAACTTATTACTTTCTCCTAGAGGAGAAAGATAACACGGTTTGCAATGTTTTGTAAAACAATGAAGGTAATTGGTTTTTAAATATTTTTAAAATTATATTTGTATGATACAAAGTTCCCCCCAAGAATTTGACCTCTCAGAATATTTAACTGTTGATATTGAAATTAGACTTTTTATGGTCCTTTGTAGCTGTAGAAATAAGAAAACAATTACTTATGGAATATACCTTTAGTTAAGCAGGTAAGATATATCGCATAATTGAGGTCGAATGGAGGTCAACGGGCAGATAAATTACATAAGAGATGAATGCCCTTTTGGAAACCTTGTCACGTCAACAAAGAAGGTACTTGAAGTTGGAGATAATAGCTCTGGATGCTTCGAATCTGACTAAATTTTGTTGAAATTGTGTGACTGCACCCCTCAGTGTTTATATAGGTGTCAGTTCATTATAAATTTGTCTACAGGTGTATACAAATTAAAATGTACAGACAATGCCAGTGTAAGGAATATTTGTTTCTCCTCAATTAGATGATACCAATTATTCTGATCCTCTTTGTCATAAACTCTCTTGCATGGTCTTCCCTTCCCTTTTTCGTTTTGGTTTGCAATTTAATGCTTGCGTGGGGACCTTTGAGCTTCCATTATCCATAAAATATCTATCCAATTTTGAGTACTCTAGCCTTTGGTTTACTGAGATTACATCCGTTTATCTTGGGATTATATTTCATACCTTTTATTATTTGTACATTCGTTACGTGTTGCAAAATTATATTATAGTAAAGGAAATATACCTGTGAAATGTGATAAAAGTGGGAACAATTTCTAGTGTTTTCGTTTCTGTAGTTTGATTATACTTATTAATTGCACTTTAACATAACAATTTGCGCTTTAATACCACTTGTTTCCAAGTTTAGCTTCTAAAACACTGAGTCTTCAAATAATGCATTGCAGCTTTTTAAAATTAATGTCCTCCAACGTATGTCATATCAGACGATAAGTGAGACGGGTGAAATAGTGCTCAAATGAGCCCAGGGTCCATGTAGTTTACTAGTAATTAATCTTTCAGATAAGGGAAAACCTCAAAAACAAAAAGCCTTACCACGATAACTCACCCTAACTCACCCTGAGATTCGTACCCGGGACCTCTTGAATGACACGCTACCACCACGCTACTGAGGTGGCTACTGCACGCTGATGTGAGCGAAGACTGAACAAAAATGTACACCAAGGAATGCAGCGTCTACACAGTATACTGTGAATAAAGCATTATTCAATTCCATTTCATTATTACGCCGTTTTATTACATTTTAGCACACGTACAACTTCCTTATATTTCCTATTAGCAGGTCTTCTACTCTGGACATTTGCACGATTCTGATACGAACTTAAAGTGTGTAAATTTCGCTCAACTATGTATTATACAGCTTTTGTGAGTGAGGGAAACAGACATTTCTGATGGCGTCAGCTGTGAAACTGTTATACCATAGTCAAATTTCTCCAACAGAAGAGAGACTAATCTCAGTCATCTTTTACTCTGATTGGTTATGAGACTTCACTTTTGTTGTAGCCAAGTTCTGTACGATTAATAGATGTCCGAAAAATATTGGAAATACCCTTTATTTTACCTTCTATCCGGCTCAAAGGAAATTTCTGAGAAAAAAAAATCTTGAATGTCTACATTTGGAGGAAAGGAAACATTCTCTAGTTTCAAATTGTTTAGTAGCTCGAATTAGAAAAATAATTTGGAAATACTGGTTTCTTTATTATTGTACATACAAAGTTAAAATCGAGAAGCTTTTCTTCCCCTTTCTTTTTCTTCCACTGATACCAACAGAGTAGACACGCGAAAGAAGGGAACAGGCCATTGATTGAGTCAGGTAAAGGTATTGCTATAGCAAAATATCGCTTAAAGTTTTAATTTAAGTAAGATGTCATGTTATATATCAAAACCAGGTATTTCGTGTAAAATATGTTCTTCACACAAGTACATATAATTGTTCAGATTCTTTGACGGCTGCTGTTAGGCTTTCTATTATTTCAGAACTTAATAAAGTATAAAACCTATGTATTAATGTTTCAGTAATAATTTGATTTTGAATTTAATTTTCCTACATTTAGGCTTTTATATATGCCTACATTTGTGTAATGACCTATATCTTAGACTGCAAGTGCCCTATATTTCATTAAAAGAATCTGATAAGAATATCGGATACCTCTAAAACATATTTTAGCATTTAATTTGTACCGATTCACTAAATTTTAAAGCACATTGTAAACAAAGCAATGTGCCACCGAGTAAAACGAAGCATTACAAAGAAGAAAAGCGTTTGTTCTATTAATTAATTCAGGTTCCGCCACTGGTTAGGTTAGGAATACTCCACAGCGGCTGTAATATTGCCAATGTTAGCCCGAGACATTGGAAATGATTACGATCCATTGGCACTCGGAATGTAGGGCAACGCCGCTCGAGTAAATGGGTTGAATCGCTTTTCTTTAATATCGGTTTTTGTTAACCTGGCCCCGTTTCTTGCTGACCCGTGACGTATACGCGGTGACTTTGAACCTGCCATTAGCTGAAACTAAGGCGCCATACATCACCTTGATACTAACCTTATCAATAATGTATCAAAGAAACAATGATAGCATCCCTGAATGAGAACCAAATACCTCTTCCCAAACTATTTAGATTTTAACATTCTTCTCCTCTTCCCCTTTTTACCGACAGGCCTTACAGACCTTATTCCTTCTAAGCACCCTTTTGATTTATAAATATATGTATATTAATGTATATGTTAAGTTGTTTTGTAACTTGTTATAAGGTGTTTTACCTTCATGGTCATTTGGGAGACACTGGCTTTAAAACCAGTGAGAGTTAACTTGATTTTTGCAGCATGTCCTGCTGCATTAACTGCTCTAGAGTAAGTCGGGTAGGGTATGTTTGTGATTTACCTCATCCAATCAGAACCTCTGGAATAAGAAACCACCAACCTCGATCACAGTTTGCTTTTTCATTCCTTAAGTCGTCGATGTATATGTGATTTTGAACCCATGGCCTGCATTTCCTTTGAGAAATCTGATTTTAACGCTTCAGTGGCCACCCCAAATTTCTGAACCATGGCTTAGCACCGATATTGCTTTGGTTCGCCTCCGCGATGCTGTATCTTACCTTTTCTAACTAGTGCAAATAACGATGTTGCAGACACGCTGTCATAAAGTTATTCTATAGCAAGAAATCTGAAATTTGGTATCCTAATAATGAAGTGGTGCCGTTTCTGCTTATTCCCTCTATTACTAACATTAGTAAATGTATGCATGTGTACGTGTATTTAAATGCAGAGCTCAGTCCTTTAAATATCGAAGATATTTTCCAAAAATGTTAAATTTATTCAAAACGCGTAACGTTTTTGATAAAAATTCAATAGGTTTAAGATATTTTTGTGACAACTGAAGTTTATATGTGTATTTTCAGCAAATAGCCTCTTAGGTCATCTTCATTTTGAAAGGTTTTCACGTAACTGGTAAGCAGTAAGGGAAAATATTACCACAAAAGATAAATAAACAAACAAATAAGTTAAACAGACATTATTGAAGCACACAAGTTACGTCAAGGTATATTGGAGTTAACCAATTCTGGGACTCTCCTTGTTAACCGCTGGAATTTTCAAATTCTTATACCTTTCTAAAATAGGAAGCTTTCTTTTATTTTTTTCCCGCCTAGTGATGCAAAGAGAACGGAATTTTAAAACCATGACAATTGCTTAAAGCTGTCGTGTTCCCTCGTACGTAGAACGAAATTTAAAATAAGACAAAGTCAGCAAATATTTATTTCCTTTAACATTAGACAGGTACATGTAAAATCAATGTTTATAAGATGAGTTTGTAGAGAAAGTCCGTGATTGAGGTACGTAGGTTATTTCTATTCACTGAACAAACCACATAGTGCAATGAATTGTAAATTCAACACTATAAGTTCTAAAATTCTTAAGGGCAGTAACATCTTGAATTATTGCAACAAGATTCCATTCACACACGTTTTTGTATCTTAATTTCCTTGTAAATACATGGCTATCTTACGCAATATTTTAAAACAGACTTTAAACTTGTATGAAACAAAAATTTAAGCAACTCAAAATGGATTCCTTCTTAGGTTACCAAGATCATCGAGATCCTTTGGGAATCTGAAGCACGATAATTCGGAAAGTTGCTCCATACTGTGCAACTACGCACCTACTAAATTAGTAAATTAGTTGCAAATTTGCAAACATTTTTATACAAACTGATGTATAATACGAAGCTAAAATTTGCAATATTAGGTGTCTGAATATTGAATATTATAGAAATTTAAAAATAAAACACTTTAAAGAAATCTTTAAGATCTAACAAGATATGTACTTTAGAAACTTTCAAAACAAGCATAATTATAGGCTGATAGAATTGTCAAACATTAAATCTCAAGGACTTTAGCCACCTTTATAAGTTAAGTATTGTGCTACTCATTCCATTTATTTTATTATATTCTGTTTACATGCCATATTTAACACCTAAGGGCATTTTGGCTTTTTTTTTTTTGTTTTTTTTTTACTTTGGAGCATCTTTTCATCAGCAATAATGTTTTGATTATTCCTTTAAATTTACATACCTACATATGCATGTTTTTATTCATAATAATTCTATAGTGTACGGTGGTTTTCACTGCAATCACCCCCTCCGAGTATTTGCGGGAAATTCATAGCTTTATGTTTTGGAAGAAATGCCTAACTCTTTCTCAAGAACTCAGGGTAGCAAACTTTAAATCTGTAAAACTAATCATTAATAATGAAAACATAAATCTGAATTCTGCTTGAAAGGGATTCTTTTAGAAGGAGCCCCTTATCAGCTAGAATTCCCAGAGTTGGAAATACTTGAACATTTACAAAGGAAATTACTGAACGCAGAGAAGAAAATGTAAGGTCTGAAAAGTCAGGAAAGAAAATTTCATAAACAGGAAAAAATAGTTAAGTGGACAAACAGACGAGAACCTTAAAATTAATAGACCGACTTAGGGATAAAAGTGTAATCTTCACCGGAAGCTGATCAACTATATTTTACTAAAGATAGTAAAAAAAGCAAAATGAATAATGTAGAGCGGAACTGAAGGTTAACTAACCGTCAATGTGACTGAAATGAATGATTGCATCACACTCAGTTTCATTAATTAAGTCACAAATAAATAATATAGGGTTGTTACTATTAATAATTTATTTAAAATCAGTTTTCCAGAATCTGTCATTTACAAAGCTGTGGCACAAAAACTAAGGGATGAAAATATACAGTGGTTTAAATTCGTGCATCATGTGCTGTAGTCAATATGAAGGCAAATATCATGGTAAGAGCATACAAAATTCTTGATGTCCACGAATGAGAAACAAGAAAATGGGGAGGATGAATAAACTGCTGTTAAACTTGGATTTACCCTTTTCATGTTAATATTTGATAACATGAACAAATAAAAAGAATATTTGGAATTATGACTTATTAAAATAACTGAAAATAGAGGCTATAAGTTAAATGTTCAAATTAATATAACATGCAAAAAGTGTCAAGCCTTTAATCACACTTAAGCCTATGGTCACTAAAAAGGGCAACCATGTAAAATGGGCAAAAAACACCATGCAGGAAACTGCAATAATAGCAAAAAACTATCCCAAAATACGTCAATTGTGAAGGAACACATCCAGCAAACTACAAAGGATATAAGGTCACTACAGATCTTTAAAAAGATTCAATAACATTACAATCCAGAATCTAAGGAGACAATAGATCTAAAGTTTATTAGAATAGAGAAAATATAACAAATTAAAGAGAAGTATGTAACGAAAAACTTCTGAGCCAAAAAATGAAATTACTATTGATTATTAATGTAAACAAACAGACAAAAATGAAACCTCAATTGCTGAAATATTGGGCCTGATACAAGTTATATGAACAAACTGGGAAAAGAAGTTTACTGGATAAGCTAACAATAAGGTGAAGAAAGTAAGCAAGAAAAATTAACTACTGTTTTAGGATAGCAACTGGGAACGCCAAGTCTCCTGCAAAAAGAAAAAGAAAAAAAACTCATATGGAATAAAAATTGATATTTGTTTAGTATTTGAAATTCATTAAACAATCCTTTATTAAATCTCGGGATTTAGCATAAATTTAGCATATATTCGTAGTTTTAACACACCTAGAAGCGGTTCAGCTGTGATTCATTATTTGTGCATCTTGTATTTTTTGTGTATCTTATAATTTGAAGAACCTCTCAAATACACTGACACAAAAATATCACTTGAATCCGTATAAGGGAATTACTGTTACTATTAAAATAAAATATTTAAAACTTAAGATCACTATGACATATTGTCCTCCATGATATACGCTACGGAAAGGTAACTGTTAGACTTCTTTAAATCACTTAGAAATAAATTCATCATTGGTGAGGATTTTAATGCTAAATCTACTTACTGGTGATCAAGATTAACAACTTCTAAACACAAAATACTTTATAAGGTAGGACTAAACTAAATTTTGATTTGTACTCCGACATATTGGACTTCTGATAGAAAGAAGGTACCAGCAGTCATGGACTTCTTTTATAAGTGCATTAAAGGTTTATAGAAAGATTTTGCACAAGTGCTTCATGGTGACGATCGCTCATCAATTATATGTATACGTATAATTCCAACCATTGAAGCACCTCCTAAATTTACTAGTCAATAAACAAATTGGAAATGACTTAGATCTGAGCAAGAAAGCTTCAATGAACTTCAAATGCCACTTAAAACACCTAAAGGTTTCGAGAAGAAGGTTAATTGTTAATTATTATCAGCATTCATCCTTGAGGAACGCACGTTTAATCCAATATTTTTGGGAAAAGTAATATAAATTATCCTCTTGAGATCCGAGAGTTGGTTAATTTAATAGGAAATTTCCCAAATATGTCATCTCTCAGATATAAAACGATAGTTAACTGATCAAGCAGTAAACTTAAGACAAAGACAAAAGTACTAAAAATTGGAATTATAAGCAATTGGTTCCACGAGTTGACTGCAGATAAAGATATCGATACTTAAAAGGTTATTGAGGTTCTTAAAAGGTGAAACGCAATTGAAGAGGTAATGATTATGCTAAAGTAATAAGAAAAAACCAGATACATTCGCAGAACATGTATACGCAACTTTCAAACACCTTTCTCTAGACAAACAGCGGATGAAAACATTGTAATAAACAGTCTGGATGGTATTTCAAAAATTAATTTACAAAACTTGAAAGAGCTCAAACAGGGAATTAAAAATGTGTGTATAAAAGACCCCAGGTTATAGCCTACTTACAGCACAGGTGCTTAAAGAGTTTCCTAAAAAAGTTTTAATAAAACTAATGAAACCCCTACACATGCTGAAACACGACTGGAATGCGTACAAAGACTGGAAATTCTTGATCACAAAAGCACAGGAAAATCCTGATCAGAGAATGTCAAATTGACCTATATCTTTGTTACCAGTATTATCCAACGTGTTGGAAACTTTGTTGCTCAGCTGAACGAAAAAACGTAGTTACCAAATGATTAATTCGGATTCAAGAACAAACATTCAACCTTGTCAGTGAATACCCGTTAGAAAATAAATATATATGTACTCTCTCTTGATGTGACCCAGGCCTTTGATGAAAGAAATATGGCATGCTCGGTTAGAGTATAACTTCTACATGGTATTGTCAATGCACTCTGGTAGGTTAGGAATGAAAATAGCCACAGAGACAAATGGGTAGTGTCTGCGAAGAAATAAGAAATACGGTAGTGAAACATGAGAGGCGACTTCACAACCACGTAAAAGTTACTGTTCTTTAGTTATTGGACTACGGCAGTGGACCATGGATATCTAAAAGGACAACATTGAAAATTTTGTATTCATTTATGAAAAATGCAATAGTTAGAATTATTCAGTGGAGTACGTTCTTGTTGAACATGACCATGATATTGAAACTACTAGATAATAGCTTTCTTTACTTAGTTGCTTGTATGTAAAACGTTTATCATTAATTAAAATAAATTCATAGGTCCAGACTTTATGGAGAATGAGAAATAATCCTGGCTAAAGAAACATTGTCACCCTTCAAGCGGGAATGGATCCCAAAACCTCTGATTTGGAGGTTAGCATTCTAATTCAAATATTTGTAGCGCTTTTGAGTATCTACATAAACGATAAACGTGTTTTCAAAATCAAACTTTGACATTTAAGTTTTGGATGCATCACGTTTGGAAACTACGGTGTTCAGCATGAGGATTGTTTACTCATATGTTGTAGTAAATCTGCCCTTCACGCAATCCTGAATAGCGAGTGTATATGTTCCTATCGACTACTCCGCGAAGGAATTAATTATATCTCTTTCTTACATTTACTCTAACACTACAGCTTGCACCACTAATTCGGTTGTCTTAGTTTAAAAATCATTAAGAAATGGCATGTAAGTCACCTAGAAAAGTGTTTGTCCTAGTCAAACAGTACCTCTTGTAGAAACAGCACCAATTGAACAGCCACAAACACATTAATACTCCGGCTAAGATAGCTGTGTAATAACAAGAGTTACCGAAGTACAAAGTTCAGATGAAAAAAGGAAAAGATGCTCAAATAGGGTAAAAATGAACAGATTTGCTGGTTATTCAAATAATTCAATAATTTCTCTCTCTTCTATTCCAAGTTATTGAATTACAAAGAAGTGCATCAAATTATCGCTTATCAGAAGGTAAAGCATGAAGCGGTTGTACTTCAAGGAATTAAGTAGCTCTATATTTTAAAATCAATTCAGTAAATGTAAATACTAAGGTTCTTTAGTTAACAATAGAAACCAGTGGAGCAATGTATTCGCTCGAAATGGTTACACTTCACATGTGAATTCTTCAATGCCCGGGTTCTTCTGAAGACTATACTCAAATTTGTCTTTGGCAAGACCATCTAACAGCTCTCTAATGGAAGTAAAAATGTCCCTTTGGTTTTCTTTTTCAAAGTCTTGTTCTTTTAATCGTTTAATATGCTGCAGCTAGGTATTTATAATGGTCGAGACAATATAGTTTTGTCTGTAACTCAAATACTTTCCCCGGTAACAGCAGCTGCTGTGCTTGAAAAATATCCCTGCGTCGACTGGATCCAAATATGTCACAATCTCCTTAATTTCGTCAAAATTCTCCTACACTGCAGTACACTGAATCCAAGGTACCTAGTAAGGAGCAACCGGGAAATTTGGAAGGGGCAGAATATTATGCGACACAGTATCTATATACCTATTAGTTGTTTGTGGTATCCATGTTAATTTACGATATTTTGGCTCAGGAACGAGTTCAAACAATAAGGGTTTAAACTGCGAAAATAGCGTTGAAATAACACATTTAGCTGAGGTAAAGGGACCAGCTTTGATACGGAAAGAAAAGTGAAAAATAAAGAGAGATCCACTTGAAAAAGGTAAACATCACACATTAAATATTTTTAATGCTACACCAATATAAAATTATATATTGAGCTAAATTTTCGTCTATTTCTGAAACGTTAAATAATATTGTATAAAGTTAGTTCACCCATATCTAAATGTATAATCAAATACGGCATTAGTGTAACAGAACATTAAAATTGGCTACTAAGCGAATATTTAAATAAAATATATTTTCCGTGCTGTGTATTGCATTTTCATTGATAGCGTTTGTAAAATATCCCATTACTGCAATGAATCCTAGTGTTATGTAAACAGCTATAGCTTTAGTGTAACAATATGAAATCGCATTTTTAGGTATGCAGTTATGTAATGTTGGCTAACTTGTGCCATGCTCTAATACACCTACATGCATACGATCCCACTGAACAGTTTTATAAACTTAAGCAATATTGAAGAGGCCTTAGGCTACTCAAGAGAAGCTGATGTACATATATTCACATAATTAGTCTTGCAAGTCTTTTGAACATACGGTATTTTAACGTTAAGAGTCATTTTTGAGAAAGTAGCAATGTTCTTCATTAAAAGTTGCTTTGGGTGAGGGATTTGCTCGGGAATCTTACTTTTTATCTTTGGAAGTTCATCTCAGTTGTCAAATGTTTACTTATTCAAATTTTCAATATTGATTATGCTGCACAAATGAGTGCAGTTAAAAACGTGTTACTTCCATTAATATTTACATACTGAAGTTATGTTTGGAAATACAAGTATAACTAGTATAAAATGATGGCAGAGACAGCAAAAAGTGCATTTAAGTTAGCCGTTTACTCATAAACTGTGGAATTCGTCTAAACGGAATAGTTGTGACGAGGAATACATAATTTCGGAGAGGGGGCAACTAGCATAACTCCTCAATGACTCACCAATTCCTATAAACCTTTCAGTCCTGCACTACATTTGAGAATAAAGAGCAGTAAAGTCGCAGTTATGTTGGCACCTCAGGATGTAAATACATCTCTATTTGCAGTGATTATAAATCTTTTTCTTTTTAAAACCATTTCAATAGCTTCGTCCACGTAAGCGTATTAAACGTATTAAACGTAGAGCATTCGAGTTTCGCAAATATGGTGACACAGTTACACAATTTTACACTCTCCTATTTGCATATGAGGGTACCCGCTTATATTTCCAGCATCCTATCATTGCTCAATATAAAAATAGAGCATACTCTCGCATGCCAGCTGCCAAAGTCACAAAAACATGGGAGAAAATCGATGTGTTTCGCTTTCTTATTATTTATGCACGCATGAGCAGCTTTATACCTACTAATAATATATCGTGACGGCATGTTTGCTACTTCCTGGAAGGTCATGGTGTTCATCTGCGTGAAGCTAATTCAGATGTTGATTTGAGTTAAGGTATATTACTTAACTCTTCTCATCTTTCTTCATGCGATATCACTTCCATGGTAGAGTTAAATCGTTTAGCGCAGCTGAATTATATGTCAAAATAAAATGGAAGCATTTTACTTTCGACAAAAGCGTACATCTGTTATGCATGACAAAGACCTTATGAATCGTGGTACTTTTTACGGAAAATATGGATAAATCCTTACACTAATTAGAAACAATTTCCGCTTCCTGAAGAACTAAAACAAAAACATGGAATTCAAATATTTCATTTTTCTCGCTTACCTCAGATGTCAGTTGTACTTTGAGTAACACAATGACATTAACAGGTCGCCGTGTTGACATTTATAGAGTTTTTTTTTCTTTGAGAAAGAACTCATTTGGCCATCGAAGGGAGATGTTTGCTCTAGTTGAACACATAAACACAAGACACAGTTACACATATTCACCCATGCCCAATGCAGGACTCGAACCCGCGACCCTCTACGCGACGGAACCCAAGAGTCATACGCTCTAACGATCATGGCATCAGAGGGTTGTTTATACTAAATGGAAATGTTATTATCATGTCTAAGCATATGAGAAATTTAGATCGCATGCATCAAGTGATCAGCAGTGAAGCGAAGTACTGCTCAGATTAGAAAAGTGAATCAATTTATCACAATGTATTTTCTTTCATATATTATTTCTGGTCTTCTTCCTGTTTTCGGTAATTGCTGCTTCAAATTATTCTATGGTCGCCACAGTCGGTTTTCTGTATGTGGTCATATTACTGAAGTGTTCTGTTCCCCAGTGTTCTGTTCCGCAGTGTTCTTGTTATACAGCAAGTATCCATAGCTCATTTTGTACCCTGATCTGAAACATTATGAATCTCAGAAAGGTCATCGATACTGTTTTAATTCTATTCCTAATTTTGCTTGTTTGAGGCCACATATAACCATTATAGCTTCCATTATGCTATGAAATATTCATTTTTAATGTCTTATTGAATATTACTTTTCACTAATATTCCATGTAATCGTATCGCGCTTTGAAGGGTGCGAAGAGGAACTTAGCACCTCCATCTACAGACGTTTCGTACAGGGCGCTCGAGAGCAGCAGAGGTGAGGGAGGAGATAAGAGAGTGACAGGAGGAGGAGGCACTACGGAGAAGAGACCGAGCTTTTATTGTTCAGGTTGAAACATTGACTACCTCACTCATTGTCCAAAGTTTGAGCTCTTTCCCATGCTGTTTTGGGACTGATGTCCATTTGATATATTTTCTGTTTTTTGTTTGCTTGTTTTTTTTTTCTTTTGCTTATTTGCTTACCGCATTTACATAAACATATATTCCCAAAATGATATTTAACCTTCAATCCCCTTCGCCAAGAAACACTAAAGTTACACATTTAGGCAACATCATTGTGTTCGTTTTTTGTAATCATAGAACGCCATAATCTGCCCAGATATTTTCTCTAAGTGAGAAGTTGAAAATAATAAGTGTTATTTATTTGAAGTGGCAAGTCCTATAAACTAAAGTGTAAATTGGTACTCTATTGGACAACCATTACTGTTTATTTTACTACTAGTTTTATTACTAGTATTTAAAATAGTTTTTACTATTAAGGTTTGGAGTTACATCGATAATATCTCTCCGTGATAGTATATAAAGATTTTGTCCTTTAAGTTATAAGGCATGCTAAATTATTGTCTAAGTGGCTAAATAGGATTTTTACATAAGCTTAAAATAAGGCATTGAACCTTTTAAATGTTGTGCATTAGTTTCTTTCTCCATATTTTAAAACTGCTTTATAAGTAGTGAAAGCAAAGTTACATTTTGCGGTATGAACAGATTATGTAGCTTCCTCCTCCAGTCAAGGTTTTGAACACTTTAGGCTTCTCCACTCAATCCCTGAGCTAGAAGTGGCTCTGTCATTTTACCCTATGTTTTCATTAATCACCTCTCATATTCGCAGAATTAAAAATAGGTTAAATGAATATTCAACATGTCTTAAGCCTCATCATGCGTAATATTTGTTTTAAAATGACGGTGTCACTTTGGCAAAGTATAGCTTTTCAACGGTGAAAGAATTTTCAAAAGCGGTTGAATAGTTTTCGAGCTTACAAGGTTGTGCACACACACTCAGATCACTCTTAGTGAACAGTTTATGCATAAGTATATTATATTTTTATAATTTTATTCTTGACCGAATAAATGTAATTGGGATTTAATATTTTCTCTGGAAACGTTCACGTTTTTCTTTGTAAAATTACTATTTATAAAATTATTGGCTATCATTATATTACTGCAGTATGTGATGACAACCTTGAAAAGTTCATGTTAATTCAGAAATTAAGTAATTCAATTCGTGCGCTTGAGCAAGCTCAATTCGACAAATTTATTGTAAAATTTGTAGAAGTCCTATTTCGGTACAATGAATATACGCCGATCAATCAACCGAGATACTGGCTGGCTGAGGTAGATCGTGAGTGTTGTTGCTGTGTTCCAACCCTCAATAGTGTTTATTCGCAGAACGAAGTTTATTTCAATAATTTTTAGGTAGAGTTGCTGATTTTAACCAGGAAGAGGTTTAGGATGTAGCGTGTTACTCCTCTGGATCTGTATACATTGCACGTGACCCATTGCACCACCACGGTGTGTGATTAAACACATCTTAATTTTGATCCGTTGGGGATGACATTTTGAGATTAATTAACTCTTGGCTGCATTATATATGGAGCTCATATTTTTTTAAAGCTTTGCTCCGAATTATCACAGATGCCCGCAAGCGTTACTGAGGACCCGACATTAACTGCTGGTTCATAATCTCTAAGAGAACTAACCATGGAAACAAACAGTGCTTTCACGCAAATTACTGAATAATTAGGTTTATATTTCATTCTTTTTTTATTTCAGATTTTAAGGAATGTTTCTTGAGATTCAAATACTTCACGAAACATTGAAGTTATTCCATTCTCAACATGAGACACTAAATGCTTTAGTAGTTGTATTGTGCTATGTTGAGTCACATATAATTTACACACTTAGTCAGCAAGCCTACAATACAATTAGTGATACTTAATGAGAACAGAGTATAGATAATTAACAGCACTACCATAGATTGCACTGTTCGATAGTCATAAAATATGGCACGTCGCATTTTCGCTGTAATTGGTGCTGGCTTCACAGAACTTTACTCATTAGCAACTTTTAACAGACATGTGTTCTACTTCCTCTAAATCAAAACATTGGAAAACTGTTTACTGCGTAAAACTTTCAGAATAACTTTCTTCATAACTTTCTTTCTTCATTCATAAACGTATTGTCTATGTTTGTATCTATATACATAGATATATATTTTTAAGTATAAAAAAACACAGACAAAGCAGCCAGCCTCGCCGTCGTGTCACACGCCGCCAAGCGTTGTTCACTGCATACAATAGAGCAATTGCTTAGAAGGCTTATGATTACCAGCGCTTACTTTGATACTTGAGCTAGGAATAATGACGGAATAGTGGATTTGTGAAATTCGCTAATAAATCACTGGGTCATTTTGGGTACAAAATTAAAGCATTCTACAGTAAAACAACGAAACCTTGAGCCACCTACCGTCAAATTTTCAATTCCATTCCTCCTGAATATTTATTTCCTTCAAAGTATTCCATAATCCTAATTTAGTTTTGTGGAAGTGTATGAAGATACACAACGTGATAGCATTTTGTATTCTTAGTAGTCAAAGTTACTGCTTAAGGTGATTTGAGCGTGAATATACAATAGGTTATATTGATCAGATTTTTCTAAGCGCAGAATTGTTCTCTATATAGTGTGTTACTAACACTTTCTTGTGAGAGTTACCTGAGAACATAATAGAATTGTTGCATAAACTATGATTGGTTTAGAAGAGGAAGGGATATATTAAATTACTAAAACGTGGAAAATAATTCAGTATAAATATATTAATTCTAAAGGTGGCCATCAGGGAATAAAATATCCATTATCAAACTTATATGTAAAATACAAAATTAAATACAAGAATTCACCCTGCGGACACCGAAACATTTATTTTTTATTTTTCTCCTTTCTCTTCCAAATAGAAGTATTCAAATGTTTCATTAAAACATTGTGTTTATATTAAATGTATTCGTTGATATTAGCAGTTTACGAAATATTTAAGTATATCTAAATGTTTTCAGGTTCAAGTTTATTTCAATACCATGACATAAAAGGCAGTGACCTGAATTTGTTTGGAAATTATTTGGCATACAGTCAATACACTGGCAATTACTCGATGTAGTTCATGTTATTAGCGGTGTAGCCAGGTTCACCGAGCGATATTGTTCCGCAGTAACGTATAAGCTCGCATTCATAAGGTTCCGTGTCCGATTCTCTTTGGGTTCAGTTTTAGCGACTGACTTGATCCCTTGTTTCTTCATGTTATTAGTTGAATTTTGAAACGGTGCTTCTTCTATCACGAATATCGTATTTATTTTTTCGCAGTAGTAACTTTCTAACAACTACTTAAATTTCGTCGATTAAGGTTTTTAATTTCGCGCTGTGCATTTTAAATTGAGAATTCAGTTTATTCCACCCAAAAATTCGATATCGAGATTTTGAGATACTTTTAATCCAAAAAGGCAGTTTTAGGAAAATATACGGAGTGTGTGAGTGTTTGAACAGTAGAAATCAGAAACGAAAAGTCGGTTAATACCAAATTCGCTAATTACCTTTCGCATGTAGCTAGGATGAGACATTAATATCTTCAAGAACATTCCACCATCCTAATTTATCCCTTACATGGAAAATACCAGGCGAGTCAGCTCTCTAGTTTTATGCGATCCGCATTTCATTCTCCAATATGAAAACATTGACCTCATTATTAGACTCAACTCGCGTATTTAACATTGGTGTTAAATACTCAATGAAATTAATACAAATATAGATGTTATCGCCTGTAGTATATTCGTAGACAGCTGACGTTTGCATGGCTGCAAATGTTCACTGGAACCAGCGAATACTATGTGCTAGACGGAATGTTTATCTCACATGTTACTAGTTTGATTTTGCTTAAAACAGCTAAGGTGTCCTTTTCACTGCACAATAAATGTAGATATTTAGTTAAAGTGTGGTTTATGACCTTCTGTAGCGTTAACCGTCTCCTCAATATTCTTTGCTACTGGTTTGAATGTTTAAATATCTGTGCTTCTTAAAAATAAAAGTCGCTATTCGTCCCTTTTCGTAAGTAACATGGATATTCAAAACTATAAAATAGACATTTGCTGGCTGCGCCGTGGCTCAGTGGTTAGACCGCTTGGCTCTCACCAAGGCGGCCCGGGTTCGATCCCAGGTGGCCGCAAAGTGAGATTTGTGGTGGACAACACGGCGCTGGGGCGGGTTTTCTCCGGGACCTCCGGTTTTCCCCGCCATCTCATTCCACCGGTGCCCCATCTTCATCACATGTATCATCAGTGTCACCGCCTGCGGTGCCGTATGTAGTAAAAGCTGGCGTTAAACACTACACACACACACACACACACACACACACACACACACACACACACACACACACACACACAATAGACATTTGCTTTTTAAAAATGAGACAAGAACTTTCCTTTCTTAGCTACACCTATAAGATGAATAAATATGTAAATAAAGTTTATCTGGATAGAAGAATATGCTTTTATAGAACAGTGAATGCCATAGAAATTAAAACATATCTATCATAACTTAATATCTTATGATGCAACTGTTTAAATTAACTCTAAGAGATAAGTAAAATACTAATTTTGTAAAAGAAATTTTTGCGCGCAATAATCTGGGATGGATATAATTATTGCTATTAATCTTTGTTTATTAGAGAATGGATTCTGGGTCAATCAATATTCCATTTTAGCGTATTGGAAATAAAGGTTATGTTACTTTGTACACTAGTAAGGTATAGTTGGCAGCGTCGTTACCGTCAGACCATTCGCCTCTCTCCAAGGGGCCCTAATTCGATACCAGAATATCGTATGTGGCATTTCTGCTGGATAAAGTGGCGTCTCCAGATTTCTCCAGTTTTCTCTCGCCATTCATTCCATCGAATCGTTTCATCCACAGCGGATAAAACTAACTGAACTTTGATTACATCTCAAGGATTAAAATCGGCTCAGTCGGTAGAGCATCTGCCTGCCGTGCTGAGGGTCCCGGATTTGATTCCCGGCGGTGGGGGTGGGGATTTTTCTCCGACCAAGATGGTTCGTCATCTTCCTCAGAGTCTGGAAGTATGCATGTGAGTGCGAATGTGTGCGTGATCTAATGATTAAAACAACGAATACGATTTAACACCTTCGATATGTTCCAAAGGAGAACAGCCGCCGATATGACCATTGCAGTTAAAGGCGGGGGGGGGGGGGGTCGGAGAGATAAAAATAAGTTTCTGAATTTACCCAAATAGTTATCAGCATGCTTCTGATATGACTGGTTTAAGTTGGCTTCTAATACTTTAGTACCTTATTTGCAAATGAACAGAGGCATCAGTCTCTTGCGCTGTTGAGTTTGTGAATGCTTGAGGATTGGGAGGATTTGATGAAACCCTCTGCGGACTGAAAAATAGTTACTTTTCAAAGTAGAAAGAAGTGGCAAGCTGTCCGAAGCCTAGTCATGAATATGAACCTATTTCAAATTTAAACCTGTTATACAGGAAGTGTTAATCTTATATATCTTATGATGAATATTTTGATTCGAATATTTCTATGGTTTCCTTTGCATTTACTGTATTATCTTTATATTTTGTTACTAACGATAAATAATAAGATATGCTTTTCCCAAATATGCATACATGGGTGCGTTATCTATATCTTGGTTTAAAATATTTATTATTTTTATTTAAAGTTTCATTAAAATTCTGTGTTTACTGCATAAGTCTTATCGGCGGCCTCTCCTTTAAAATATATTGCATTTATACAATGGGTTAACTCACACTTATGAATTTTTGGTTCTTCGTTATTAGATCATAAACACAAAAATTCTGAGGAAGATAGGATATAAGCTTGATAGAGAAATATTCTCTTCCTAGCCGGGAATCGAACTGGAGACCCCTCGCAGATGGTCAACACGACTGAACTACGGGGCCAACGCACGTTTGTTTTTGCTGTTATGCCATTTCAATTCTGAAAAGAAAAGGGCTACTTGTGACCTAAACAGCTAAGGACGTTGCCTCATTTTGCATTTCTAATCCATACAAGATAATTTAAATCATTTCTATGCTGTTATACACGATTCTTTTTACTATATGATTTAATAGCTAGTGCCAATAGAACTACAGAAAGAAATATGTCATGGTTACATTTACGTGACTTCCCCTACACACTCTACAAATTATTCTTACAAAACTTCATTACCTTATTTACATGTTGTGAATCTATAGGTAGATAATGTTTAAATTCACATTTACATGTTCCGTTGCCCACAGAAAGTAAAATCAGATTTTGAAATAGATCAATGTGTGTCAACTCAAAATTCTGTGTTTTTTGCATGAGTACGAGTACCGATTGAGAAAAGCCAATAGCAAAGTATATCTTGGAAATGATAAGTGTCCAAATATATTTTATTTAGCATATATCGTGTTTTAATGGGAAATACATTTTTAATGTGTTAAGGTATTTTCCATCTCATAGGGTTTACCAATTGTTACAAAAGTCATTCTAAATGACTCCACCACGTAGAAAAAATCAAGATATTTACCATTTATTGTATTTTAACCAAAATTACCAGATCCATTTTTGAGAAAATATAAACTTTTTGAGAAGTTTTGATATAATGGGTTCTTTAAGATTGACATATTTTAATCATATCACATCTTTAGAGGATACTAAATTTGAATATTAGTGTTAAATATTAGTAAGATATTTCAGTCACAAACACATATACACATTCTATAATTTGGAGGGGGGCTTCAAAGGCCTTCGAAAGATTATGCTAGCTATGGACTAGCATTTAAGTGGAATACAGTATTCCCTCTGTTCACTGTAAGTAATAAAGTAAAAATCTTAGATAAACATGAGTCTCTACCCTTTCTTCTTCCTTTTTCTTCAAAAAATTATTCTTCTATTCACTTTGAATTCATGAAGATAAACAACAGCAGAAAATCCTCTATTACATATTCCTTGTAGACACAAGGGATAGTACAATACAATAGGCTTAAACGATAGTCGGATGTTTTAACAGCCGGTCGCTGTTCGAAATCCATTATATTTCTATTACTTCAAGGAAAAATAACGAATAACGTCCTCCAAAAAAAAAACTGAAACCAATAACAGGAAATATTTGGATGTGGTTAATTACACAAAAACAAGTAATTCACATAAAAGCTGTACTTTAACGGAATCTACATTTGTGGCGTAGTAATTCGTTACTATGCCTTACAGTTTACCAGTTATGCAAAAGACATCAAGAATGTCGGCCTGGATAACTCAGTAGGTTAGGTGCTGGCCTCTGATTCCAAGGCCGCAGGTTCAAAATCGGCCCAGATCGATGCATTAATTTCGTATCAGTAGATTTACTGGTATCTAAAAGAACTGTGGGACGAAACTTCAGCATACCTTTAGCGGTGATATTCTTGCAATGGATAGGGTTGTTAATAAATAAAATATGTATTTTTATACAGAATGAAGACTTCGGAGGCTGTTCCCAGAAAACTCCAAATATTCATTTCATATACCACGAAAATGTATTAAATTGTATGGTCAAAATCGTTAGCGCCAATTTTTATACAAAGGGTAGTTTGCGATTGGCTAATTTTCTATAAAAATAAGCTTCGTGTTGTTTCGTGTTGCTTCGTGTTGCTTAACTTAAATACCAGTTGCGCTGTCCGCTCAACTTTTCGCTTTTGAGTTATATAGTACACTAGTACACTCATACAGAAACGCGCACCCGCAGAATTTTACGTGTAAATACTAGTTTTGGATTCATCGAATCTGAACTCAAAAAGTCTCAACATAACATTTTTGGATACTATTGTAAGACATAGTAGAGATAAATCAAGATGAAGATATTCACTATTAGTTTTCTGACATTATGTAATCTTAAGCACAGAAGTTAATTTGCCATCACTCCTAATTTTGTTTTGTAACTCAGAGAACTTATATTGTTTAAGAAAGGCAAGTCCCTGACAAAATGTGTCCAGTCGGTTCCACCAAAAAACAACGGGAGCCACACGTGCTATAATGCACGTGAGTTTCAGCCCACGTTTCGCATTATCTCCTGTGATCCTATTTGGGAATCCGGAATTATTGTACCTACGTTGCTCCGTGTAAAACTGCAAGGTTCCTTTATGCTTATAAAGGAAAACGTGCTACTTGCCTTGGGCAGCAATAACACTAATTTGATGCAAGTCAGAATGGTTCTACATATATCCGCAGATGGAGTTAAGCATTACATCAGGATCCATATCCGTGTCTCAACATTACTGGAGGGGAGACAGGCTACATCCCTTCTCAGACAAATGAACACATGACATATGAGCTAATATTATACATCACACGTGACGCTGTCAACTTTCTCACAGTTACTGGGGAGTGACATGGGTCGTAGCCTACAGTGTGTCCAAATATACTGGTTTCTATTAAAACATGTGTAATTTCTCAATGTTTACAGTCATTTACACATATTTTATTAACCGTAGAAACTGTTTTTCATAATACGACGAAATTTACTTTCTAATGTACACGTTAAGAACAAACTGAGTTCCGCGGCAGATTCGTGCTAGTATTTCTGTGCACTGGCCTTCACAGTCATCAGGCATTTTTAGTTCTGATTGACATCCAGTTATGATATAATAATTAATCATTTGTCTCCTGCACATCGCCCGACACAGATCATGATTTCATTGCATACAATACATTAAAGAAGAACATTCTCTTATAAAGAAAACCTCCTGTGTTACATTCACATAATTTTCTCTATGGAATATCGTTTATTCTCAAGTAACTTCAAACTATTCTTGCGAAGACTTCTTTTTCTATTCATTTCATTATAATTGGATTAATCTTATGGAAATAATTCATTATGCATTTTGTTATGAACATAAGGCAACTGAGCCGATAGATGTCGGAAAGCCGTTTTGGTATGTGCTAACCTAAAAATTCGATATTATTTCATGACATCGCAAGAAAAAACTGAATAGCACATTAAAAAATAAGCTTGTTGAAAAATTCAAACCAATAGCAATCAAACTCATCCAAATGTTCAATATCACAAAAATGTACTTGAAGTAAAAAGAGTGCTTTAAAGAGCTCTGCTCTTCTTGTGTTATTAGTATTTGCCTTTATGTTATGGCAAAGCAGTAATAAACATTATGTAAAATTCATTCTGAATAAACAGGGCTACTTTTCCCAGAAAATTCAAGACACAGATTTTAGTTGTGATGTTAATATCTAAAAGGTAGCATATTTTATCAAAATTTTGAGAGCTGTTTTGAGTATATAAAGGTTTCCAAAGCTGTTCCATGTAAAGTGCAGTATGGGTAAAATGTTTCGCGAATCTTCGTGTCGCGTATTGGAATATACTGAAGTAAATTCAAGTTTGGTATTTATCGGACGTTTAAATTTTTAGCTTACCTTTACATACATTTTTTTTTTAATTCAGGGGATCTTGAAGCTTTTATTTCCTATGAATTCGTATCTACTAATAGGGATAATACGAATGAGTTCCGCGGTCAATTCACACTGGTATATCTGCTAGCCAGGCTTTATATTCTCGATCATATTGAATTCCGTTAACACCTACTGTTCGCCAACGCAAAGAAAATCCCTGGCAGGAATATGAACTGACAAGGTCAGTGGCTGTGTGTGACACAGAACGCATGCTCAGAAAGAGAAGAACCGTTAAAAGAAATATGCACGCTAATCACTCAATGAACTAAAACCGAGGGTATTTACTCACAAATATAGAAGGCGCCAGAATGCTTTTGAATGAGCTGTAACTGAACTGACCTGAGTGTTGCACAAGCAGGTTATTGGAACAGTGAATAACCTCCATTGCGCCTTATTCCTCTGGAACTTTCTTAGCTGTCGCAAACTTTTAAGAGGTTACATTTCAAAAAATAATTTGTCACCTGTACGATCGCCCGGCACAAACCATGGTGTTACATAGTATTATTAGGGAAGAACATCCTCTTTTATCAAAAACTAAATCAAGCAGTAACATCGGTATATCTGTACGTTATTAAGCTGATGTCATGTGCCTGTTGTGACTGAGGAGATAAATATAAGTACATTAAATCATTCTTCTTAGTACGTGCAAGGCGTAATAGTTCTACAGCCAATTGGATGCCTCACGTTATTTGCGAAACAAGCTCAGTTATATCTGATGTCATTCCACCTCTGGCAAACCCAAACTCAACGTACATAAATTAGAGTATTATACTTATTTTAACTCCATAATAAAATATGCAACATTACCTTGAAGTAATTCCATAGAAAATAAACTAATATTTCTTGCATGCAAACGTTTCTCGCAACAATGGACGTGTTTCATAATGTTTACAATACGGCCGCGCCGTGGCCGAGCGCTAAGGTCGTTCGACTCTCACCAAGGTGGCCGGATACGATCTCACTTTGCGAAGTGAGACTTATGATGGACAACATGGCGTTGGGGCGAGTTTTCTCCGAGACTACGGTTTCCCCTGCCATCATTCCACCAATTGCTCCATTATCATCTTTCCTTTCATCCACTTCGACCTCATTCCGTTCATCTACTTTTCTCGCTCTCATTTCGGGAACCGGGCTGACAACTATTCCTTGGATTTCTCTCCCTGATCCATAGTTGTGGCTCCCACACCCGATACCTAAAATGCCATAAGTGATAAAGGATGGACAGGACTGTGGCGTATTACAAGGGAAGATGAAAAAATTAACAGAATTTCGTAAAGTTGAGCTTTAGAAAATAAGGTTAAACACTTGCAAACGAAACACTGTTAAAATTACCAGCTTTTGTTTCACAAATAGTAATTTTACACATTTTGTAAAATGTATATGAAAAATAAGAAATGTATCTAGGACATAACGTTTGCAAACTTATGAGTAAAACAATTAATAAAAATAAAGGTATACATTCTTAAGTTGACAGAGAATATCTAAAAATTACATAAAAGATTATTTAGCATCCAACGTTCAGCTGTTGAATGTTCCTGTATGATCAAACTCATGAGAGGATAGAAAGGATGATGAGATCATGATCATAATGATAAAGATAATAATAATAATAATAATAATAATAATAATAATAATAATAATAATAATAATAATAATAATAATAATAATAATAATAATAATAATAATAATAATAATAATAATAATAATAATAATAATAATAATAATAATAATAATAATAATAATAATAATAATAATAATAATAATAATAATAATAATAATAATAATAATAATAATAATAATAATAATAATAATAATAATAATAATAATAATAATAATAATAATAATAATAATAATAATAATAATAATAATAATAATAATAATAATAATAATAATAATAATAATAATAATAATAATAGTAATAATAATAGTAATAGTAATAATAATAATAGTAATAGTAATAATAATAATAGTAATAATAATAATAATAATAATAATAATAATAATAATAATAATAATAATAATAATAATAATAATAATAATAATAATAATAATAATAATAATAATAATAATAATAATAATAATAATAATAATAATAATAATAATAATAATAATAATAATAATAATAATAATAATAATAATAATAATAATAATAATAATAATAATAATAATAATAATAATAATAATAATAATAATAATAATAATAATAATAATAATAATAATAATAATAATAATAATAATAATAATAATAATAATAATAATAATAATAATAATAATAATAATAATAATAATAATAATAATAATAATAATAATAATAATAATAATAATAATAATAATAATAATAATAATAATAATAATAATAATAATAATAATAATAATAATAATAATAATAATAATAATAATAATAATAATAATAATAATAATAATAATAATAATAATAATAATAATAATAATAATAATAATAATAATAATAATAATAATAATAATAATAATAATAATAATAATAATAATAATAATAATAATAATAATAATAATAATAATACATAGAAAAATGTGTACCCCAAAGAGGGCGAAACGAAAAGAAGAAGAAAGCGAACGCCATTAACAAGTCCACATGTGTGCCATTTATATGTTTCGAATCAATATGATTCCATTCGCACCTTATGAACTAAATTCTTTTTCCTGATAATTATTTTAAATTAAACCTTAAGTGTTTACATCAATGAAACATACAGAAACTATGATAGTTTCAAATGCTTAGCTTGGAAACGATACGGATTCTTGCGATAGAAAAGGAAACGGGGTGTCGCAAACTTTCACGCATGTCCGGTAATGATGTATTCAGAAAGGTGCCAATAAGCAATATAATTTTTCGAAAACGGCTAACGCTTCGAAAAATTTTGTATAAGATATATTCTTTAACGAGCTGTGCATTCTTCAGTAAAAAATATTTGTCCGTTACTTGTACTATTTCAATAAATACAGAATTGCATAAATTTCAGTAAGCATGAACACTTCAGAGGACATTGCTTACAATTACATGGCTTTATCTACCTATAATTCAACAAGTTATTCTTAAAAACACGTATTCTTCTATCTACTAAATGTTAGAAAAAGATAGGCATTTGCAGACCAATCCTTATTACACATTTCCTTGTGAGCATAATGGGGATTTCAGAATACAGGAAACTGAAGCGATAGTCAAGTCTTAAGAGCAGACAGCTACACAATTGCCTTTAAATTCCAATCAGTTTGCATGGACAGGACGTGCACTAACGCACACGCGCGCGCGCGAATAGTCACTTCCTGTTCGAGAGAAGTAATAGGTATTTGAAAATTAAAAGCAAAAAGAAATATCGCGGGTATAGAATCTCCCAAAAATGTTACTATTCATTATCACTGTTATTTTGTCAAATATTATTTGACATAAATATGCATTTGGGGGTCTAAATGTTTTGGGTTGTAAAATTTTGTCTGCATTTTCGTCTTTGCCAGTTGTACAAAAGTTTATAAGAATGAAGAGAACTTAGACAACAATTTCGTAAAATTCAATATATCAATTTAATTTCTATAAAAATATGGCATTTTAATTAAAATTGTTACAACCTTTGTTGATAAATTGAACATTTTGGAATATTTCTACATGTAAGGAACTGCCTTGAAAATCGGCCACATCCTTGGAAGGTGATTCTGTACTTAAATATAAATTTGCTACTTAACCGAACTTTTTAACTAAGCTGTTCACACACGCTCGCGCACGCTTACCACAGACACACACACACACACACACACACACACACACACACACACACACACACACACACACACACACACACACACACACACACACACAGGCACAAACACACGTACAATGACTCGTTTTACCAAAAGTGTATTTCAAGCAAAATCTCGCTAACAAATTTTTGTACCTAATATGCATGTGAGGTATAAGTTGGAGTTGAGGAATTTTTAGTTTCGTAGGAGAAGCCTTCCCGCTTCAAAGGGTTGCTTTTTGGGATAGCAAAGTTTCCTTTGTGAATATAATTATCTGGGTTACAGATAATTGATCTGAAATAGGCAAAGGCAATCCAAAAATCTCTTATTGACCGTGAAAGAAACTTACTTACGGCCTTCCATATAAATTACCACTGAAGAAACAAGACATTAAATAGAAACAATCCATTCTTTTTATACCTGAGCACAATATTTTATTCATTGTTGCTTGCTAAACTCATAGAAAGAATCCTCGATAGACCAACGATGGACCGTAATTTCACATATTACAAAGATTAAAATGGATTTACTGCGTGGAAATCGTTCAAGGAGATTGTGAAGGGATTTCTTAACAACATAAAGAACCCTCAACGTAAACACGTTATAGGAAACATTTTGTACAAGTTCAAACGTGTAGCATGAGCCTGAAATTCCATTTGGACTACTTCTCTCCTGGTTTTAAGAGCAGTGAGGGAAGAGCAAGGTGAAAATTTTCATCAAGATAAGAAATGTGTAGAATCATTAAGTCAAAAACATCCCAACCTAAAGTGCTGGGTGATAGCATCCGACAATCATTCCAGAAAGCACTCCAGTACTTTGAGAATACAATTCTGCAAGAAAAGCAGGGAGAACGGGGTATTATCCAATTCTAAGAATGAAATATAGACCTTCAATTATAGTGTCTTTTTCTTTGCCTTGTTAAATTGTTTTGTTTGTGTACTATGTCTCCCTATACCTATCCATCTTGCTCGCCTCTGTAGTGTAGGTGGTAGCGAATCTGCCTCCCACTCAAGATATCGAGTTCGAGTTTCGGTCATAGTGTGTTACCTGGATAAGGTGCTTTTCGGAGTTTTCTCTTATTCTGAAAGGTGAAGTACGGGTAACTCGAAGCTATATTGAGCTTGGGTTCATTTGAGCATCATTTTATTCATCGTCCGGTATGTTATCGTTGGAGGACATTGATTAAAAATAAACTGTCCTTCATGTTCATCTCTTAAAGTAAATAAAAGCAACGCATTTTCCCCTTATTTTTGTTTACATTTGTATGCATTATTTTTCTTCTTTCTTTTTAATATATACAAGAACAATAAATGCATTGTTCAGTTGCACATAAGACTAGTGCACTATCCCTGGTAATCACATTGATGTTACACATTAATTTTCATTTTCAAATTGTTTACTACTAGTCTAGTTAAAATTTGCAGATTGTGTCAAATACTTATTTTGTGACGCTAATCATAAATGAAAGTTTCCATATGTTAAACCATTAACCCTGTTGAGAAGCGTTCGTTTCATTAGAACCAGGGTGAATGATGCTTTTTGGCATTCTCAAAGAAGAGGAAACCAGAGAACAGCCAAAGGTAGACTTTCCTAAGAGCACTAGTAGCGCTGTAATTTACTACTGCCGTGTTCTATTAGGCTGGAGATGTTATCATAAAACACGCGATTCGTTGTCCGCCATGTTGACCTCTTAAATATCGATCTATGACGTCAGGAATATACGCCTTTTGAATATCTGAATAGTTTCATTTTTGTTCACTTCTGGGTAATGAAGGCAAAGAAGTACAAATAGCTGCAACAGTTTTGTGAATAGTCAAGGTTTCGAATGACTTCAGTTCATTATCATTCTGTTTGCCCAGTTAATTCTTTAACATTCATTTGTTGAGGGTTTTAGAAGCCACAGCAGTCCTTTATTAACATCTAACAGCCCGAAGGTTATATTGTTTGTTGGTCAATATAGAATACACTATTTTAGAAATATCATCGTCAGCAGCAGCATTGTTTCAGTTCTACCTGAATCAATATAATTTCTACATGATCGTTTCGGTCTTCTTTTTTGCTTCGTTCTATTTATGATCTGTTATATTGATAAATTTAGATGTTTATACAAAACTTTGAAGTAGGTATTAGTTCACTTTTAAAATTTTCAAGTATTATTTGATCGTGTGAAGTATATTGTTATCCGAAGAATGTTCCTTTGCCTGCTTCAATTGTCATTTCAGTTGTTTTTAAACAAACCAATATTAAAAACTTGATAAGAAGGCTCTGGATCTCATAAATGAATGGTGCTTTATTGGATTTTGTTACCTTTTCCCGAAACAGTAAAAAAATATCCACTTTCAAAGTAATAATAAAATCCTCCAACAAGAACACAAAAATGTTTAATAACCGTTGGTTCATTTCCAACAGTTATCTAAAAATATGTTACTTTAATTTAAAATTCGAGGACGGTTTACTATTGTAGCCACTTGCTGAGCACTCAGATTTTCCTTTGCAAATATTCGGCGAAAAGTAAACACCCAAATTCTCAGCCGGAAAGACGAGTGGATTTGTTTGTATAAAGTGTTTGTGTTTCACAATTATTATTTTGGTCAATAAATTAAAAGAAGTGCATAAAACGATTCCCATAATACAGCACAAATGCTCAGATATTAATTAGTAAAATCGTCTGAGCAAAGTGATATAAACACTTGGCTTTTGACATTCTCAGTGTCCACTAAACAACACCGCTCTCTGTAAAATTCTAAGGTAAGATAATAAAAAAATACACACTTAAACCCACACTATTATCCGGCACCTAGGATAGAATCGGTAGGGTATTATACACTATCCCAAAGATATATTACCTGAGACACTGAAATAAGGGCAAGCATAAATTATCTATTCAAAAGAATGAATGCATCTTTTAACATTTCTGGAGATCAATCTAACAATCCCATCTAATTTTTCAAATCCTTTCCATGAGTTGTGAATCCCTGCTAGGGTGTTTGAATCCACTTTGCTGTTCTTTCTCTTGGTGTTAGGAATCTCCTTTGGACTATCTTTTATCCAACGAACTGAAGAGCTGTTATCAAATGCAACTTGATAAGTTTCAAGCCCTGAGCCTAGTTTCTAGTAAGTTTAACTGCAATTCAACTGGTTTGGTTTTCCAGAGTTATATGGATTACTTTTTTGCGTAATTTCTCTTTGTTAAAAATACATCTATGGATGCCTCTGTAATTGCTGTTATCTATATCAGCTACCCTGACTTGTAACAATTTACCTACATTTCAAAGATATAAACTGAGAAAGCCTCTCTATGGCATTGCCAATTGTATTACTAGAATATGAGGTGATTTAGGCTCATTGCGATGATTTCCACTGAGTTATAAATGTTCCATCTATTTGTAAATGGGTGAAAGTTACCCAATGTCACAATAACATTAAAAATTACGCTTGTATGGAAATTTAAACTGGGAATTTTACGAAACCGGTTAAATTTTAAGAAAGGATTGATAGGGTACATTTAGTTTTGATTAAATCTTACATAACCTTAACATTGCTTTGATATTCAAACGTGTTCACAACTAGTTAAGCCGTTTCGATTCAAAACAATTTTATGTTAAAGCTAGCATTTAGAGAAACAATATTTTCAAAAGGAGCGACTCCTTAGCTTGAATGCTTAAGGTTCTTATGACCTTACTCTCTGTAAATTTTTATACTAATGGGTTGAGATGCAGAAAATCCTTTATTTTTCTTTGCAGATATTTTCACATTAAAACGTTTCCTATGGTTTAACTAAGAGCACAACTTTACATTTTTTGCGATAATCACCTGATCACCAGCAAATAGCATGTTAAACCTATGAAGCTTTACTGCAAATGTTGTAGTACATTTTTGAGGTTACTTCAGATATACTCAATTTTTAAAAATCATACAAAAGCACAATGGCTCAGCTAGTTATATACAATGTCCAAGATTTGACTCATTCCACTTAATCTTAGGGTCATTCAGTTCGTGCTGAACTTGAAAAATGTTTCAAAAGACCATCAAAAAAACCGTCTAGTGGCAGAAAGTTCACTTATATAAGCCATCTTCATAAAATGGTATCACATCAATTTTAGCTGGCGCTTTTACTTTCAGGGCACTGGATTGATTGGCCTATTGGTCGCCTTAGGGGTAGGAAGGAAGCGCATCGTGTAACAGTAGGGGAAAGTTGTCTAATATTGGGTACATTTTTTCTTTTTGTTTTATGACCAATAATATCACAGATTAGTGCCTATAAATAATACATTTGTATACTCCAACTCTTTACCTCTCTTATAGAACGTAGTATTCGAGCTTAAATACACTGTTATGCAAATAAAATGCAATTCTCTAAAATACAAAAATGTGATTCCTAATATGAGGTGGTGCTTAATATGGGGTACTAAAGGCTCCTAATATGGGATACATTGTCTGGTGTTGAGTTAGACCATTATAAGTACAAAAGTTCACACTACTTAATGTCTGTATTAAATATGGCTTTTTGATATCCGATGTGAAAATCCAAGGTTCATATCCCGACTTGTTATCCTATTTTGGTGTCTAATTACTAGAAAAGTCTTTTTTTATTTACTTCTTTTTCTCACATACTTTTCACAACAGAACCTATTGGAACTATCACCTGCACAAACCGTGTGTGTCCAATTGAAACATTTGCAGTACCTTATCCATGTTTCTCGGTCTCGGTCCTCCAACAAAAGGCCTGCACAATACAGGCACTCCACATCTTCATCATCATCATCATCATCATCATCATCATCATCGTCGTCGTCGTCGTCACTCTCGTTTCCCCACCCTTCTTCCGATTCCAAAGGCACAAAAATCTTCGTCTTCAGGGGACGAAGATTCAGTAGTGCACTGCCTTTCTCTGGTTGTCTTTGTCACTTTGATTTGCAATGCTAAGGTACATCTGACTTTTGGCGGAGTCTTGTCGTTCTTCTTTGACGTCTTTTCAGGGAGCTGAGCTTTGTGTGGCGGGCTTGTAATTACTCAAGATGCCTCAGCTTGGGATGGATTGGCTTGTTCTGATGAAGTTGCCTTCTGCTTCAGTGTTGGGATTGGGCTGATGTCTACCGCCAGGATCAATCTCCTCTGGGAAGTAGGTGGATCTGTCACTTGTGCCACATTTTTAGATTCAGAAGCTTCATCGTGTTTATTGCACGTTTCATTTTCATGGATTGTAGAATCCTGTGGCCTGAAAATGTTGGGGTTGAATGGATATATTCCCGTTTTGCGGAACCCATTACTAGCTGTTTCTGCAGTGGCTGCACGTAGGTAGGCTTTTCCAAAGAGATTCCCTATCTGGTAATCCGGAACCGTTCGACCAATATGACCTTTTCAGTCATGTTTAGATTTTCTGGCAGTAAAAATTTAGTTTCCAGCTTGAATATTAAAAGTACAATAGTAGTTCCTAATATGGGATACCCCTAATTAAAATCTCCATGGTACCCCATAATAGGGAACTCGCCAATTTTAATGTATTAGTTCTTCCAGCTCCTTTTGTAATTGAACTAAGGCAAAGGACTGGACATAGAAAGATAGTTTGATCTTAATACTACAACTTCAGCAAAGGTGTGTTTAAAACAATAAACATCTATTATATTTGTATACACAGATGTCAATAGCAGCAAATAACGTAAAGGTGCAAACTTTCTTTATCAGCTCACCGGAACACGATCTCAAGCAGGAATTCCATGACGTAACCGCAGGATGCTTAGTCGCCAAAACTCTCTTAGTCTATCACATTTCTAACAAGGATCAGCACTATGCAACTGAGATACCACGGTACCCCAAGTTGCGCACCACCCCATATTAGGCTACTTTCCCCTACAGCTCCACTGCCTTCAAGTAGGGACGTAATACATGTGCATAGCATTCGGTTCTGCTGTTGCAGCTGGAAACGAAATGTAATTCTTTAATGTGAACTTATTAGGCCACATAGGTTCTCCAAGAGAATTAAGGGTAAAAAATATAGATAAAGGCAAGCAAGGTAATACGTCCCTTGGAAGTTCAGCTGATGGTAGAGTCTGCCATCTAACTGAGTAGTTTGGAGCCTCAACAGAATTATTTACATCCTCTCTCAATATACGTACTTGGTATTTACTGACAACGAACGTATTGTTACAGATGGCCAAATGAATCCCGGATGAGCAGCAGCACGGCGATGCCCTCAGCTGTGACGTCATCTCTCAACACCCAACAACTGCGAGCCGTCTTTGCGCTCTGTGATCCAGAGGAAACTGGGTTCGTCTCCTTAGACAGATTATTACAACTTGGCCGCGATTATTGTGGTTCTACCGATGCTAAGGTAAGAAGATAATAATATCTAATAATAATAATAATAATAATAATAATAATAATAATAATAATAATAATAATAATAATAATAATAATAATAATAATAATAATAATAATAATAATAATAATAATAATAATAATAATAATAATAATAATAATAATAATAATAATAATAATAATAATAATAATAATAATAATAATAATAATAATAATAATAATAATAATAATAATAATAATAATAATAATAATAATAATAATAATAATAATAATAATAATAATAATAATAATAATAATAATAATAATAATAATAATAATAATAATAATAATAATAATAATAATAATAATAATAATAATAATAATAATAATAACAATAATAATAATAACAATAATAATAATAACAATAATAATAATAATAATAATAATAATAATAATAATAATAATAATAATAATAATAATAATAATAATAATAATAATAATAATAATAATAATAATAATAATAATAATAATAATAATAATAATAATAATAATAATAATAAAGTCTATTGGAAATAATGAAATAGCTTGGGTGCAAAACATTCATAAATCTGGAAATCTGGCAACACTTGATATTTTTGTCATCCTGTAATGGTCAGAATAGAAAGTATTAGTTTCGCCAATTTATAGAATTCTTGCTGCCAAATTAAAGGAAATAGTTCTAAGAGACCAATTGAAGGAAATAAGTGTAAATTTCTTAATATGTATATAGAATAAAATAATAGAATTGTCTTGTTACCTATATAGATTCTCAGAATTTTGCTATTTAAGGAGGTTTTATAAATGTGTATCATTTTTAAAAGCTTCTATGTATAGTATTTTCAAGATCAATTTATGCATATCAGAGCTGATTTTGTTGTGCAATGCTTGAAAATGTGGTCGAAACATGTAAACTAACGTAGTCATTTAAATTAAGTAGAAAAAAATATTCCCAAATTAGGTGAGTAGCCAGAACTTTTATCAATTTTGTTCCTTAATCCATACTCTAATGACTAAGAAATTATTTTTATATTATTTGTCACGAGGCCGCTCGTAAGCGAACGCCGACAGAGAGCGAGGCGGGTAGTGAAAGAGACAGATAGCGCCAAGCCATGCCTAGCAGAGACGGGGTGGGGAGAGAAAGAGCCAAAGAAGTGTCTAGACGTTTCTCTCTGCTTCGTCTGCCACCTCGAAAGGACGTGAAGCTTCGGGTGCCTTCGCCAAACTTCGCGAAACCGCAGGCCATGTATAAATAACACTACGGACAACCGAGTGGAGTCAGTTCGGCAGGAGCCGGGAGACAAGTTGCAATTGTGCAGTGCAGCCGGCAGTTAGTCAGCAGGCTGTTTATCGTGCGTGTAGACATTTAAACTGTATCGAGTTGCGAGTTGAGATCTGATCAACGTGTAGTGATTTGAAAGCGAATTCTTTTGTTTACTTACATGTGCAGAAGCCACGAGAGAATTGGTGTGTTACGTCATTCTGCTGAGATCAGAATTGTATAAGAGCCTTTCTACGGAAATAAAGAACATTTTGAATTTCTGCAAACTGGACTTTTAATCCTACGAACCCACAAAGTCATAGTATACTTGGATGTATAATTCACGCATAACACAAAATGATTTCTTCAGCTAATGCACGTTACTTACATTTGAAATTTCTAAACATTAAGAAAGTTACAAATTGGCGAAATGTTAAAAAGTACAATAACATAAGAAATCTTGAATGTACCCAGAACACGCAAACTGAAATGTTCTTTGTTCTTATTTAAAACTATAAGTTTCTGTTCATTAGTGTTGCTGTTATTATTTTTAAATATCTAGTGGGAATGCTCTCTCTTGGAAACACATAAAAACATGAAAAGTGCAAAAAGAGAGAAAGATGGTAAATCCACAAATGTATAAATTATGCAAAAATGTGCTATGTTACTTCTTAGGTACTTACTTTCTAAATTAAAATGTTCTATATTTTAGGTATACATACACCCATCGCTTCTTCCCTCGGGTATTTTTATGTAAGGAATTACTTTTCAAACTTTTCTGCTTGTTCTTCCACATACAGAGAATTGAAACGCAGAAGCAAAATTCATCTTAACATATACCTACCTATGTTTTAGCATTCCACAAAGCTATAAACACAGGCGAAGGTTAAACTCATGTATGGTTAAAACTGCATATAATTAAGTAAGCACACGTCCACGATCAATAGGAAATAGTACTGGTTTATATTTTTATTAAGGCTAGCGTTTTAAAAGGCGTGATTTTTATCTCATATGATCAGATATTGAAAACTATATAACTTACTCTGTTCATAACGACAGACTGCAAGAAAAATACTGATGTAACGGAGCTGCCTATGAAATATCTGATAAACTGCACTCACATGACTTTCTCCATTCTTGTACAAACTATTGTTCCGAACGTTTAACATTTCCATAATTTCTGCTAATTGTCTTGTAGGTGCAAGGCAAATATACGAACACACTAGGGTTTAAGACAGTTAAATTTTAATAACTATTCGTCATGTGATGACCTTGAAATACGTTCTCTTTGAATAGCCAAGAGGCTAAACAGCGATGACGATTTCCAATATGAGAAAAGTATAACTATTAGGAAATTCAAATAAATAAAAGAAATATATCCGAAATGTTTTACTGCACAAAAATGTATCAAGCATAAATTATTTCAACGAGATCTACATTTTCTTCACAGTAAGATTTTATTTATCTCATACAGTTACTGCATTATCCAAATGTTATTCAAAATAAGATTTTCTGAGGTCAATCCGAGAAACTGCATGATATAAGTTTCATTTGACATCAAAATATCTTACACGTATGGTATTTTAATCAAAATCATTAGAGCCATTCTTGAGAAAATCAAAGATTTCGAAAAATGTTATATGTGATGGCTAGACTGGGATGGGAACTTTTTACTTTGGTGGAATGCCATGCTTGGTCTATACCATATGTAGTAGAAAAAATAAAAATGAAAATAATTTTGTGTTCCATGAAGAGTAAAAGCCTCCGATCGAGTAACCGAGCGGAATAATTCAGGCAGTTTTGTCTGTGGCCCGCATTCGGGAGGTCCGGGTTCGATTCCCATGGCCGACCTACCTCATCCATGTGCTTTTTCGGGTCTTTTCCCGGATCGCCATGCGAATGCTGGGTAGGATAATTACATCCCCCGAATTTCCTGTCCGTCCATTATTATTTCACAACCATTTCTTATCTGGTGGTGTATTTCACGGTGGTATCGGCGGTGCTTCACATGATGACATGCTCTGAGTGACACTTTCTCCTAAGGTAGGACGTCTCTGGTCTTCGAATACGCTTTGGTGGGGTCGTTTACGGACGGAACTCGGGTGAGCTGCATGTTGTACTGGCCTACCGGGGAGTTACGAACTGGTAAAATTTAGGGACCCTGCCCTCTGCTCTGTCGTGTTTCCTTGCACTGCCTCGCCTCATCCTTACTTCCGAAGATGCCCTCTTGGGACATAGGTACAATAGATCAAGACTAATCGCAGTGCCGAATGCCTCCATGCCATAACCAATGCAGTTCTATCGAGTAGGGAAATCTCATTTCTTCTTAGGTGGTGAGCTATTCCATTTTAGTTATACAGAGTATAACTGTTTAATATCCCGTTCTAGGCCAAAGAGTATATTTGAAATATGTTTTTTCATATAAAAATACATATTTATTTAAAAAATATATGTGTAACTATAGTTTACATTTTTCTCATAACTACGTGTTTTAGTGCTTTTCAGATTTGTATAATGAATGTTAATTAGCAGTGTGAATTAAAATGTCAAAAGTGAACTCAAGTTTACGTGAATGTTTGCATCAGTACGCACTTTTTTTTTTTTTTTTTTTTTGTTTTTTTTTTTTTTTTTTTGTTTTGCTTGTTCCATTATACCCCGCCTTTAACTACTATGGTCATATCGGCGGCCGTTCTCCTTTGCAACATACCGAAGGTGTTAACTCGTTATCTTTGGTTTTTAATCATTAGATCACGCACACATTCACACTCTCATTCATACTTCCAGACTCTGGGGAAGATGGGGAATTATCTTGGTCGGAGAAAAATCCCCAATCCCACTGCCGGGAATCAAACCCAGGACCACTAGCACGGCAGGCAGTGGTCCTGGGTTCGATTCCCGGCAGTACGCACTTTTACCACTAATGAAAGAATACTAGTTTAAAGCCTTTGCGAAATATGATAGTGCAGATCAATGTTTCCAGCTGCTTCGTCAAGGCAATTTTTATTGAAGAAGTAACATCAATCTCTTTTTCGGTGTACCGAAACATCCAGATTTGAATAAACGATTTGTTTCAACTGATATTTCACCTTCTAGGATGAACAATTTCGAGCTCTGAAACTTTCTTACTAAATTAAATATACAAATGTAAATTCTTCTGATGATAGAGAAAAACTATCTCCAAAATTGCTATGAGAAAATATTAAGTCACAGAATATCTATTTGTGAAAATGAGATGACCTGAGACATCTTTGTCTAAATTATCAATAGCACTGGTAGAAAAGTATAAAATGGGAGTAGTTGTATTGAACAATTACGAAAAAATTCCTCAAGGAATTCCTGCTATCCTGTAAATAAATGTGACAGAACAAGAGATGATGAACCCCGCAGTGAAGGAGATGCAGCGCTACCTGGAGACCAAAATACTTACCGAAATTTGATGTGTTCCATGATCATATGACGATTGAGGCTGAAACGGATGCTCTAAAATTGTAGGGAAGTTCGTCGTGAGTGGTGTTCAAGTGGAAATTTAAGGCCATTGCTAACCACAATAGACGGACGCCAGCGAAGAAGACGAAATCAGTCTTGACTGCCTTACAGAGCGCAAGCGGTCAACATTCTTTGCGTTTCTCGCCTTAGTCTCGGCGGAGAACTTAAACAGTTGAAGGAACGCTATGGAATATATCGTGTGGCCACCGCTTACTGGTCCCAGCTGAAGGCAAGAACTTAACAGCGAGGAACTACTTATAGGAGTTTAGCTTGAATATAGAGTGGCTGGCAAACAAGACCCTTATAGATTTACCACCATAATCTAGTGTAATGTGATGCAACACCATAACGGCAGTGGCTCTGGCGGCTGACCACCGCATTTAAACGGCAAAGATTAAGGCCGGAAAAGTCGCACTGGTACAGATCAGAATTGTGATGTGCCCGAATGAATATACGGTGCCAACTCAGCGGAGTGGAATTTGGGGCCGGAGACTTGCTTGCTGGTCGTATCAAGGAGAAACTGAGACCAGAAAAACTGCAAAGAGCTGACTTGAAGAGGGCCACATTGGCGCCGTCATTTCTTTTTCCTTGCAATAACGGAGTATTACTCACCTGGGGACGCTATTCAAACTTAGAAGCCTGTAGACTGGTGCTCGGTCGCTGGGCTATCTGCAGTCAATTGGGATGCGAAGACCCTGAGAAGGGAGTAAATGTAAGATCGAGAAATAGATCCGATTCTGAAGAATATATACTCAAGCGTGCGACCAACATGGGCAGATGTCCCTCTCAGATCCCCATTCTATAAGAGCTATTGGACTCAGCAGGGACAATAACGCTATGTGGAAGATAGCTTGAGTAGTGTCCCCAAACGGCAAGACTAAGGTGGAACTGCTTGTGTTACCGAAGCAACCCATACTGGCACCAGACACCTCAGTGTAAATCATACCTTGAGGAAACTCTGTCATCGATTCGATTGATTGCACAAAGAATATTGCAGAAGTAGTGATAGTAATGAACTGTAAGTCGTGGGCCCGCCTCGTTAGCGTAGATGATAGCATGTCTGCCTCACGTTTAAGAGGCACCGAGTTCGAATCTCGGTCAGGCTGACTTGCATGGATAAGGTATTTCCGGGGTTTTCCCTTATCCTTAAAAACGAATATCGGGTAACTGTAAGCTCCATGGACCCTGTACTCATTTGAGCATCATTTCACCCAATTCATTCACCGTCCGATATGACTTAACGTTAGAGGACGTAGCTTATTTACAAGTTTATGTGAGGTTTATTTTCGCTTCATTAACCACTTCTGTATTTCTTATCATAGGTGTGAATTGTCAAAAGATTTACACTTTTTAACTGAAGATGCTAGCCTGTTTTCTACGGTCTTGGAAACACAACAAAATTTCAAGATTATTACATAGTAACTCTTCTTCAAACACTTTTGTTGCATAGATCTACTAAATCCCTTTGTTTCCTCTGTACCTACGAGGGTATATGTGCTAAAACCATCCTGCAAATGTCCATCTCTATTAGCATGAAATAGAACAATAAACTTTTATAAGAGTGGCATTTTGAGGAAAGGATAGTAAAAGTAACGTAAATGTGTCACATGACATTATTGTTATATTTACTTCCTCTACTACGTAGAAGCATATCGAGATTTCGTCAGATGTTACATATTCCAAAACTCCCTGAATCCAGAAAATGCTCTTTTTAGAAGTAGGGTTGTTTGTTATGTTCGTGTGTGTCTGTAAACAGCATAACTCAAAAGACGAAAAGTCGGTTAAATATAAAACTTCATATTTAAATTCAGCATATTTTCGGATTCGGGACCAACATTTTCAAGGATATCTCCCACCCCAGACTACCTTTTATATTGAACAGTTTTCGTAAAGCTTGATATTCTCAAGTATCTCTGACGATTTTGATTAAAGTGATATATATTTCATGCCAAAAGAAACATGTTTCTTTAGCTTTCTTGGAAGGTCCTCAGAAGTCATCATTTTGGATGACTGTTTTATAACTGGTAAAGCGTAAGAGATAGAAAACTTCTTGCGGCAAAAAAATGTAGATCTCAAAACACACAACTTATGTCAAGTACCTACTGTGCACTTAACTATATCCGAGATATTCTTTATTAATGATTTGAATTTGCCAGTACTTATGCCTTTCTTAAATGGAAAGTCGCTATTCCTTTGTATGTCCTGATACGCAAAGAGAATGGACTATCAAAGCCATCACATTACGAACAGCTGTTTAAAGTTTTGTATTCCATCTACAATTTTTTCCCTGCTAGGAAGAGTGAATAGAGAAGGTTATGTAATACACATATATTTTTTTTAAATTTTAGAATTATTTTGTTAGTAACCTATGTATTGATTTTAGGTTATTCTAATCCTGACTGATCGCTTATTAAAATTGTATTACCTTCTCTGATTCTATGACGAGCTTCGGATGCTTGATGGGGTATCCTCCGGAAGGGAGAAGTTGACTGAAGTGATACTAAGGCTGAATGAATCTGTAAAGAAACAAGCTGACAGAATTCCTAAGAGCTGCAGTTTTAAACTCCACAGTGGCGGTTCCGGTGGCGGTACAACCAGTTCCCCTCCCCCTGCGGGCTTACACATCACCTGGGAGTCCGGGGCTCGAAGACGAGCATTTACAGAGAGCAAATTCCTGCCAAGCTCGCAGAAACTCTCACTGTCAATTTTACCTTAAATGAAAGAGGAAGTCAAATGTGAGGTGAAATGGAGTACAGAAATTCTGAGGATTAGTTTGCCTAGCGACTCGGGGTAACCAAGGAAAAAACCATGAGTCAGAAATGTTGGCTACGGGAATGGAACCCACCACCTCCTGAATGAGAACCACAGATGTTACCGCCGGAGACATCCCGTTCAGTGTCATCTGCTTTAAGGATAGTTTCAGTTTGACAAGGAATTAATGTGTCCTTCCCTATTTTCCCCCAACATTTTGTTTGCATTTAGCCATCTAGGAAGAGAGTTTCATGCAAATAATTGTCATGACCGCACTGAGATGATGTGTAGCGGCACAACATATCCAGTGTTCATTTGCCCGGAACACCCCAAGTTGATATGTGGTTCAGTGCACGAATGAATGTAGAATAGGGTAACATCAAAACAGGCCAAGAGAGACAGAGCGTGAAATAGGCAAACGAAACTAACCAAGGTCATGCATATTTCATACTAGACCATAAAAACAAATCACCAATTATACCCATTACAAGTCGTTTGGCTTGTCCGCAACAAAGTTAATGAACTTGGCTACCGTTTATAACGCATTATGAACTCCTTAAATACTCGCATCTATTCAGTGATTTAAGAAAGTATTTGGCTCAACTTTACTATATTTAACCAACCAAATCAAAGTAGAGCAAATTTTCCTTTTGTACTTTCCTTACTGCATATAGCAAGTAGGGGCAGCATTGTATTCCACTTAAAATCTTAAACGAAATTTCACAGGAAATTCTTTTTTAAAAAAAAGGCTTTTGTGTGTCTCTTTATGTACTTAAATGTTTGTGTGGGTGAGTGAGTGAGTGAGTTAGTGAGTGAATGAGTTAGTGAGTGAATGAGTGAGTGAGTGAGTGAGTGAGTGAGTGAGTGAGTGAGTGAGTGAGTGAGTGAGTGAGTGAGTGAGTGAGTGAGTGAGTGAGTGAGTGAGTGAGTGAGTGAGTGAGTGAGTGTGAACAGCATAACTCGGAAACAAAAAGCCGGTTAAATACCAAAATTGATGTTTCAGTTCAACATCTTCCAAAAATGTGGGGTATAAAAGTTCAAGAAAATTCCTCCATTCTGGGTTAAGCAATACTTTTTTGAAAGTTTTGAGTTTCTCAGGAATAGCTCTAATAATTTTGATAAACATACCATACTTCAAAATGTTTCTATACCAATTGAAATGTGTATTTTCAACTGTTCTCTTCATCCTGGACGAACTTAACATAGTTCTTACTGCACAGAAAAATGTATCTACATCTCGTTAATCGACACAATTCATGGCAATGGATTCTTGTATAAAGTAAATGTTTCCAAGGTGTGTCTTATTATTGGTTTGAATTTTCCAACATATACTTTTCTCAACTAGGAAATAACTCGTTTTTAATGTCCTGATCGTGCAAAGAGAAATGAATTTCAAAGGCATCACATAGCGATCAGCTCTTGTAAGGTTTTACTACCATTCATTCATCATTGGCACGACAGCCCTTTGTGAGCCTTGGACTACTGAAGAAGTTTTCCCCATTCATTCCTGTTAAGTTCAATGCTCCTTCAGTTCTTGATTCCAATTGTCCTTACATCCCCTCTCACCCAGTCTTCCTACCTTACCTTTGGTCTTCCAACTTTGTTGGTTCCTTTTGGCACTGCAAGGTTTTACTATCGCTTAAGTATGTTCTCTCATTTCTATTGTATCTCTAGGAAAATGTATAATAAGACTATTTCTACAAACAGCTATCTCGATTAAGATGAAATAGACGAATAAAAGTTTTCAAAATATTTTGTACAACAGCAGAAAAAGACATGGAGTTCACACATCGGACTTGAAGATGCATAAGAAAGCACGCGTTTTCTGACATTTCTGCATTTTTTCTGGCTTAATTAGTTTTAAAAACTAATATACATTTATATTCAATCAAATTTTGAAATTTTCATGTGCGGTATTTACGAGTTTATTTTACTGGCATTAGACAAAGCTATTTTTAAATAGGTATTGTTCTTGACAATATGAACTACTTTTTATTTAAGCTGATAGACATAAAGGAATATCTCATACGATAAGATCAGTTAGTAGTTCCTAATGTTTACACTGTTTCCTCCTTCTCGAAACTCATTTTAAACGCAAATTTGTGTATTATACCTAACTTTCCTCTGTTAAAGGCATGCTAGATAAACTGTAAGTATCGCACAGAAACCAGTCCACAAAAATTATAAAGCTAATAATATGAAAAATTTGCTGGGATGCTCATAAACGTGACACTTGTAATATCATTTACTTCTTCTAAATGCTAAAAAGTAATATGTTGCTGCCATAATTCCTTTCAATACTCTCAGGTTTAATTGAAAATTCATATTCATTGTTTTAGAATGCACCATCGTTTGCATTTAATTTGGAGAAGAAAAAACATTCTATTATATATTAAAATAATGTCAATTTCTGAAACGTTCTTTCGGCTTTTATGTTCAATTGTTGGTTGCTTATGTAATTATCCCTGGATACGTTTTCTTTATGTTTCTTTATGTTTAGTTAATTCTTTGCTTTAACATACATTAAATTTTGTTGCGTTCTGACATCATGAACTTTACTTCTGAGAACTTTCGAGAGAAAATCAACTGAAAGGGATAACATTTTCTATCAGTTGGAGCCAAATGTAGAGTTTACGTTTCCTTAATGTAACAATGGCGCACTTCTTTTAAAATAGGTGGGCTCTAATTATATTCTTTAATTTATTATTAAAATATTTAAAACATTTAAGACGTTTGAAATGCCGTTTCCGATGCACATTTACGTTATTGTAAGAACCATTGCAGTAATATTATGAATTATGTGTTTATTATTATTATTATTATTATTATTATTATTATTATTATTATTATTATTATTATTATTATTATTATTATTATTATTATTATTATTATTATTATTATTATTATTATTATTATTATTATTATTATTATTATTATTATTATTATTATTATTATTATTATTATTATTATTATTATTATTATTATTATTATTATTATTATTATTATTATTATTATTATTATTATTATTATTATTATTATTATTATTATTATTATTATTATTATTATTATTATTATTATTATTATTATTATTATTATTATTATTATTATTATTATTATTATTATTATTATTATCATTATCATTATCATTATCATTATCATTATCATTATCATTATCATTATCATTATCATTATCATTATCATTATCATTATCATTATCATTATCATTATCATTATCATTATCATTATCATTATCATTATCATTATCATTATCATTATCATTATCATTATCATTCATTATTATTATTATTATTATTATTATTATTATTATTATTATTATTATTATTATTATTATTATTATTATTATTATTATTATTATTATTATTATTATTATTATTATTATTATTATTATTATTATTATTATTATTATTATTATTATTATTATTATTATTATTATTATTATTATTATAATTATTATTATTATTATTATTATTATTATTATTATTATTATTATTATTATTATTATTATTATTATTATTATTATTATTATTATTATTATTATTATTATTATTATTATTTGAACTGCACGAAACCTTTAGCTTGGCTCGTAATACACACCATTTTAAAAGTATTAAGAATATAAAATATTAAATTAATAAAATATAGCATAGCAGTTCTCTTTGGGACATTTATTCAAGTATTTATATTAAATAATTTAATGGTAAATTTGAATATTAAATTTAATGAAAAGAGTCTAAAGTGCATTGTAAGGATCAGTTTTTGAAAATTCTTGAAATGTTGTTTAACTAGTCTTATTTTGGAAACCGCTTCAACACAAGCACCAAATGTAATAGTAGAATACCCCAAAACCAGATTAGAAGATTGTTCGTAGACGAGTATAGCTCATTAAATGCAACCCTTAGGGGGGAGGGGGGAATTCGTCGGGGCAGATCCGAAGGGCTATGTCGTGCACATGAATGATCGCATCTCAAATGATTCCAGATTGAACGCATCTGAATGTCAAACCTGCCTCCAACCCCACTAGCTCCTGCGGGAATTCCTAGAGCCCAAAGATGCTCTCTTAGAGAGCACGTCCGTCAGCAGTTCAACTGCTTCCAGGGGAAAACCTTTCCAAAGTAGCTGTAATACGCCCCCTGTCGTTTGACCCCATGATAGTAAATGATGAGAACAGGAAATTCGAGTAAAAGAGAATCATTATATCATTCGCTATCGACTCGAAATATAAATGGGAATCGAACCCAGAACCTATGGATTGCGAATCTCATGTCTTAAAATACTGAAAATATGAATGGTTTGTTTCTGTTTCTCCCCCGCATGTGATTCGTGGGTAGTAACACAGTTAGAGGACGCGGGCCGTAACAGTCGGTAAGCAATTCCGCAACACCGGATTTCAGGTGCGTGCACTGAAATGTAGCGAATATGTTCATGAGTTCCGCCAACTCTGTCGGTGATAACAGATTACTGGAACTGGTTCCGCATAGCAGATAGAAATTCGCTAAAACTACGACAGGATATGACAGGGACGATCTCATTGCCTTGTTTATCTGTGGAGTTG
>CM060947.1:160728153-160763153 GCA_030765055.1 Mantis religiosa | reverse complement strand
CTTTTATAAAGTAGTCCGTGTGCGCCAGTAAACATTTTATCTTCGTTCGGGTTGGTTTGCAACTTAGAGGAATCTCATTAGAACAGTGATTTATGACACATGAATATGCTAGATTATTATTATTATTATTATTATTATTATTATTATTATTATTATTATTATTATTATTATTATTATTATTATTATTATTATTATTATTATTATTATTATTATTATTATTATTATTATTATTATTATTATTATTATTATTATTATTATTATTATTATTATTATTATTATTATTATTATTATTATTATTATTATTATTATTATTATTATTATTATTATTATTATTATTATTATTATTATTATTATTATTATTATTATTATTATTATTATTATTATTATTATTATTATTATTATTATTATTATTATTATTATTATTATTATTATTATTATTATTATTATTATTATTATTATTATTATTATTATTATTATTATTATTATTATTATTATTATTATTATTATTATTATTATTATTATTATTATTATTATTATTATTATTATTATTATTATTATTATTATTATTATTATTATTACTATTATTATTATTATTATTATTATTATTATTATTATTATTATTATTATTATTATTATTATTATTATTATTATTATTATTATTATTGTTATTGTTATTGTTATTATCATCATCATTGCCATTGTCATTATCCATATTATTATTAATTATATTATTATTTATTGTTATTATTAACATTACCATTATTATTAATTATATTATTATTTATTGTTATTATTATTATCATCATTATCATTATCATCATCATTACAATCCGGAACATATTACGACTGAAGGTACAGTGCCTTTTAATAAAAGAAGGTATCGCATTACCTAACTTTACAGTGAAACTTTTTCGATCACTTTGATTTTCTCAAAAATGGATGTACTAATTTTTAATTAAAATTCAATATTTTATTTAAGTTAATTGATGGAAATTAATCGTTCCTTTACACTATCCGTATATAGGCTTAGGTTTGGATAGATGCCACGGCCGGGATTTGAACCACGGATCTCCTGGGGCCATGGTAGCTCAATGAGTATGAGCGACTGGACGGAAATCAGGAGATCCATGGTTCAAATCCCGGCCGTGACATTGTTTTACTCCATCTATTCTGTGCCATGTTATTATGACATTTAGGGGGAAAATATATTGAATTGTCTGAGAAAAGACTGTAAATGCCTCTTTATTCAGAAGGAATTTCGCCTTACTTTGTAAGAAGCCAATCCTGAAATTTTTAGAATGCCAAATTTATATATATATTTAACAGATGCTTTCCGAATTTTCTCAAATTAATGTCCTAATAATTTAATTATCACCAATTAAAGATTACGTGTTCATCCAAAAATAAACTAAACTAGAGAACAATACCGTACTGTGATTTTTGCGATTTTGAATTATCACTAATGCCCAAAATATATGAATATGGGCCTAAAGATACATTAGCGAAGAAGCCCAATCTAAGTCAAAACTCATAATTGGTACAGCAAATTCATGAGAGATCGTTGACAGTAGACGTTGGCATGAGGAAAATCCTAAACACTTTATATCAACACTTATTGGTTAGAAAACTATATTGGTAATGGATTCCGATAAACTCAGTTCTGATCAAAAACAACAAGAAATTGATTGGTGGAGAAGAACTGTAAAAACATTTTACTACGCTTCATTCCAAATTTGGTTTGGAATACTGTAATTAGTGATGTACTTTAGATTTTTGTTATGCCACTGAAAGGAAAAATAAATCGGATGGATGTATTGAACAGAACGTAAACTTACAAAACCAATTCGCAGTGTTGTTAGAAGATGCCTGTTAGTTGTTTCTTTTTTCTAATACGAGTCATATTGCTGAAGCCCTACCTTTAATATAGATTGGTACAGAAATATCTGTTTACCACAATTTTTTAAAAAGTTTGTTAAAAAACCCCAATAGAAAAAATAATAATCATGACGGCGCATCATCGCATACAGAAAATTAAATACTGATTTGAACTGATCGCCCAAATGTCAGTACCACGAATCTACATTATCGACCCTCACCTAGTGCATTGTGACTTCTTTTTGTTTCCAAAATTTCAAAATATAAAGAAGTGGAATAACGCTTTAGACTATCAGGTGTAAAAATGCTGTCGTCGTCCACTTGTTCCAAGAATGACTTCTACTTACATTTAACCATTGATTCGCTTTCCTCCTCCTCCGTTATGCCTATAAACTAAATGATATGAAACTATTACTACATGAACATAAAGTAGGTAATAAAATGTTAGATGCTTCCGTATGCCCAGTCTTTCTAAGTATACGAACATTTGATGTGGGTAGCAAAAGTCATATGTTTATTACTGTAGGAGATTTTTCCGGGTTTATTACTATTTTATTGCGCATTACCATGTGGAATGATGCGTCTAACCCTCAAGCACTTCGTTGAACGTCAAGCCAAGAAATAAGTCATTTAAATACAGCAGACGGCATGGAGGCGGCTCACCATCTGACGCTGCAGGGTTTCGTAGGCGTTTACAGAGGTCAAAGGGCATTGCTTTGAACTGCAGCATTCAGTAATGGCAAGCAGCAGATTTCTGCTCGCTAAAACTTCTAGTAGTCGTAATGGAAAAATTAGAAAATACACCCAATCAGATTATCTGATGCCTGTCCGCTTATGCAGCGTGTCTGCCTCACGTTCAAGAGTTCGAATCCCGGTCAGGGTGAGTTATCGGGTAAGGTTTTCCTTGGGGATTTCCCTAATCCTGAAAGATGAGTATCGGAATAATTTATAATTAGTGTATCCCTAGTTCATCCCTGCAAAGTTATTATTGAATATCCTAGATCTGTTATTATTATTCTCACATATTATTCTCCATCACTATTGCTCTGACACCAAGGGCAATTCATAATTATAGTAGTAGATTGCCAACATATTCTACTGGATTCACCATCAAACAGAAATACTCGAATATCCAAAAATTCTATCAAATAGTTTCAAAATACAAATGTCTTGGATACAAAGAATGCTCAGCAGAGGGGGGAGGGGTAGAAGCAAGGATATTGTACGCAGTAAAGATATAGGGGCTGGAAAAAAATTGTCAAAATGTAGATGCTATACAGAGGAATTGTTGTAGCACGAAGTAACGCCGGTTAGTTCTGCAGTAGCACAAGCAGAACTAAAGAGAGTGGTAGTAAAAGAAAACAAAATTATAGAAAAAGCATTCAAGTACTGATTAGATATATTAGAAGAAACTATATACTGAAACAATGCATGGATATAACAGAGAAAGTAGAGGAAAAGGAAACTTGGATGCACAAAGTACATATCTATAACACTGAACGAAATAGGAATGGGAGCAACTTGAGTGGAAATAGATATTAAAAGGCCTTCTGGAAATAAATTAGAGCAAGAGGAGCTGAAATTAAATTCCTATTTATGCAAACTCATATACTGCTGCCGTTCTCAGCATCCCATGTTATATTGGGCGTGAAACATTGCTTGCTTAGTCCTCTGGCAGAATGAGTTCTCTTTTACGTGCCGTAAGTCTACCACATTGGACCAGCTCTCCTTCCTTTCCGAATCCGTGTGGGAGGGATCAAGTGGGTTTGTCTGTGGCCCACCTTCGGAAGGCCAGGGTTCGATTCCCGTATCCCACCTACCTCGCTCACTGTTTTTCTTTCAGGGTTTTCAGGGGCTTTCCCAAATACTTAATTAAATCCTCCCATTTCATTTCCGTTATAATTTCACATCACCTCTCATCTGGCGATCTCTTTCAGGGTAGAAGTGTCGGTGGGTATCTCGGCGCTGCATAGCAGGATGATATGCTCCTGGCAAAACGCTTCCTTCTTTGGTAGGACGGTTTCCGGTCTCCGAGCCGACCTGGTGGGCCGTTTCCGGACCACGGCGTGGGAGTTTCCGGTTGTGCTGGCCTGCCGGGGCTGTTTCCAACTGATAAATAGTAGCAACACTACGCTCTTCTCTGTCGTGACTCCTTTTGTCGGCTACTCTCTAACCCCTCTCGCCTTATCCTTCCTCCGGGATGCCCAACTTAGAACATAGGTACATAAATCACAAGTTCCGGTGCCGTATCCCCTCCGTAGTAATCCTAATACTAATCCTAATCCTTTCCGAAGGAAGGCCTGTTAAGAATTTTTACACCCTAAAGAAAAAGCCATCACCCTCTCCCGGGTATGAACCTGTGACCTCAGAAACCACAGGCTAGCATGTTAGCCCTAGACCATGGAGGACGAACGCAGAATAAGAATGAGTTATGTTGAAAAGCAATACATTATAAGCAGTAAGCAAGTGTAAGCAATAGGGGAGACAAAAATATGTACATCATAGTATGCAACAAAGAAACTAGCATGAACAAAGACAGGTGTAATGAATTTAAGTGACCTAAGACGGAGGAAAAGTTGAAATACACTAATGCAGTACACTTGTTATAACAGGTATTACATTCTAGAATGAATATACCTTCATAAACGAAACATGAATCCTAGAAGTAGGAATAATTTGTGTAAATTTTATGTAAAATTTAAGAGAAAATAAATTATTCATTCATATGTTTACGTGTCGCATTCATGAAAAAAGCTTAACCTAAACTCGAAGATTTGTAACCGAATTTTTGATTTTGCAAATACTCCCTCATTCACTTACTTATGAGCAATGACACAGAAGGTAAATTAATATGTGAAAATCTCGGTGAAGTATCACTAGCTCTTTTTACTATATATTGTAGAAGATAAAGTTACATTTCGGAAGTCTGGTTCTGTTTTCTTTGTACACTTATCTCTTCCTCTTTCCGGGATGAGGTAAAAGACGGCGTACTTCGTCCAATATTTCTAGCGCAATCTTCCAGCAAGGCAAAGGTGTATCTCAGTATCTGTAGGTGTAATCGTAAACTGAAGGCGATGTTATGAAAAACGTTTTACCAGCATGTATCTAAAGAATACGTAGTGCTGCGCTGGTATTGGTGCAGTATATCCTGCGTTTAATACCGGTGATCGGCATAGGATTTTTCTTATGTCGGGAGGTCTAAAGTATAAACCATTCAGCTCTTGGTCCACTTAGGACCCATAAGATTCTGTTCGGGAGAGAAATAGAGAATTCTGTTCTGGAAAATCGCGCACATGTAGCCAAGGGATTTGATGTGGACAGAGAGAAAGAGAGAGAATTGGAAGCTATATTACATTGCAATATTGGAGTTCAATGGAATGGAAGGTGAGCAAGTGAAATATAATCTGATTGTGCCCTTCCACTATAAGCTGCACAGCAAATAAGATGTCCATTATCTATTTCTGGGCAATTTAATAACATTAACCAGTGTATGATTTAAGAGTTTTTGGAATTACCTTTTAGTATGTTTGCTTCAATTGGCTGAATGCATCTAGAAGTAACTAAAAACATCTAAGGCATTTGCTTTGAGAATACTCTGTGCCTTTTACTCGTATTGTCCACTAGCTGATTTAGCCGTTGAACAGTTAGCTTTCCAAACTCGAATGACCAATTAATTTCATTTAGTTCTCTCGGTTCTTTTAAAAATTACCGCACAAAGATATTTATGGTGAATCCTCTCCTTTATTCTATATAATGAACTGTAATTTCATATGGACCCGCAAAAGTAGTTCACGGAACGTCTCCTTCTTAACCTCTATCCAAAAATATTGTAAGTTGTGGAAATGCTGCATAGCTGTGGAAAAAAAAATCATTGGTTGGAAGATCAGACACATTTAGGTAATGACAGTAAGAGAAATAACCACCTATTTAATCCCATATTTATTTAATAACATAAATTCTACACAGTTTTTATGTAATATAAGAAATTCTAAACATATACAACAAAATAAAGGTGAAGCTAGTGAGTATAAATATCCAAACAACCAATCAGAAAGTAAAACCTGTGAAAAAGACACGAGTTAGTGATTATCGAGAAAAATAGTCTTTTTTTTTAATTTTACGTCCTCCAACGTTAAGTCATATCGGACGATGAATGGAATGGGTGAAATGACGCTCAAATGATCCCAGGGTCCACAGAGCTTAGAGTTACCCAAAATCTGTATTTCAGGATAAGGAAAAACCCTGGAAAAAACCTTACCCAGGTAACTCGCCCTGACCGAGATTCGAACTCGGAACCTCTTGAACGTGAGGCAGACTCGCTACCAACACGCTACCGAGGCGTGCGAAAAAAAAAAATAGTCTTCTTTGTTGTTCTCTCACTATAAAATATTTAGCTTGCCCTGCTAACTTCATTTCAATATAAGTACAAAGGAAATAGGTATGGTTTATTAGAATAAAGGATTCATAAATTTCGTGCATACTATATAAGATATAATATGCACTATTCAAGACTACTATAGGATTAGAGCCTGGCTATAAATGAAGAAATATGATAATTGGGAAATAAGGAAATTTATAGGTCTAATCTAAGTTTATATTATCTCCCCAGTACGTATTATTTATGTGGACTAAGTTGAAACAGTATTCCATATCGGGGCCATTCAAATCTATGTAATATATATAATATAAGATAATTTTAGTTTTAAGAAGTTGTTGCACTGTCTGAAGCTGTCTGAAATAATGAAGCAATCAGGATGAAACACTGTGAAATGACTTCATTTTCTTATCAAGACATCAAGAGACCATAGCAAATTTATCTGTAGAAGACAGAAATTGTATTGGATTTTAATATGGAGTGGAATATTTTAATATGAAACTGTGTGGTAGTGATTGCTGTTTACGGGATGGGAAAATCTTATCATAAGATTTTCACAACCGGTAGAAGCTTAAGATCAGGAGCATGTTTGTCTATCGAACCACAAATAAGTTCACTGATACAGGTACAGTTGATGTCTGCCACAGGCAGGGCCGACCGTGTACTATTAATATCAAACGTATAATCAAAGCAGTGGCGGCTCATAATTGGTAAGTAATGAGTAGGGCCCGGATTTTGATGAAAAGCCATCTTTTTTCTGGGTAGTCATAGACGATGCTTATTGGAAATTAAGTGCATTCTGGAACAAATACGTTAGATATACCTATATGGTTTCTATAGGTCATCAAAACGCATTTTTTCCACATTTTTATCATAGTAATTTTTTTAACATTTAAATGCATTTTCCGGTCATTTTCTTTCTTTTCCACGACTTTATAGGGTATTTTCATCTGTAGCCCGCATTCGAAAGGCCCGGGTTTGATTCCCGTGGTGGACCTGACCCTGGTCCTGTTCCATGGGCTTTTGGGTAGATTTTAAAATAATCTGTGATTAAAAGTTCATTTATATATTTTATAAGAAACAGTAACTTTGTAAGTGTGGTAAACATGTAGTTAACACAGGTCAGCGTCCTAACAGTGCTGGTGAATTTATGATGCATCAATTCGAGGAATCGCTGATTACATCATGCAATACGTGTGGATTGCATCCACAGAGAAACATTTACGAGCTCTTCAAAATGTTTAAAAAAGACAAGCGTCTCAGTTACTGTTAAAAGAAACGGCTTCTACGTCAAGTAACAAGTCATCTTCCTTTTATGTGAAGTGTTTGTTAGTGCAAATATTCCGCTAGGAAAATTAATTCCAAATTACGAGATTTTCTTGAACATCACACTGGTCATATAATTCCAAATGAATCAACTTTGCGTAAAAGTTACCTACAAAAATGTTATGAAGACACGTCAAACCGAATACGTGAATATGTGAATGGGAATATATATATCAATTGATGAGACAACCGATTCAAAGGGGCGTTATGCGGCCAATGGTGCGCTAGAAACTAATAGTGCCGGACATCTAACCTTAGAAGTTATGGAAGCTGTTAACGACTGTCAGATATGCAAATTGTTCGATAAATCCATGTGTTTATTGTGGCCTAGTGGAATACAGCATGACAACGTGCTCCCCTTCTTAAAGACGCGGTGCTTTACTTGGTAAAGGTGGCAAAATCGATCTAATTATTTTACAGTACGATGATGTATGTTCCGTGTTTGTCCCATGCTTTTCACCGAATCGCGGAAAAGGTTCGATTAACATTTCCAGAAGTGAATACACCAATTTCCACAGTAAAGAAAATATTTTCGAAAGCCAACCCGAAATATGTATTTCAAAGAGAAAGCCCCTAATATAGCTTTGCCGCCGGCACCAATTTTATCACGTTGGGGTACATGGTTAACTGCCTCTATTTACCACTGTGACAATTTTCAAATAGTGAAGATAAGTGGTGAATAGCTTAGATAGGGTAGCTTCTAAGGCGATTGAGAGCGCACAGGATGTTTTCTGATACTCAAATCTAAGGTAAATTAGCTTTCATTAAATCAAATTTTACATCTTTGACTGATACCATAACCCGCCTTGAGTAAAGTAGCACGACATTGGATAAGTCTGTTGAGTTAGTGAGGATTGCGGAAGAGAGGATACAAAATGTAAAAGGTGAGATTGGGACAAAATTAGACAAACTAAAATTTGTGTTGGACCAAAATAAAGGATACGAAACAGTTTGTCATAGTGCTAATGTACAGCAAGAAAAAAACTTCAGAACTGATATTTTTGAACAGGATTTAACAGACAGTGACATAGTGTTTTTTTCAAATATGCACCTATAACGTCTGTGGAAGTGGAGAGAAGTTTCTCAAAGTATAAAACAGTTTTAGCTGACAACCATCGTTCCTTTAATTTTGATAACTTGAAGTTGACCATGGTGTTGTTGTTTTTTCTTTTTTTTTTCATTTACGTCCGCCCCAACGTTAAGTTATATCGGACGGTGAATGAATTGGATGAAATGATGCTCAAATGAGTCCAGGGTCCATTGAGCTTAGAGTTACCCAACATTCATCTTGAAGGATAAGGGAAACCCCTGGAAAAAACCTTATCTAGGTAACTCACCCTGACCAAGATTCGAACTCGGGACCTCTTGAATTGACCATGATGGTGTACTGCAACGTTAAATAAGGCATGTTTTGGCTAATGTGTACAGTAACTTATTGTTTCATATTTTATAAAATTTAAAATGACCTGATGAATTTTGAATTTATTATTTAGTAGCAATAATTGCATTGTAAGAGCTTTCACAGCGAGCATTACTACGTTGACATGGCTAATCACCCGCGAAGCCTTGATTAATAATTGCATTATTTACTAACAAAGTTAATTTTAAAATGTGGTTATTCGAACCATATATTCATTATCTGTCTGTGACAGTTATTAATTTATTATTATGAAAGAAATTTTTAATTTTTAGGTCATTTTTTAAATTTTATATGCATGTTTTTAATATTTAAGGGTATTTTATAGCTCATTTTAGAGAATTTTAGGTCAACAACTTCCGGGCCCAAGTAATGAGTTATGTCTCGTGCACTGTGTTTCAAGATCATCCCTATTCCATGTGTTCAGAAGTAACCTGGCATTGGGACTTATAGCCGAACTATTTCCTCGCTCCGCAGTTTAAGCGAAGAAACAAAAGTGCAAACGTCTGCTTCAGCGTTATGCTGAATGGCAGGACAAAGGACTATTCTGATGATGAAAACATCATCACAACTTAAGAGACTTTCAATTCTCAAAATGATAAGCTTTATTCCTCATAATCACAGTGGAACCCCTGATAAAGTTCCAAGAACTCTCAGAAATCCAAAGATTCTGCATTATTGATGGTATGGCGCGGTGGGATGGGTACAACCGATAAGTGAACTCCATTTCTGTGAACAGGGAATGGAAACATCAGCCAAGATTTATCAGAAGACGGTGCTTGTCATATTGTGAAGCCTCTTAATAAACTGTTACTCTGTTCAAAAATGAGATATGGAGTTTCCAGTAGCCAGCTCAAAAGGCCAAAGCAACACAGGGGTGGCATCGCAGATACGGAAACTCATTTCTTAAGTTGATTGGCCCTTTAGCAGTCCATATTTGAATCTATTGGATTACATGCTCTGCTCAGTGTTTCAGGGCTTGCCCTTCAGAAAGACGCCCTAACATACAGTAAGCAGTCTCTTATGAACGTAGGGACGCATTTTCCAAGGCCCGCCTCAGTAGCGTGGTGGTAGCATGTCTGCCTCACGTTCAAGAGGTCCCGAGTTCCAATCTCGGTCAGGGTGAGTTACTTGGATAAGGTTTTTCCGGGGTTTTCCCTTATCCTGAAAGACAAATTTTGAGTAACTCTAATCTCTAAGGACTCTGGACTCATTCGAGCATCATTTCACCAATTTCATTCATCTTCCGATATGACTTAACGTTGGAGGACGTAAATTTACAAAAAAAAAAAAAAAAAAAAAAAAAAAAAAAGTTAGCCCTGCGTGTTGCAATTAATGTGTAGCTCTACTATTAAGAACTGTATGAAATGCAGGCAATATTAGTCAGGCAACATAGCTTGCTAGTACACATGTGTGCAAATTACATAAACTAAGTATTTCCACCTACCTATTTAAAAATAATTATAAAAACTACTTTCGTTAATATATCTGAAACCATCTAAAGTATGTAGGCGATAGCACGGAATTTCATTTAACATAAGACATATAGCAATATTGTGTATTAACCTACTTTTTCTAAATACTACTCAAGTAAATACAGGGTCCGTAGAGCTTAGAGTTATATCACATTCCTCTTTCAGGATAATGGAAAACCCCAGAAAACCCTTACCCAAATAACTTACCCTGACCTTACTTGGGACCTCTTGAACGGTAGGGAGACACGCTACCATCTACGCTACCGAGGCGGGCACTAACCTACTTGTCAAGCTTAGATAATCTCTGATCATCAAATGAGTTGAAAAGAGTTGTGAATTGTTATCATTACTGACTTTATACTTAATTTCACTTGCTTTCATTGTAAATATACGCAAACAGTTAAGTGCTCTCTTGTGTTTTTTGGAAAACTATATTCAGAGAATCATCTCTATATATTTTCACTCAAGGACAGTATGCCAGCTCCATGACATAAACAAAAAGATAAGCATTAAGGAAGACACTAAATTACAGCCAGAGCAGAACTCCCATATTCATTATTGATATAGAATTCTGTAAAGCATTTAGTAGCCATTATTCTAGACCTTAGTAACTTTCCAAGTTGAAAGTTAGCTAACCCTCACATGCAAGCCATTCTTCTTCTTCGAATGTTTCTAAGAGCTCACGCATATCAGCTTACGTCATCTTTCCTTCATAAAGCAAAGGCTTTAAGCCAGAAGGTGGAGCCGGGATATTTAAGTACTATAGCAGAATAGGCAGACAAAAGAGGCAATCGAAACATTAAAAAAGACGCATTAGCTTTTCCAAAAGCATATTAAACTTAAAACGGCATAATATATTTCACAATTGTATTAACATAATTTACATACTGGTTGCACATTACTACTACGTATTTTAAATATTTTTGTTTCATACTTAATTTCTGACAAAATAGTATTTTTGTACAATAATATCCTTATACTTCTGTTAATGTAATTGGTGCTTATTTGAAACAATTTACTATAGAGGGATCTTTGTTTGACATATCGCAGATCAGCTTTTATTATTTCAGAAATCTGTTTATTTCTGCAAAGCCAGTATTAGCAGACACTATGTATTTACAATTTGCACTAATGGCACATTCCACTTCAGCTGGCACAGATTCAAATAGGCGCACTTTTTCTTTCAACAGATATCCCTTAAATGATTCTTCCCTTTCTTCCAAAATTTGTTATAGTTTCAGACAAGTTAGTACAAAGAACTGCTGTGTAGGACAAGCTATTGCGGATACTCAAACTATTTAACAAGAATAGGTGCTGTCATCTTAGAGAATTCAGCTACAATCGCAGCTAACTTTTCGAATTGTCCGTAAAATACAGGACTGCGGATATCCTCATATCTCGTTTTGTTAAATGGGCTCTGCAGGGAAAATAAAGTCCGAAAATATTGAAGAGTTGGATTCCAGATGGTGCTTTGAGATATTAATTTATTACATAAGGAAATGAATTGCAGAACTCTTCTGATATTCTACGAAATCCAAATGCAAAACACGCTAGCTGAATTATTTAAGAAAATAGAACCTTCAAATTATCATTAGTCTGCCTTTTCCTCCGGGTTATTAACGCGGCTCTCCAGGTCTTCGACGCGCTCGCCCAACTCCGTGACGTCCTCCTTTACGCCGGCCAACTGCTCCTCAAATTTGACGGTGAGGGGTTCTTTCGCAGCCTTCATTTCGGTTGCCAGATCGATCGCCGTGGTCAATTCGGCCAACTTCGTGGTCATCGTCGCGGCCAAGTTGCTATTTGCACCTACCGTCTTCATAGCGAAGGTGTCATTCGCCGACTTAATTTCTTCCAGCTTCCCGGCTAGGCTATCGTTTGCCGTTCTCATTTCTTTCAGTTCCTGTAGAATCTTTTCCAGTGACACGTCCATCTTCGTATGTCGCACTCCTGACACCAATTGTTACTTTCTGGGTTCGTAGAATTAAAAGTCCAACTTGCAGAAATTCAAAATTTTCCTTAATTCCGTAGAAATACGCTTCGTACACCGCTGATAACTCACACACGTACGCAGTCTTCCAATCTGTCTGCATACTGCTCACCAGCACTGCACTCCTCACGGCTTCCTGCCATAAAACTGGCTGACCACGAACTGTGCACTCGCTTACATTCATTAATAACTGGTTCTGGAACTTTTCCGAAGGGCCGCAGGCTTCACGATGGCGACGCAGCGGTCCCGACGTTTCTCGGCTTCTCTGTCTCCCCACCTCTTCAGCCAGTGGCATTCCATCACACGAGTAGGCGTAGCTTCCACGCTAGGTGTCTCTTTCTTTTTGCCAGCTCTTTTTGCCAGCTCGTTTTGTCGTAACTTCGACGATCGGGTGACAATATGAAAACTTATTTTGACTAACTTGGATATGCTAAATTGAATAGTGCTTTCCATTTTTTCTATATCTTAAGATTTTTTTCACCAATCACAAAATAAATGTTAAAAATACTGCTATTATATATATATATATATATATATATATATATATATATATATAGTGTCCAATATATAAAAAGTATCGAATTTCATAAAAATGGTGCGTGTTATACAAAACTATTTATCATTTTCGGAATCAGCGCGTTTGCTTTCATATAAATAGCCTATTTTCATGAAAACCGGGAAGTGTTGCAGGATAATGTTATTTTACGACCAGAATATACAGGATGTTTCAAAACGACACCGAACGAATATATAGAAGTAATTGCTCAGCTTCTATGTGACATATATAGATAGTTTTACTCCCAATAGATCGCATGAAAAACCGCTCCAGAATGAGTGTGGATTAGGCATATATTGGAATAACGCCGTGTGCCTCACGAAGTTCGCAGGTAGGTGACACACGGTGCCACCAGCTGTAGCTCTTTGTAATCATACCGACATACTGCACGATAACATGCAACTGGTGGACATATGCACCTTAAACTTTTTAGGGGAACTTAATGCTAGTGAGATTGAAGATGGATTCATTAAATGATAAAATGAACAGAGAGAAATATCAAAGAATTGTTGATAAAGTTAAACAAAAGTAAATGTCCTATGCAATGAGAACAAGCATATTTTTCACTGTGTTTAATAATACTAAATAAAGCATTTGTAACTTAAAAGGAAGGTATTGACTTTACAGTAACTTCTTGAAAGTACTGTGCAATTAAGATCATAGCAAAATGAGCAGCCTTGGAACTGTCCGAGTCATCGACTTTTTCAGAAGTAACTGCCCTTTGCCCCATTACCTGAACGTCAGGCTAGGATCACTGATAAAGAGCAAGGAGAAATGCTTTTGTTTTCGTGGCTGGTGCATCCCAATAACAACTTTTAAGGTTTGAACACCAGTGGTTCCTGCGCTGGCTAATCACAAAATAATGTAATATTTAATGCTGCAACACCGAAATTCGGACTAGTTTAGGTGATAACTACGAAACGGCTATATTCGTTCGGCTTCGTTTCGAAACAACCTGTATTATATAAGATATGTAACATTTCAAGAATTCGGTTGTTCGGGAGAAGTTTGATAAATACAACATTCAAAATATTTTATTTTCGTTTCGGAGAATACCAGGGTTAATTATTGTGCATACAAATAATGTGATTCACGAAACTGCCGTCCTAAGGGGTAAACGGAAGTATGTTGTATAAGGAATCTTCTAGTACACTGTGCAATAACCTCAGTATAAATAAGGAAGTTATAAATGAAATTAATAAAATCCCCTTTTGAGATTTAAAAGCACTTACGTGCACACCGGATATAAATAATAAGCTAAAATCAATGAGTCTTCCGAACGCACCTAAATACTAGAGGTCGTCACCATGGCCAACAGAGGACAACAAATAAGGACATTGACCGCTGCGTACCGGAAGCGCCTCATTGCGCGCGATCAATATGCGCTACCAGAAACCGGAAGTAGTAAAACTCTCATGTTGAATATATCACTTTCGTTACACGGCAGGTGCCTTTGTTCTCGGCATACGCTGCCACCCCTCAGCGAAAGTGTTATAATAACACAATAGCTTACTTAGAGAAATTCTGCATTATTGTCCCCGATATAAATGGAAGATCTTCGTTATGAATCTTTAGAAAGTACCTAGTATACGAGAGTGTACAATAGGAAACATGCTTTTGTGATTTCTTACTAGAGAAACGATGGTCAGCTTGATATATAATTTCACAAAGTGTTGTATCCTCCTTTAAAACTTCTCGTTGATAACATCGTTTTTAATGTTCAGAAAGAATAAATCATGTACTTTAGGTTAATGCATTCTTTCTTACTAGATTCCTCATTTTACTGATCCCATGGATTTTTAATTACACCGTTGCTTCAATTCTTATGTATTTTGGTGCATTTCATAGAGCAATTCTTTGACATCTGACAATTTCACTGTTATCTTTTAAATGATAGAGCAAATTGAGGCATTGATTATTATGAGTCATTATTACCACACAAGCCAGGTTTATATCACTGGTGATCTGCTACGCTCACAAATAAAGTTTCTTCGTCCATCTTCTAATAGGTCTTCCTCGATTTCTCTGTCCTCGTTGTCTGCGTAAATGTACCAGTACTATCATATTCTATTTTGTAGAATGGTTGTACCAACGTTTCCTGTAGTCTGCATTTTGTCAGTTATCTTGAGTATTCCCAGTTGTTCTATAAAATCTTTACTTTCTCTTTATTCACTAGAGCATAACCTACTAAAAACCCAAATGACCTTGATGTCGACGGGCCCTAAAACCCCCCCTACTAAAAAGCTTAAAAAATTATTTTCTGGAACTTCTATCCTCTCAACGAATATTTATTTTAGGTGCAACATTAAGTTCCATGTAACAGTGTAGAAACTACCAAAGCTTTATAACATTTCAATAGAGTTTCTTTGCGAACTTTCCTTGATACAGTTCTTCTGATTGTTTTACATATATGTTGGACATCTTTTGTTTTATCATTGTCAGTGAAAACTGCTAAATAATTAAATACATAACATTTCAACAGTTTTCAATTATTATCACAATTTTGGCTCTGACAAGATCTTTCCTATCAAGCGGCATAATTTTTGTTTTCTCAAAAATAGGTACAAATTAAAAAAGTAGGTACATATAAATTTCTAAATTATATTCAGTAACCACATAGCTTAGGTAAATAGCTCTTTGCAAATTATATTCGGTAGATCCATCCGTAACTGCTTGGTCATCTGCAGTGTCCCTATTTATGTATTTCATCACAAAATAAGTTGTTCAATTATTTTGCCAGTTAAAAATAACGTGGTCTAAATAAGTATTAAATTATCCAACCGATACGGGGAAATGTGGTCAACATCTCGCATCCCCAGCCGGAAAGTTGGCTTTCTTGACCAGGGCCGTCTATCTATCGCAAGCTCCCTAATTTCCACACGATGCTAAGTGGGCACCGGTCCTACACTCGGGGAAAAAAATCCGCACCCCTAGGAGTGGGATCGAACCCGCGCTGCATTTCGTGGCAGGAAACCAAGGCATGATGCCTCAGCCCACTACGCCACAGCGCAGGACATACCTGTGTATTATAGTGAGGAGATCCTCTGCCTTTTATATTTCCCACATTTTATTTTTGTTTACCTTGTCAAATACTTAAACGTAATCTACGAATGCTGTAAAAGTTTTAAGATAGCTCTCCTTCCGTGTTTTAATCAGTTGTCCCACTGTAAAAATGCAATCTAAGCAAAACATATCTGTTCTAAAATCATTGTGGTTTTGTAGAAGAATTCCTACAGGTATACTTTTCAGTCTGTTTGCCCGATTTTTTGCATATATCTTATAACTGTATTTAATAAACTAATATCGCTACATTTCTTAAATTCATTTTCGATCCGTCTTTTAAATATTGCATTCAAGTTTCTTTCCGGTTGTTAGACCTTGATCTCCGACAAATATTTAAAAGATGCAGAATTCTATCCTAAATACAGTGGGCACGTATTTAATTAATTCCATACAGTTTTTATGTAAACCAAGTGACTTTCCGTTCTAAAATTTATCCAGTACAGTTGTTTGTTAGGTAGGATAGGATGGAATTCTACGGAAGTAATTCGGCACGTTAACCAGACTGATATTTTGTACCTATGCCACAAGTGGGGCATCCTCGGCAGAAAGGACGAGTCAAGACGGCCTGGGTGAATGGACAACCCCAAGGAGTCACGACAGTGCAGAGAGCATGATCGCTACTATTTACCAGTTTGAAACTACAGTAGAACTGGCATCCCAACTATCGTGTGCAGAAGCAGTAAACTAGGCCGGCTCGGAGGCCGAAGGCTGCCCTGCGGGAACTCAGAAACACCTGGCACTCTCTTACAACCGGCATCCCTCCCTACACTACCCGCTAGGCAGGCTCGGAGACCGGAAACCGACATGGCAGAACTCAGAAAACTCCCGGCAGAATTGCACAACAGATCCCTCCTACCATGTTCCTGAAACAGCCCATTAGGCCGGCTCGGAGATTGGAGACTGCCCTATCGGAGGACGAAAGCGTTTACCAGGAACATTATATCTTGCTATGCAGCGCCGAGATACCCGCTAACACTATCTACCCTGAAAGAGAACGCCAAATGAGAGGAGATATGAAATGATAATGGAGGTGAAATGGAGGGACAGAAAATTCGGGAAATGTAGTTATCCTAGCCAGCATTTGCCTGACGACCCATGGAAGCCCCGATAAAACTCAAGGGTCAGTTAGACCGGCCACGGCAATCGAACCCGGACCTCCCGAATGTGAGCCACAGATGAAACCGCCAGAGCCACCCCGCTCGATTTTTGTTTGGTAACTTCATAATTCTCTAAAGAATGTTTCCCCATTTTTCGACTTCTTGGGGTTTATCTCAACTTTATCCTTCTCTACTTTATTCAAAAATTTATTATTTTACTGAATGCTTTTTCGTCTTTCCCATTTACATCATATTCTAGAATTTATACTACCTATCCTATTTCTTACTATTGATTTTCCTCACTTCTTTCCATCCTGAGTCTATTGTCCTTTGTCTACTCTCCTGAGTCTCTGTTCTATTTTCCCCATTTCACTTTTATTAATCTTAGTATGCCGATTTTTTAAATATTTCAAACTCTTCTGTCCAGAAACTTAAAACATTCTTCTTTACATTACCTTTTCGCTTACCTAAAACTTCACTGGCGAAATTGAGTGTTGTGCCCCTTATATTTATCCATTCAGTATTAATGCTATTACTGTCAGGTAACACAGTCCTATACTGATCTATTCTCATCCGATCAGATTCCTTACACTGCTTTTCTTTAACAAGTAAACTTGAAATCTTTCGTCAACTACTTTTTCGCTTTTTAATATGACTTCATAGTATTGTCGCGGCGTCCTTATAGCGAGTCGCAGCCGGGTTTGCATGCAGCAGTACAACGTCGGAGCGCCATTCGAACCGATTGCCGTCAACATAGCTGGACCATTTCCAGTGTCCGACCGAGGCAACAAGTACCTGATGGTGGTCGTGGACTACTTCACCAAGTGGCCAGAGGTGTATGCCATCCCGAACCAGGAGGCAAAGACAATCACAGACTGCCTCGTGGAGCAAGTGTTCTGCCGTTTTGGGGTACCGTTAGAGCTCCACAGCAACCAGGGTACCAATTTTGAGTCCAACCTAATGAAGGAAGCACTAGAAAGACTTGGGGTTAACAAGACCCACACAACACCTCTACAGCCCCAGTCGAATGGCATGGTTGAAAGGCACATCAAGACTTTGGTAGAACACCTGAGGAAGGTCGTGGCCAGCCATCAGCGAGAGTGGGACGTCAAGGTGCCACTGTTCTTGCTGGCCTACCGCTCGTCAACACACGACGCCACCAGAATGACGCCGGCCAGCTTAATGTTTGGCCGAGAGTTATGCCTCCCTTGTGACCTGGCTTTTGGAAGCCCCGCGGACGCACAGCCAGCAACCGAGTATGTGGAAACCTGGTGGACCATCTCCACGACATGCATGAGATGGCTCGTCAGAACATTCAGAAGGCGAGCGACCGCATTAAGACCCGATACGACAGGCAAGCAAACAGCCAAGGGTTCCAGCAGGGTGACCTAATCTGGCTGTACCGCCCTAGCCGGACTAAGGGACGCTTCCCGAAACTTCAACAGACGTGGCAAGGATCGTACCGTGTGGTGAAGAGAATTAACGACGTGGTTTATCGCATCCGAAGGTGCCCCGAGGGAAGATGTTGGTGGTACTCGTGAATCGTCTGGCCCGCTACGGTTGGTGCTGTTCGGGACGACCAGCCTTGAGGAGGGAGCAGTGACACGCACAAACGTTCGGCATTGAAAGATAACGGACGGATAGTGTTTCACGGAGATAAAGAGCTTGCCTAAGCAGATAAACATAGCGCGGAGATAAAAACGGTCTTCGGAAACATATAAAGAGATAAATGGAACATTCTCGTGGCATCTTGATTGATAGAGGACCTTCTGTTTCTTGTTTGTTTGAGAATAGTCTAGAATTACCAATGTAAGAATATTTAAGAGCTCGTGACACGCCAGCGAGCAGTCGTAAACAGGAGTTGTAACAAGAGTGTTGTAAAAAGTGGAAGTTGTGTAAGCTCTTTGCTTGTGGTCAACGACCTTGGTAGATTGTAAGGATCGAACGGAGTGTATTTCTACGGAAATAAAGGGGACCCCAATAGTGGTCTGAATCTATATCAGGACGTCTAAATCTGGAGAAGACAGGTAGTGGCAGTGTGACGTCAGCTCCATCAGCTCTAACCGCCAAATATGCTCCCGAACGAAAGACAGGTTAACGTGTGACGTTACCGCGCTGATTTCTGCTGCCCAAGAGGAAGGAAATAGTATGATGCGTTGGGGTTCCGACAGCGTAGGAAAGACAGGAAACTTATCGGGTAATAATAATAATAATAATAATAATAATAATAATAATAATAATAATAATAATAATAATAATAATAATAATAATAATAATAATAATGATGATGATGATGATGATGATGATGATGATGATGATGATGATGATGATGATGATGATGATGATGATGATGATAATAATAATAATAATAATAATAATAATAATAATAATAATAATAATAATAATAATAATAATAATAATAATAATAATAATAATAATAATAATAATAATAATAAAAATAATAATAATAATAATAATAATAATAATAATAATAATAATAATAATAATAATAATAATAATAATAATAATAATAATAATAATAATAATAATAATAATAATAATAATAATAATAATAATAATAATAATAATAATAATAATAATAATAATAATAATAATAATAATAATAATAATAATAATAATAATAATAATAATAATAATAATAATAATAATAATAATAATAATAATAATAATAATAATAATAATAATAATAATAATAATAATAATAATAATAATAATAATAATAATAATAATAATAATAATAATAATAATAATAATAATAATAATAATAATAATAATAATAATAATAATAATAATAATAATAATAATAATAATAATAATAATAATAATAATAATAATAATAATAATAATAATAATAATAATAATAATAATAATAATAATAATAATAATAATAATAATAATAATAATAATAATAATAATAATAATAATAATAATAATAATAATAATAATAATAATAATAATAATAATAATAATAATAATAATAATAATAATAATAATAATAATAATAATAATAATAATAATAATAATAATAATAATAATAATAATAATAATAATAATAATAATAATAATAATAATAATAATAATAATAATAATAATAATAATAATAATAATAATAATAATAATATGTACAACTTATATCTTGGGAGTTGTAATATTAATGTTGACTGCTTTAATTACACGATTGGTCACAATTTATAAACAATTATATTTTAGCTCTGTGCTATGAAAAAGTATATAAATCTCTAACACGTAGTTTATCTGAAAGTCAGACATGTTATAAAGTAAATAAAATAAAACATAAATTTTCTCTGCAAATTAGAGGAAACCCATTAAGAAAAAAATTACGTGGACATTTTCCGACCCTTTCTGTTTCGTTTTTCTTTAACTAGTTTATCAACGTCAAGACATAATGTCTGGGAAATTTGCAATCGAAGGTTGTATGTTAAATTGTGATCCGACAAGGTACTTCGGGGTTTGGACTTAGCTAATTTCATAACAGAAAAAAAATTGGCACACATATGTCGAGCCAAACTTAGACAATGTCCGTGCGGCAAGTGAATACCACCTCGGAAATATGGTTTGGGGAACATTCTTGTAAAAATGAGCCAAGTCTTTCTTATGTATATATTTGTCCTTCAATAAATCGTCACATTGTAAATTTAACAGTTACATTTGGTACGTGGCAGCTACATTGTTGTCATCGAATGCGCTGCACCTTACTAAACCTTCAGATTTTGTACTCATAGCGCCATTTATATAGGCAACTTGGTACTACACGGCTCTTGCCTGACGTCACACGCACTGCAGGCCTTGCTCCCGGCTGAAATGCGTCACAGCTCTCGAAGCTATCTTGTTCTGGTCTACTCATTAATTATATATAAATATATATTATTAATTATAGATAAGGCATTCTGTCTTATAGCAGTTTCCTCGTCAGGAAACTTAACTCTCGCACTCTTTATATTTTCTGCTACATATTTTAACTCTCCATAGCTTCCCCTCTTCTTGTTGTCATCTATTTTCTTATTCCTCCTTCTACCCGGTCATCTTATCTTTCCTACAATGCCATCTAGTAGAAGTCGTAATCTTCTCATGAGTTTTCCTAACAAGTTAGTTATTCTCTTCTGTACAACATACAAGATGTGTCTCTTTTCATCTATTCTCAGAGGCAAATCTAACTTTGGATATAAAATCCTTTCCTTCTGTTCTTTGGTGCATTGGGTGATCATGCTTCTTAAATAACGAAACTACTATTTTTAGACGGAGAGCGTCACAATATAATAATATTGTAGCATAACACGGTATGTTATATTTAATCGATTTATTATGCCTGTATTATACTAGACATTCTTTATTTACTAGTCCTGATTTAATTAGAACTTTATTAAGGTTTAAGCAAGTATAAATTCGATGGAAAATCAATATTCTCCAATTAGTATTTATTTCTTGAATGTTCATATTAGATGCACATTTAAATGAAACAAATTTTGCATAAAAATAAAATCCCTAAAAGAACCATCATCTCTCGTTAAATGTAAAAACGTCATAAAATTGTTCCTTTGCATAAATATTATGTCTGAAAGCATAGATGTTTTCGTAGTTCCTTTTTCAGAGTTTTCAACTTGCTTTTCCCACAAAGATAATATGAAATCTAATTTTACTTCCAAAGATTATATCCTGTAATAAACAAACATTTGTTAATTCAGAAAAGTTCTCTCTTTTAAGCTTTAAGTTTAACTGAAATTAATTTGCTTGGATAACTTTGGAAGTGTTTGAAAAGAAGGGAAAAATAAATTTTTCCAAATCTGAGAAAAATTAATAAAGGCTTAACTGAAAAAATAATAGTGCATTAAAGTAGCTTAAATGGTATTGAACATGAATGATAGCATCTTATATACAGAAGCGTTTCACTTTTAAAACTGTAATCCTTACATCTGAGTAAAGACTCAGTAAATAGTATGAATTTTGGTATTCGGACTAACAATACCACTCTTATCGTCTATTAAGCATCATTCCCCCATTAGATTCGTTGTCTGATATGACCTATGTAGGAGGAATTTAAATAAGTGTATAAATTAAAATAAGAGGTATATCGTTATTGATTTCATTTCTGCATATCAGAAAAACGTTTGTGAGCATTGCTGCGGATTGCCCTCTTGTTTTATCACTGTTGCAGTGTAGTAACAGAACAGCCAACTTCTAACAAAGCAAAATTTGTTTGAATTTCTTTCTTTAGTACACACATACTCACACGCACAAACATATACACATACACATATATATTATGTTTCCAAGGCCAACCAAAAACGAAGTTAATTGTATGCGAAATTATGTTTCACATTGTTAATATCATATGTGAAATCTTCACAGTCATTGTTTCCATACACTACAAGTCATTCAAGACACGAAGAAGTCTTTTTCACTATTTGTTGAATTCAGATACGGGCATCTATATAAGATGCCTTCACATTGTCGTCACTTCCTTTCACACACCTTGTTCTTCCGACAATATCTTGAATCTTGTTCTACAAGTAATTTCCTTACAGAAATGGGTCGTCTTTTCTTAGTGGAATTACAGTTAGACCACATATCAAGAAAGTAGTAAAATATGAGATTTTGTCTTTTGGAAATTCACAGTTTTTTCATTTTGCGCCATATTTCTGGTTTCTCACCATATTTCTTCGTTCTAGTTTATAACATAATAATTAATATGTACAATAACATTTCACTGAACATACAAACATATTATTATACTGTTGCATGATAACATAATAGTATATTATGCATCGAGACTATAATAGTAGTGATTAAAACGCGACTATTATTATTACCCGAACGAGCGAAGCGAAGAGAGAGGTTGATACGAGCATTTTAATTACCATTATAATCACGTTTCATACGACTGTTTATGCTCCATCATGTATCTAAATTAAAGTTTTCATTTCAGTTTTCATTTTCATTTCAGAGTACTGAGTGATATGTTACAATCGTTACTACTTTGTTTAAATTGAGAAGTAGTACGTAGTACGCAGGTACAGAAATATTGTAACGCGGGCGTTGGAACACCCTATGAAAGCAGCTGAGAGCGGGAGACGAGGGAGGTCAATGTTAGCTACGCCCTCCCCTCGTTTGTCTTATAGTGGTGACAGGGACGACTGGGGAAAGAAACATAATTGTGCGGTCTGTTTCTCTTCCACCTGGTTCCAGAAATTACGGGATCTTTCATCATCTGGAAACGTCTAGAAGACGGCGAGATGCCTATAAAAGGGGCTGCAGCTAGTCAGTGAGTCAGTCAGTTGGTTAGTGTGTGAGTGAGGACAGTTCTTGGTGTAAGAAGGCAGTGTTCGTCAGTGACGTGTTAATGAACGAAATGATTGTGCAACGGAAGACTGTACGTAATCGTGTATGAGTATCGTAGTTGATGTAATCGCGAGTACAAGGAAATTGTAACGGACGAACTGGTGAATTGTAATTGTGTGTAATACGCAATTTTGCGTAATTGGCAAGTGTTAAACTGTAAGTCGGTAGAAATAAAGGACATTGTTGAGTGGTGTAATTGGACTTTTCATTTCACGAACCCACAAAGTCACACTGGTGTCAGGAAGCGGGAAAACATCACCGAACATTACAACCATGGACGCGGCATTGGAAAAGATTTTGGAGAAAATGATGGAAATGAAGACGGCCAACGACAACCTCACCGCCGAGTTGAAACAAATGAAGACGGCCAACGACAACCTCACCGCCGAGTTGAAACAAATGAAGACGGCAAATGAAAACCTCGCTGCAAAAATAGAAACGGCTAACAACAACTTGGCCACGACAATGACCTCAAAGATGGCCGAACTGACCACGGAAATGAAGGTGGCGAACGAGGCTCTCGCCGCCAAATTTCAAGAACAGTTGGCCGGCGTGAGGGATGACGTGACGGAGCTGGGCAAGCGGATGGGCCAAGTAGACGACCGCCTTAATGATTTAGAGGAAAAGGCCGACAACATCGCAAAACCCCTCACCCGCCTGACGGAGGAAAACCGGCCTTATGTGTGGACGGAGGACGCCGGAGACGCTTTCCAGCACCCGAAAGGGACCCTGTGCAGTGCTCCAATTTTGGGTTTCCCACAACCGGGTGGCGCCTTCATTGTGGACACCGACGCTAGCGACCATTACATTGGAGGTGTCCTATCGCAGATCCAGGACGGCCATGAGCGCACAAGAGTGGAAGAGAAGGAGCGTGCCGCAGCAGTCCGAGTAGTTGTGGCAGTGCCTGCTGAAGGCTGGGATAGCGCAGGCCTGAGGAGGGAGCAGCTGGCGGACGCAGACTTGGGGCCACTCTTGAGGGAAGTGGACGCAGGGACGAGACCGACCTGGGAGGAAATCGCACCGAGGAGCGCCACCTACAAGTCGCACTGGGCCCAATGGGACTCGTTGAATACCAGAGTGGGCGTGCTGTTCCGGGTATGGGAGTCACCCGATGGGAAGGCGCAGAGAGGACAGTTGGTACTTCCCCGGAGTAAGGTCCCGGAAGTCTTGGAGGAAGTGCACGTCGGTACTTCAGGAGGACACCTGGGAGCGAACCGAATGATTCACAAACTACGGCAGCGCTACTTCTGGCTGAGACTCCGAGCAGATGCTGGTGGTACACCTGGACCGCCTCGCACGCTACCATGGGGCTGTTCGGGGCGAACAGCTTTGAGGAGGGAGCAGTGTAACGCGGGCGTTGGAACACCCTATGAAAGCAGCTGAGAGCGGGAGACGAGGGAGGTCAATGTTAGCTACGCCCTCCCCTCGTTTGTCTTATAGTGGTGACAGGGACGACTGGGGAAAGAAACATAATTGTGCGGTCTGTTTCTCTTCCACCTGGTTCCAGAAATTACGGGATCTTTCATCATCTGGAAACGTCTAGAAGACGGCGAGATGCCTATAAAAGGGGCTGCAGCTAGTCAGTGAGTCAGTCAGTTGGTTAGTGTGTGAGTGAGGACAGTTCTTGGTGTAAGAAGGCAGTGTTCGTCAGTGACGTGTTAATGAACGAAAGGATTGTGCAACGGAAGACTGTACGTAACCGTGTATGAGTATCGGAGTTGATGTAATCGCGAGTACAAGGAAATTGTAACGGACGAACTGGTGAATTGTAATTGTGTGTAGTACGCAATTTTGCGTAATTGGCAAGTGTTAAACTGTAAGTCGGTAGAAATAAAGGACATTGTTGAGTGGTGTAATTGGACTTTTTATTTCACGAACCCACAAAGTCACAATATTGATTGCTTTTCTATAAACAGCTGTTAACGTGTGACACAATTTAAACTAAAAACATTAAAACAAAACATTGGTAACATTATTAAAAGGAACTTATTTTGATCATGACGTATTTAACATTAGGTGCTTCATTTATACATGTTTTCAACTCATCAGGTGTAAATGTTTTGGCTTTTTCGCCTTTATATCCTTCTGATTTGCGTTTTAGTAAGCTGTTCAGTTTTGGGCATTTAGATAAAGTCAGTATGTGGCCTAATGCTGACTGTTGATTTCAAAATAGAATAGTGAGTCCACAAGGTCGATGATTTCATATTTTGAGCCAATTCTTCGAAATACACTAGTAACGTTTTGATATTCTCCAATCCGAGAATTGTAAATAGAATATCTCGTACATTTTTACTGACTTTTCTGGCAAGAAGTTATTCATAGTAAGTGCTTTTGCCGTAATTTCTGGGGGTGTAAGTTTATGTCACTGTTACTAGTGTTAGATATTTTTGACCTTTTTTCTAAACTGACGCTGGTACCGTTGTCGATCGAAACGAGAATAATCGATACTTGCGCTTTCACAATATTACGTAGTGACGAAGATGACCGAATTAACAACGCGGTCCAGACAGCGGCGGCGCCCAAGGACAACTGGGAAGCCCTGGAAAACCACTCCGGGAACCACCGTTTGCCGCAACCTACCGCAGTCAACTGAAGTTAAGGACGCAGCAGCCAGGGGAGACGCTGCAGGAATTCGCTCTGGCAATTGAACAGTTGCCCAGCAAATCTTTGGTCGACCTCCCACCTGAATTCGTTATCCCGGGAAGCCGCCTACACCTTCGTTGACGGGGTATGAGACGTTGAGATAGGTCAGCGCCTAATGCTCGGCGACTACAAAACCATCCACGAGGCGCTAACGGCAGCATTGAGGATGGAGGCGGCCAAGGTGACGGCTACTCCGACGTCGAGAACAAGGAGTATCCGCTACACTGGAGACCGAAGATGAGCAGAGGGACGCTGGCGAAGACCAATGGCGTGTGTTGGGGGTGTGGATAGCCGGGACACCTGGAGAGAGTTTGCCGACACCAGGAAAAGCAGTCGGAAGAACGGAAAGGCTCAGCGTGGCGAAGGGCACTTCGGCACCGGCATCAGCATTCCCTCGAGTGACGCTGCGTGCCGTCAGCCTGCGTATGGATGACAGCCTCATCGCGGACGGTTGGGTGAGGGGGAAGCCGTGCCGCGTGCTCGTAATCACCAGGGCAGCCATGACCATCATCAGACCTGACGTGGCCAAGGGTTTGCCGTCCAGGAAGCCGAGCCGATAATAACAGCTAGTGACGGCATCGGCCGACACCTTGCCCGTGGAGAGGAAGGCCCTGCTGCAGTTGACCTTGGAACGGAGTGCCGTGCGCCAGTGGGTGTCCGTCGCGAAGGTGGCTGAGGAGATACTAGGACTGGATGCCCTCAGGAGCCACGAGGCGACGGTCCACGTCGGCAGGAACGTTCTGTGGCTCAATGGAGAAGAGGTGATACTCCGGCAACCCGAATAACGCTTGGGAATCTGCAGGGTCGTCCTGAAGGAAGACGTGGTTTTCCCCGCGAGAAGCGAGGTGGTGTTGAAGGCGCGACTGTAAGGACAGCGAATAGGGAACTTGATGATGGACCAGAAGACTCCTGTGCATGGAATTTGTGTAGCCAGGACATTGTTGCCCTGCCGAGAGGAGGTGCCGGTGAGGCTGCTCAACCTGACAGACACCGATCATGACGTCCAGGCCGTGGACGGATTTGGGGACGTGCGAGCCTGTGGTCAGCGTAACACCTACTGACCAGACCCATGAGCCGGTGCCGACGCAATACCTGGGGCGCCAGCTGGAAGGTTTAGTGGAGAGGGCGGCCGACCACCTGACCGCAGAACAGCTCGAGAAGGTTCAACAACTGCTGAGACGATGCCAGCGCGTCTTCAGCCAAGGCGACATTAACTACGGCGGCACGGACCGAGTGCTTCATCGCATCGACACCGGAGACGCCCGGCCTATTAGGCAACCACCTAGACGCGTTCCGCTAGCGAAACAATCGGCGGTACGGGACATGATGGAAGATATGAGATTCAGGGGAGTGATTGAAGAGTCTGACAACCCTTGTCGTTCCCTTGTAATCTTAGTGACGAAGAAAAACGTTGAGCTACGCTTCTGCGTGCACTACAGAAAGGTGAACGCTGTCACCAGGAATGACTGTTTTCCGTACCCCGGCTGACGACACCCTGGACACGCTTGCCGGTGCGCAGTGGTTCTCGACCCTGGATCTGAAGTCTGGTTACTGGCAGGTAGCTCTGGACCCGAGAGACAAGAAGAAGATCGCATTCTTGACAGGCCAAGGGCTTTGGCAGTTCACAGTTATGTACTTTGGTTTTTCCAACGCACCAGCTACCTACCAACGCCTCGTGGAATCAGGGATGAGAGGATTGACTTCTGACGCTTGCTATACCTGGACCACATCACCATCGTTGTTAAAACCTTCATAGACCATCTGGAGAACCTGAGCAATTTGCTGCACAGACTGTAGGCGATCAAACTGAAGCTGAACGCGAAGAAGTTCCGCAAGGAAGTCAACTACTTAGGCCACATAGTCTCACCAACTGGAGTGGCCACAGACCCGGAGAAGACACAGGCCGTGAGAGATTGGCCTCAGCCAAAGTATAAGAGAGAATTGCGCAGTTTCATGGGGTTGTGCAGTTATTACCGCTGTTTCATAAAGGGGTCCTCCAACATCGACAAGCACCTCACCCGCCTGACAGAAGAACACCGGCTTTATGCGTGGACGGAGGACGCCGAAGGTGCTTTCCAGCAGCTGAAGAAGACACTTTGTAGTGCTCCTATTTTGGGATTCCCACAACTAGGCGGTGCTTTCATTGTGGACATCGACGCCAGCGACCATTGCGCTGAAGTCGTGGACTACTTCACCATGTGACCGAAGGTGTATGCCATCCTGAACCAGGAGGCGAAGACCATCACTGAGTGCCTCGTGGAGCAAGTGTTCTGCCGTTTTGGGGTGCCGTTAGAACTCAACAGTGACCAGGGCACCAATTTTGAGTCTAACCTGATGAAGGAGGCACTGGAGAGACTTGGAGTGAATATGACCCGCACAACACCTCTTCACCTGCAGTCGGACGGCATAGTCGAGAGGTACATCAAAACCCTAGAAGAACATCTGAGGAAGGTTGCGACCAGCCATCAGCGCCACTGTCCCTGCTGGCCTACCGCACGTCAACACACGATACCACTGGGATGATGCCAGCCAGCTTAATGTTCGGCCGAAAGTTATGCCTCCCTTGTGACCAGGCTTTTGGGAGCCCCCCGGAAGCGAAACAGCCAGCAACCGAGTATGTAAAGAACTTGGTGGACCGTCTCCACGACATTCACGAGATGGCTCTTCAGAACATCCAGCTGGCGAGTGACCGCATGAAGACCCGATACGACAGGCAAGCCAACAGTCAAGGATTCCAGCAGGGTGACCTAGTCTGGCTGTACCACCCTACCAAGGGGCGCTGCCCGAATCTTCAGCAACCATGGCAAGGACCGTACCGGGTGGTAAAGAGGATTAACGGCGTGGTCTACCGCATCCAGAAGTTGCCCCGAGGAAAAATGTTGGTGGTACACCTGGATCGTCTGGCCCGATACCATGGTGCTGTTCGGGACGACCAGCCTTGCGGAGGGAGCAGTGGCCTGAACGTATTGTTGAGGCGAGGCGGCGCGAGGAACGAGTTTAAAGAGACGGGCAGTGCAATGCGGAGATAAAAGTTCGCCGAAACGGTGGGGGGAAGTAGGTGGATTTCTGGAGAGTCCGTCTTTCTTCTAGCGCCGTCTTGATTGTTTGAGAACATTCCGGAATAGGAGTAAGCTACAAAATCCGACGCCTGGCACAAATTTTTTCAGTCTGGCCCTTCTCATTCAAACCTTAGCCTAAACACGGCTGGTGTGGAAGAAATGATTATTTCCATCGATTTACCTGAATATCATAGTGGTTTAACTATTAAGCCTGGAACTTAAGTACTTATAGCATGGTAAGTCGCCACAAAAGGTATGCGTGTCTCATAGCATATGAAAACCCCTGTGGTCCACCGAGAAAGCATATGAGGCAGTTGGAGAATTTAATGTCATGTCGGCATGTTGGCCATAGTAGCTCAGTCTGGCTCTACTCATTCAAATTAATTGGAATTCTTCTTACGTAGCTCCATTCATTTTCATGGAATATAATGTAATTAAAGTCCTCTAAGATACAAAGCAACTCACAACATGCAAAACTTATACCTCATTGTTGTACTTTTAAGGCTAATTTCTACTGCCTGTATAGGTTGTATTAAGTTGCAATTTTACTTAGATGTGGTTTAAAAGTAAAAATAAAGTATTTACAGAACGTAATTTAAAATGCAATATTTAGAACCTTTTAATATCATTATATTCTTTCCAAATGGTATAAATTATGACACATTTTTGCTGAAATTTCATAACTGCAATACCTTTATTTTTATTTTTCTGAGATCAAATGAAACGATCTTTTTCCCGTTCTGTGTAACTCAAGAATAAAAATTCTGTCAATATTTCAGCTTCATGCTGCTCTTATTTCCTGAGAAATACAGCAATAATATCAAAACAATCAAGTGGTGAGAAAACTCTGAAAAACCTTTTGCTACATTTACTAACAAAAGTAAAGCTTCGTAGTTAACAGACAAAACTGAAAGTAAACAACATAAGTTTTTATTACTCAGTATAGCGTTAGAAATATGTGACTATTCCATTAGGTACGTACACAACGATAACTTTATTTTGTTGTTTTTAATCGCTGCCTAAATATATACTAAAGGATGTGCGGGTTTTAACATGTACTTTTCAATTATATTTTCATTAAGTTATAAAAATTTATTTAAACCTAAAAGATACTTACCATAAAGCTTTTTATTCAATCTGAGAACTGAAAACAGGATAAAGGCATTTTTTTTCAATTCGTTGTCCAAATTCAGTGCACAAACCTTCCCCCTTGAATTTTGTTAAATTATAAATAACTGCTTCACCACGAGCTCTGAATGTTGAATATGAGAAATTCTCCAACGTTTGTGTTTGAGCTGTCAGAAAGCGACTTGCGAAATAATCAAGTGATCACATCCTTGTGGGTTACGTGGTCAGCATTCCGGAGGTCCGGGTTCGTTTCCCGTGGCCGGCCTACCTTACCTATGGTGCTTTCCAGAGGCTTTCTCGGATCGCCAGAGTGAGTCTCGGCGCTGCTGGCTGGATTATATGCTCCGTTTTCGGACCACGGTGGGTGGGATGCCGATTGTACAGGTCTGCCGGGGAGTTTCTGACTGTGCAATATAGACCCTGCCCGCTGCACTGTCGTGACTTCTGTCTCATTTCGCATCATCCTTCCTTCCGAGAGTGACCCATTTGGGGCATAGGTACAATAGATCAATTCTAAACTACGTGCCAAATCCCCTCCGTAGCCTAATCCATCCCTACCCTTTGCTAGTGGATTTACTAAAAGTTCACACTCTTAATGCATAGTCTAAACAACAAAATCTATGTCAAATGCGTCATGAATTGGTGTATAAGATATTTTATTTATTTTTATACATAACAGCAGTAAGGCTCTGTAATTATCAGTACTTCGTTGTAATTAATGCATGTACATAAATTAAGCTCCAAACAAATAGGTTGCAAGGCTGACGACTGTTGTTTTAAATGCTATTTATTCTTTTCTCAGAAAACTGAACCATAGTTCTTTGAGTTGAAAGCACGAAAGTCTGAATGGGTCTTTGTTTCGATAGTTAAACATGCACTTATATGTCTGTTAACTGTTGCAATTAGCACTTAGTCAAGTCACGCACGAAAACCTGCATACTTTCTAAGTGGAATCTAGTGTCGTTGTGAGTGTAGTGCACGAAAACAATGTTTCGCTTTCCTATGTAAAACATGACTCTGGAAAATCCTGAAAACCACATATAACATACACCAGGAATTTTAGGAAAAGTATGTTGATATTATGTCAAATATGAACTTAAAGAATACGTTTATAATAAATACACACGTGACCTAATGAACCATCCTACACGTATTTTGTTTGCATCTTTAGCATAACAAGGTATTTAGTAGCTCCTAACCGGATGTTACGCTTTAGATTGATGTGACTTTGGACTAAGTTCATCTGCACGAGAAAACCAAAATTATATGCACCTTCAGTAGTGACCATTTATGTTGTAATACACTGCCTTTGTGTACCCGAAGATTTAATCCACATTCATCTCAAAACAACATTTTGAGGCACTTTCAAAATCTTCCAAAATTTTTACATTACCTCGCCTACAAAACCTCCCCGTCGCTGCAAACGTATTTTGATATGGAGCAGGATTCAAAATATCTTTTGACGACTCTTTTTAAAAATGTTTGACACTGTCCTTACAACAAACCACCCCAAAGGCAATGCACACTCTTATATGAAAGGAATGTTAGTTTTCAAAAAAAGATAAAGAGAGGAATGTTCCAGGTCTTTGTAAAGCATCTATCCGGCTACACGGGGACAGAGAAACTGGCAAACTTCGTAGTTGGAAAAGAGGTCCTGAACAGATTGAAATTGGAACCATGCCTTAGCGCTCAAACCTCGATCATCCGTGTGGTATTTCCGAAGTTCCCTTCTTTCTTGTACAATTTTGTATAATTATACATATACAAATGAGAATCCGCTCGAGTTAAAACAATACATACTGATGTAAAGAACTCAAATGCACAATTAGTGTTATACCTTTTGATAACAACCGTTTTTATATGCCAATATTTTGCTGTGTTCAGTTACCTAATCTGGTAGGATATTCTTTAAATTTACAACATTTCCTCCTTTTAATATCCTCCTGAATATTATTTCAGAACTTTGGCTCCTGATTAAGTTGTGTTTAATTTTAAATAGTTTCTTCAACAAAGTAATATAAAGAATTAGTTAATCAGTTAACTCTTTTGTTTATCTACGGTTGTTAAATATAAATAGGACAACGATCATAATGTCGGTGATGTGCCAGAATTGTATCCTGAAAGAATTCTTTATATCCCAATAAATTTACTGACGTGGGGCTGTCACTTATGAGCACTGTAAAAACCATCCATCTGGTTTGAGCAAATGGATTTATATGAGAAGAGAAAGTGTGTGATATTTCTATGAGGGAGATTCTTACGGATAATGTAATTAATTTTTTCAGATATTTTACATCTTATTTTAGTTAGAATTAATTAACTTTGAAATACTAAAACCATCGAGTTTATTATTCCATTTCTATCACATATTGCGTTTAATAATATATCTAAAGAGTCTCCTTTGTGCGTAGAATACGCTTATTAAGCGGCGTAGCTACGGTCACGGAGGTCTGCAGAGTGGGAGTGGTGCGATCCTAATGCGATCATTTGACTATTTAGATATGTCAAAGTATCTTTTCGTTGAAATTATTGACAAAGGAATACAGTAGTATTGTATATAAATATATTTTATTTAAATACCTAAAACAAATAATAATTTATAAAATGAATTTCCTCCGGATGGACATTAAGAACAACCGAATTTAAATGCATTCAGTACTTGCCTGACACTTAGGCAACACATCGAGCACACGTCCGGAGTAAATCCGCAATTGGTGCTGCCCTCTAACGACTTACCAGTATAAGAAGGCTGCAATGAGCAATCGTGCCCGCTTTGGCCTATTTTGGCCCTCCCAGTTCTACTAGTTAGTAGGTTCCGATAAGCAAGCTTCATATCACAAGAATACTGTTGTCACATTTTGTGAGGTGAAAGTCGATCTACTGCAACTATATATTTTCAAGTTTACAAATGTCATTTAAGTCGGCTTTTTCCTGCGGCTTTCATGAAACAGTGAAGCTTTCGGGTTGTTTGGACATTTAAAGTTTAAATGATGAACGATTTAAAATATTGATGAGCTATTGGTACCAACACTCAAATGCATTGAGCTAATTCTGTTATCGTTCATCAATTAATGTAATTGTTTTTTGGGGAGGCCCTATGGCATTAAGTCACAGAGCTTAAATAACTATATGACCCCATGGAGCACATATGAAAGCTGCAAGAAAAATTCTTATTTTTTATATTTTTTACATTTACAACTCTACAAATTTTCAACTATAAGTACTATACAACGTTGTATAGCTGTATATTTACGTTGTATATTTACATTCTCTAAATATCTAAAAATTATAGCTTTGTCAAATCAGACAAAAACTATTAAGTTTTTCCTGTTAGCTTCTAGGCTATGATTACATAGTGTATAGAATTGAATAAGTCCAGAGTTTGTTTTCACAACTAAATACCTACATATGTAATTTGCCTCTTCTTGTATGCTTCAGATCCTATGATTACTTCATTCTTGTACAAACAATTCTTAGAAATACATCTGTGTTGATTCTGTTTCACTTTAAACGAGAAAACGTTGCAGTAATTATTCATAAGGGAAATACAGGAATACACTACACTTTAAGCGATAGTTCAATCCTCAAAGTTCTTTTTGAGAACCAAGAAATTAAAGAAATCAAAGTGAAATATGAGTAAATAGATCATATAACTTGAATATAACTTGAAAGCTATCTATTGTGAAATCTATAATAATATATGAGAAATCTTATTTACAAAACTATCAGAGCATTATATTCCAACCATAAGGAAGTGTAACAAGTGGCTTTTATTTTGGACGATTCGAAAGAAAAAATGCTTGTCCATATTTTCAACTTTCATTTACAGATATGTTTTGTAATTATTTATCCTGATTATGTATATTTGGTTAAGGTCGATCTGACTAGCAGATCAGTCGTTGGGAGAATCACAACCGACGTTGCCGAACTCGGTAGCGTAGATGGTAGCGTGTCTGCATCACGTTCAAAAGGTCCCGTGTTCGAATCTTAGTCAGGGTGAGTTACCTCGATAAGGTTTTTACGGGGGTTTCCTTTATCCTAAAAGTCGAATGTAAGACAACTCTAAGTGCTACGGACCCTGGGCTCATTTGAGCATCATTTCAGCCATTCCATTCATCGTCCGATATGACTTAACGTTGGAAGACGTAAATTGCAAAAACAAAAGAAAACATCAGACGTTGTTGAAATACTACGTATATTGCGATATAAGTGAGCTAAGTGCACCTTTACAGAACGAGGAAGAAGTTTGAAAATACTAGACAAGATCCAGTATTCTCACTTCCAACTTTCTGCAAAGTACTTAAAAACATTTTTACTGCGAACTATTTTTTAGCCAAAGTAAATAATCGAAACATTTCAGCAAAAATACGAGTAAAATGTATTGCTTCCAACTGCTTAAAAAATTAAGTTTGCTAACGTCTGCGAAATGGTTATTCACATATGGTAGTACTCTACAAACCAAATAATTGAAGATAAAATGGCCATTTGCGCCAAAAAAAAAGTTAAATTAAATACTCCATCAACTAAATTCTAACTAAATATTAACAAATAAAGGGAAGTAGGGAAAATAAAACTTTAATGGTAACAGATATCCATCAAAAACTATTTTAATCCATTTCTC
>CM060947.1:160488153-160723153 GCA_030765055.1 Mantis religiosa | reverse complement strand
GGTTTCCACGTTTTGATGAACATAAAAAATAACTACAATGCTGAGAAGTCATAATCCTCTTCAGCTATTTCGATACTTAGAACAAAAGCATGTTCTGCATCTCAGTAGTACGAGATGTATGTATGCCTGGCGCTATGCCATTGCCACCTCGCGAGTTTTCGCCTTGATATAGCCTTTTAAGACAGTTTTAATCATTTGTTGGGCATTTTAATATTATTACTGAAACGGCAAAGGCTCTTCTGCATGTTAACTGAGATGCACGAGATGGAGCTTACGCGAAAAATGTAAATAAACTGTTGTTTCATAATATGTCGTTTTGTATGTACGAGTACATGATGGATGACGCGTGTCTCCAATTTTTTCGTTATTTTTGGCATCCAACCCCAACCCCCGCCATTTTCCTTTTAGCTGACGTTGTTAGTGTACTCATATGATAGGTCCATATTTTCGAGGCGTTTACTGAATTACTTTGCCATTTATACTCTAGTAAAAGTTTGTAAAGTCGGCTAGAAACTGGAATTCGCTCTCAGTAAAGGAGTCGTATGTTTCTGAGGTGTACTTTAGCGAGCAGTATATTTTGTCTCTTAAGCCGCCAATCCTCTCAATTTTGCGCATTCCTCTCTCTAAGAACGTCAGGCAATACAGTTTATTAAGCGCGAAACTGGAATAAGACGAACATGCCGTTTGATGGGTGGCCTAACTTCCAAAAATTAAGATGCGGTTGACGCACTTGGTGTATTTTCTCATGGTAGATGGCTGACATGCACGGATGAAAAGAAAAAAATTATATATTCTTCCTCGAAACTTTGTAAGACCACATAAGAGTAAAAATGTAAAACGTGACATTTTAGTATCTGAATTTTCACCCAGTTAGAACCCTTCCTGATAGAATGGGTAACTGAAATGTCATATGGCTTATTTTCTAAGTGAAACCTAATATATTTTACACCAAGTTGCGCAAATATTGATTTGGAGATACGTAAAAAGAAAGACATGCAGAGATGTGCACGCCTGCACAAAATATACACAATATCAAAAAGTGTTAAAGGAATAGCATTACAAAATTTATCTACAATCAAAAATCACTAAAAAAGGTTTAGGATACAGATTCCCTATATGTAAGATTATCGTTATTTTGTTGCTGTTGTTGCTGTTAGCCCGTATACTCAATTCAGTAGACATCCTTGTTAAATACGTATCAGTACGTACACGTACTGATCCATATGGTACATAACAGAAAGTTACACCACACTGGAGGATATTCGGCCAAAGCAAATTGCTATTCAAACGATTTGGTGTGTAAGTATATAAATAGACTCCAATTTGACTCTGGAATATTCTTTCTCTATCCCTTGAGACCACTAGCTCGTTCCGCCCCGTTTATCTGGTGCGTCCAATATCTATTCCTGATTCTGATATACGAGAACCCTCTAGAGATAAACCATATCCTATTCTATAGTGAAGTACCTAAAGAAGATGTAGTAGCCGAAGAAAACGAAGATAATGTTCATTCAATTTACGTGTAACTTTACCCCATGGCACTTTGTAAACTGAGCATGTGTAAGGTCCTATAAAGGTGTAAGTACACGCCAACCACAGTCATATATGGAGAGTAAGTGTACGGGGTTTAAGGGCCCATCTACAGCTAGGATATGTGTGTGTACGTAACAAGTAACATATAATATTTCAGTAAATTACAAGGAATTTTGGACTACCCTAGACGCTTATTTGGTAGAACGCTTGCATGCTGTTTCAAAGATCTCAGGTTGGATTCCCTGTTGAACTTACATGTTATTAAAGCGGAATCCATGGAAATGCATAGCCTGGCTCATGAATCTGGGTGAATTTCTGGTCATGTAGTAGCCGCTTTACCTGTATCACTTGGCAGATACCTGGAATACATGTTTAACAGATGCATTTGTATTCTAAATGAATAATATTTGTTCCGCTAAGTTGAAAATTATTATTTGTTTGACAAGATCTTCCTTCGTCAATAGAGCAAACTATTATCTTATCTTAGCAAACGAGGAGGAAAATACAATTTTTGAAATAATCATATATAAGAATAAATAGTCATAATCATAATTTCCAAACGATTCACATTGTAATTGAAGGTCTACGGGAACTTCGCAGAGTTTAGAGCTGACGGGCTCATAGCTCCTCGGTGGTTTAATATGTGCATCTCTAACAAATAATAAACAAAATACATTACTTACAAACCAATTAATATACTTTATTGCAGCATTTTTCATATAGAGGCTAACAAACACATTTTTAAATTACTTCTTGGAATGCAGATATGAAACCTAAATCTATAAGTACACTTGTAGGGTACACCTCGCGTACTATATACGTCATTTATGGTTATCGTCCTCCAGGAGGAAGGAATGAAGTGAAAGACCAAGGAGACTACAGACAGGCAGACAAGCTACAGATTGGCGCGGAAACCTCTGAATGTTCCAGGCATGAAGATCTACTTCTAGAGTTGATTTGAAAGGGCGATAAACGACCCGTCGATCTAGTAGTCCTCTAGTGTCACGTCGGTCTGGACGCTGGGTGATCCAAACGTCGTGGATTTATACCCAGCCCTGACCGATGGCATATCACTGTGCTTAAAAGCGGCAGTCTCATGTCATTAAAAGAACTTCTGTGGGACGAAATTCTGGCACATAATATCTTAGCAATATAATATTTTTTTCTCCCTTCCTCACCATGCTGGTGCTAGGAGTCGCTCAGGTTCCCTCAGCTCGAGAGAGCCGAAGCATTTGACCTAAGATACCAGGTTTGAGGGGTCTGCCCAACGCCTGGGATGATGAAGAGATAAATTATGCAGCAGTTGGTGGAATAAAGATGGGGGAAGCTGCAGGGCCCGGAGGAAACCCATCCCAACGCCATTTTGTCCGCCAAAAATTCCATTTTGCTGTCGCCTGGGATAGAACCCGGGCAGCCTAGGTGAGAGCCAAGCGGTCTAACTGCAAGCCACGGCGCGGCCACATAATAATAAATAATAATAATGATAATAATAACAATAATAGTAATTAGTGCTGGGGGTTGATCAAAATGTTTAATCGATTAACCATGTTACTTTAATCGATTAATCGAGATATTATCTGTTCGAAAATTAGGTCTAAGGATCATATAAAGTACTTAAAATACTCTGAGTATTAAATTATTTATGAAACTTTTAAATATTTAGATTCAAAATTTGTGTTTGAATCAAGTGCACACGCTTTATACATGTATGCATTGAATTATATCTACAATATTTTTGTAAGCTATTATTTAGTAACGTATTATATCAATATCTACTAAGATTTGTGAGACTGACATGCAAATAATAGTTTACATGAAGACTCACCTAGTCACTGTTGTTTCATCCATGGTTTAAAACGTGTAAGTGCAATTACATGCTTTGAATTAGGTGCTGCTCTTCGTTTGGTGACAATATTTCCTGCATCACTAAACACGCGTTCATAGGGAACCTATGTAGCTTGTACACAAAGTAATTTCTTCGATGAATCTCGGATTGAGAGCTCTAATTTCTTACAGAGCTGTACATTCCTAATTTGGGCCAGTTATTAATCTTTCTGTTAAATCTTCGACAAGAGTAGTTTTGAGCCTGATCACATACAGAGGGTCTGAATCAGTTACTTTCACACTTAACCTTAGATAAGTTATTGCAGGTAGCACAACATTTGCTGTGACGTACTTACTTCCCCCAATAAAATCACAAATATCCAGGCAAGGTTTCAGACATTCAAACATTCTTTGTGTCATTTCTCATTCAATTTCAGTTAATGGAATAATATTTGAAAGTTGGGTGTCTAATATATCAATAACTGCTCTCTTAGCTTAGAGGAGGCTTTCAGTCATAATACAAGTACTGTTCCGTCGGGTTACTACGTTTTGTTTTAATTTTATCTGTGGAATATTAATATCGTTCAACTTTTTAGACATTTCATTTTCTGGGTACGGACTGTGTTTAAAGGGCCCACTACTTTTTTGCATTTTCTGTAGAGCACATCTATAGAAACACTTTTAATCGCCTTATTGAGACAACTGTAAAGTAAGAGTAGAGCACCTAACATTGTCATATTTTGATTTCTCAATACCAAGTACAATATTCCTAGCGTTGTCTGTGCAAATTGCAATGACTTGCAACTTGCAATCATTTGTAACCGTTCGAACTCATTAGTACTAGTGATTCCGCTCTGCTTTTCAGTTACGTTTTTCACTTGCAACGTTGCACTGCAAAACTCCCAGTTAGAATCAATCCAGTGGATAGTAATTCCTAAATAGCTTTGATTCGCTACCGAAGTCCAGAGATCCCCTATTAAGCTAATATATTCCGCCAACTTTAATGTGTCCAATAGCTTAGATCTTTCAATATCATATAACTTATGGAAATTAATTATTCTTTCACACTGGCCGTGTGAAACTTGTCAATTCATCTACTTACATCTTTTGATGGAAGATTATACGTACTGTTACCAACGTCTTCTCTTAAAACTTCTTTTCCCCTTCATGCAAAACAATCTTGATAGGTTGGCTATCCTTTACTATCCATTTTACGATTTTATTTGTTAATTCAGCTTCCTTGATGAAAGAAATCGGTTTGGCTATGAAATTATTTAGATGGGACTGCGATGCCTGAGGAACAGTTGGAGATAATTCGTTAGCATTTTGAAATGGATGGGTGTGTTTCAAATGATAATTCAAACTACTAGCACTACCACTATAACTAAATGATTTCCCAGAAATTTTACAAAATACTCTTTTCCGTCAGACACTTTACCTTTAGCTTAGAGCCAAAATGTACACCCAGTTTCCCTCGCAAATTTTCGTATTCCATAATTTTAATTCCACTCAGCACAAAACGTTTTTCCTCTTTTAACTTTTTTAACAGAAAATTTTCGCTCACTGTCATGAATTCAGAAACGTTACTGTCTTACTGCAGTTTACAGAAAAGTTACACCAGCACTACCCTAAGAAGAGGGATCAGCCCCATAGTTTCCATAGCTGCGTAAGCGAAGTGTTCGGTTCAAGGTTGTACAGCTCAGTTTATGCTAGCAAGCGATAAATAATCAGTTGTATACGATATGTTGTCACACACAAGCTGTAAGGAAAGAAACCTGTCAGCATCTCTATGTAGTTATGTACCTTTAAGAATATTGTGACGACCTAACCATGGATAAAGGAGCACATGGCCAGATCGTACACGGCGGAATTGCTCAGAGTAGGAAATGCATGCTTGTGAGAGGTTGGGGCTTTCTATCAGGTTACAAAAGGTATGTGTAACATTACTAAAACTCCAATTCACTTAATAAGAATATTTACTAAATTAATTAATTACATAGGTGGCCACAGCGGCCGTTACCCGCCTCAAGAGGCTGCGGAAAAATCATCTTTCAGACCGAAGGATGGTCCAAGAGAGAGCAAGAAGCCCGCTTACACAAAGTTATTTTCCAATGGATGATAGAGTGGGGGAGTGACGTCACACGTACTACTGAACTCAAATGAACTATTAGTTAATTAAAACAGTCACTACTAAGTGGATTAAAAAATAATAAAAAAATATCAAAAATGAGGCCAGAACTAACAGCTGAATCCTTCAAATTGTTAGGGGCATTGGGGGGAGGGGGTTTCCACCTACTGGAACCAAACAAATAAATTACCTTAAAAACGTAACATTTGTGTGAACAAAACATACAAGGAAATACACGTTAAGTTTTCTACTTGAACTTTCACTTGTTTCACACTTTAAATTCAGCATTTGAGTACTTTTGCTGTTACAATATACTACTTTAGTAACAAAATCTCTTTGCATACAACTTTGTATTACTTTTTCCTTTTAACTTTTACTACAACTTCAATTATTAGGGGAAGAAAAGCATTACATTAGCACAACCAAGTTACACGTAAAACATGTGGTGAGGCATTTTCAGAAACTGTTGAATAAGACACATTTTTTTTAAAAAAAAAGACTTGAAATAAAACACCCGATTAATTTTTTTCCTTTAACAAAGAACAGAATTATTTATATTTACTACTTATATTAAAGTTAAGAATTTTCAAGGTGGCGAGGTAAGAAAAAAGTTTCCACGTGGCCTTACATTCTTTACACAATTTCTACTTTTCACGAAAAACTTTTTGCCAAAATAAATTTAGAATTTTCACAATGAACCTTTAGAAAAATTGTACCTGGCGCCTAAGCACCATTATGTGACGACCTAACCATGGATGTTAAAGGATAAAGGAGCACATGACCAGATCGTACCGGGGGAATTGCTCGGAGTAGGAAATGCATGCTTGTGAGAGGTTGGGGATTTCTATCAGGTTACAAATGATATGGTAACATTACTAAAACTCCAATTCACTTAATAAGAATATTTACTAAATTAACTAATTACATAGGTGGCCACAGCGGCCGTTACCCGCCTCAAGAGGCTGCGGACAAATCATCTGTTCAGACCGAAGGATGGTCCAAGAGAGAGCAAGAAGCCCGCTTACAGAAACTTATTATCCAACAAGTTATAGATTGGGGGAGTGACGTCACATGTACTACTGAACTCAAATGAACTATCATGTTAATTAAAACAGTCACTTGTGACAATATTTCACAACAGAAGTTTTATTTAGACTCTCTCGGGGTTCAGAGTGATTTCTTTTAACTATCAGGAGTTATATTATCTCAAAGTTCAAAGAAAATTTCGTGTCTAGTGAAAGTTTGATGCGTTGGAAAGGCTGTTTAGGTTGGAAGCAATACATCAAAAGAAAGATGGCCAAATTTGGCTAAAAGAGTTTTGATTAATATTTATTGTAATCGATTAATTTTAATCGACTCTATTATTCGATTAAAGTTTTTAATATGTAATCTAAAATAAAAAATTAATCGATTAATCGTATCGGTTAATCGATTAAGTCAGGTAGCACTAATAATAATAATAATAATAATAATAATAATAATAATAATAATAATAATAATAATAATAATAATAATAATAATAATAATAATAATAATAATAATAATAATAATAATAATAATAATAATAATAATAATAATAATAATAATAATAATAATAATAATAATAATAATAATAATAATAATAATAATAATAATAATAATAATAATAATAATAATAATAATAATAATAATAATAATAATAATAATAATAATAATAATAATAATAATAATAATAATAATAATAATAATAATAATAATAATAATAATAATAATAATAATAATAATAATAATAATAATAATAATAATAATAATAATAATAATAATAATAATAATAATAATAATAATAATAATAATAATAATAATAATAATAATAATAATAATAATAATAATAATAATAATAATAATAATAATAATAATAATAATAATAATAATAATAATAATAATAATAATAATAATAATAATAATAATAATAATAATAATAATAATAATAATAATAATAATAATAATAATAATAATAATAATAATAATAATAATATATTAGTTGGTTTTCCTGGAGTACTTTATTATTATTACTATTATTATCACCCTAGTGTCTAGGTATGGTAGCCTTTCCTTTGCGCAAGCATTCGCACCATTTGCTCGGCACCGCCATATACTACGAAATCTAAAAGCACTTTTCAAAGATAAAACGGAAACGAAATGAGGGAAAACATCGCCGCAGTTGATAAATTACCGCAGAGTTGTCTGCTGACCAGGAAAAATCGTACAACATCCAAAGTAAGGATATCGAACCCTGGCCCTCCCAAATGCGAGCATTATAATTATTGCTGAACATCTTACTCGTTTGTGTAAAATACGAGTAAAGTCACAATCCTCCACATGTTTGAAAGCATTACTAGCTCAAATATTTAGCAGTGGCAGAAATTTGGGAATTTTGATAAGCAAAATCACATACTTGTTTACTTCATATACTTTAGTAGATATATACTCGTACTTTCCTTATTTAAAAAGCCACGTGAAACGATAATTGAGGATGTTCAATTCCATGTGCTACTCAAGACACTAAAACAAAAAGTACAAAATGCTGTTCTCAAGTGTCTCTAGTAGTTTCCAAGTTATACACCCTTGTTTTATTATACCTTTAAGACGGACGTGCCGTTATAAAGAGTATATAGGAATATATTTTATTCCCATTTAATTATACCAGATATTTCATTAGCACCGGTAAAAGCAGATAGACATACAGGTAGTGAAAAGCAGGAACTGTTTCCTATGTTGAAGAAGAAATATTAACAAGTATATCGCTTCTCCAGGCAAAACAGTATGTTATTGCCATTACGGGTTTTATTGACAATTGCTTTATCCTTATCTACACTGCGACAGTGCAATGCAGGAACAATGCGGCACAGTTTGACCACCTGCTGGCCTCTGAGAATTTGTTTTTCTTGAATACAAATCCAGCATCGTTACAGGATTTCATTAACAATTTGCACACATTTCTTTTTTAATGGGTAACAGTGCTTTAGATGTATATTATAAAAATGTTACGTTAAATGTGGCCCAGCAAGCGCTTGGAAAGAAGTAATTTGGGGGCTTTTCTGCACGAAGATGTCTATTTTGCAATTTTAAGTTCTTCATAATTAATGTCCTATTCAACTCTTCATGTTCGGCTGAGACATCCTCCTGCAGAATGTTGACAATTACGATCAGGAAACATTTTGTAATAAAAATTGCTTCTATTTCGGCCCCTTAATTTTCTACTTGTAGTCAGGTTGACTCAACAGAAAATTGTGTTGTAAGAAAAGTTTAATCTTGCTGCGATTATTTTTCTGCTTCTTCGTGGAGTAGCAGTTTATTCACCAAAGCGTGAATCATATATCATTTATCTTACTTCTTTTTAATTTATTGGTTAGTGTCGTTTTAAACTGCAGGTAATATCGTGACTACACTGTCCAGTTTATATCACAACAAACATGATTACACGAGGGATGTGCGCTCGCATGCGATACAAGTTAGTTGGACGCAGACTATGAATGACGCCAGATCTACAGCACAGCCATCAAATGTGCAAAAACTACCGCTAGAAGCAAACGTCGAAAGCAACGTGACTAGTACTCTGCGAACTACTGAAGTGTTGCCTTTTGCACGCATATGTAGATGCAAGGACAAGGTGCAATATAGCTGACTGTTTTGTTTCATCTCGCTGTACCTGTCATGGCCAGGCTATAACTACCTGCAGTTGTTTACAAGCGCGAGCGATAACAGTACAGTCCATGTGCAGTATACCTATGGAAAGATGCACCCGTCTCCAGCCTTTAATGACCACATTTTATTACTGATGCTCTTACAAACCATTTTACATTTAATTTCTATTATAAATTGGAGTGCATTACAATTATCTAAAATACTTGGTTCGTTATGTGCTTCTGAGAGGTTGTTCGGAAATGAGTTATGAACTCTTTGTTTCAAACATTTAGAGCAATCTGTGATTAAATGTTGGACAGTGAGAGTGCTTTAACATTGGTCATATGTAGTTTGATGATCAAATTTTGAAAGATAGTGTGTTAGTTATAATGCCGATGCGAAGCCGGGTAATGCGGACTTAATCTGGCCATCAGGCAAATGATAAGAAACCAGGAGTTGAATGTAGATCACACAACGAGTAACTTGCTGTTGGAGAGTGAGCATCAATTACATTTTCATCTCTGCAGAATGATCCTTTAGATATGCTTCAGAAAATCTTTGTGTGGAATTTGGACCCTGCTAGGTAAGAGATTGTCTTGTGGCTTCCTTTACAACTGCGGTGGTCTCATTGCCAATTATACCAACACGGGACAGGATCCAGGTTAATATAACTTGGTTCCGTGGTAACAGCTTGTAGCTATATCTTATGTATACGCTGAATTAAATAATTAATTAATGTCCGTATAAGTATGAGGAGGAAATTTATTGAATCAATGAAGATAATGAGGAGTGGACCCGTCTGTTTAAAATGTATTGAAGGACCAGTGAATGACACATAGTTCACATGAAAATATTGGTAAGATATTCAGGTAATATGTAGAGCATGTTATGGCGAGAGAACTCTATTATTGCCATTAAGACAAGATAAGTATGGATACATTCAGGATCTAGAGTAAAATCTGTGCAAAAGGTTTGTTATAAAATGTTTTGTCAGTGCAGAATTTGCTGTGAATGCACACAATATCGACAGTTGGAAATATTCTCCACTATATTTCTTATTAGCACACGTAACTGCATTCATAAATGATAATATCCGATATAATTTCTAGAATTGCTCCTTAAAGTAAGTGCTTATACATTTCTTCCAACAAATTAAATATTATTGTCAATTAATATTATAAAGCTATTAATGAATTACAAATAATGCGTACACTGAAGAAAACTAAGAATCGGAAGAAATTTTAGCAATAATGTGATTTCATAATGACAAAATGACATAATCCAGTCGTCGTTTATTAGAATTGGTTATTTACACTAAATGGTTCTTTCCATGTTTTCTCCACATAAACTTCTCTTAAATTTTAATTGGTTTCAAGCATATAATACACATGTGTACTAGGTATATGTTAGCACTGTTTATTTGGCAATTGTTAATTTGGCACCTTTACTTGTTTCTTTCTCATTCAAAAAATACTAGCAGAAATGACAGAATGACAGGATTACATGCACTATGCAAGCCTCTCGTATATGTAAGTTCAGCTGCATAGTATATTTAATAAATTTATGACACTCGCTGTGGTTTTAATTGTGATTCTTGTTATTTTTTTAACAGAACACCTCAATAGATAACCAGGAGAGCATAGTATTTCAGAGCCACATTCCAATATACTTGACATGTTTTTAAGGAATGCTAATTCGTTTCAGTAAGTTAAAAACATAAAGTATAGCTCTTTCTTTTAGACAAGTTAAAGAATATCCCCAGTTAAGGCAATAAAATACATAATCTTGACGAGAAATTAAATTCCCATTTGTCGGGTGATATACGAATGCACAATGCATTACACCACGAAAGTAGGGATTAATACTTCTGTAAATGTTTCAGCTATTGCACTGGGTACTGAGCGGGATGCTTAGGCGATGACATCCATATTCAGGAGGTCGTGGATTCGATTTCCGCGGCCAAAGTTCCTGGCCTTTGGTTTTTAGGACGTTTTCCCAGAGCACTAAGAGTATGTTGGAATGGTCATTCACCTAATATTTCCCGTTTGATTTCCTTTCATTTCATTGTCTCCATCCGGCCCTTTCAGTTAGCAAGTCAGCGAAGTCATTAGTGGTGCTGCGCTGTGCCAGCTTTCGCGGTTATACAACAAAATTAAATGAACATTATTGCCTTTGAAGTAATTAATATTAAATTTTAATAGGAATTAAGACATACCTGCTAGTTCTAAGAAGTGATAAAGGAAGAAGGTTAAAATAATTCTTACAAATATTATAAAGAATTGACGGTGGTGCTTTTGCTCTGAAAATACAGTGTTCGCAGAGTGGAGGAATGAGGTCGGCCCATCCTTCCAAAAGGAGATGTCTCATCACCCGGGCCTGGCTGGCTATGGCGAGCTCTCTATAGCCACTTAAAGCACCGTCTAGAACTTAGAACTACCTACACCTGTTAGTGACTCGCCGCTACTGTAGTGCCGCCTGGAGGTTATTTTCATCGCATCCTTCCTCTTGGGCTCTGACGCATGAGCCCTCGGCTGCAGTGCTGAAATCCCTGAAATGATAGACAGGCTGCACTGGGTTGTACAGTCGTTTTTAAGACATGATGGTCTGGCCTAGCACTTCTGTCTAACTCGGAAGGGCTTTGAGGCTTTTGGTTTTACAAAGTGTGCTTTTAAGCAACTCGATACTTTTATTGTTTCTCAATATATGGGATGTGATTCTGATGGTTACATATAAAATTTAATTTACATAAGATTACATTTATTATTCTGACAACAAGCAAAACATGCAGCTTCCCTCACATTGTACTGTTTAACAGATTCGATTCTATCTCTGCTCTTCTCATCACATCTCTCCACACTTGTATGACGTATTATTGGCGATCCATTATCCTTCAATAACTCCAGCTCAGGTTTAACATCGGCAAGAATTGGATAGTGAAATAAAGGCCCAGTTAATATGATAGAACAGTAAAATTCCACTATTATATATTGCATTCAGTGTCTACAATAATAAACATAAAAAGTTTGAAGATGTGCATAAAGGAAAATACGCAGGTGGTTTAGGTTACCAAGACCGAATGCTGGTAATTTATCTTTCATCATTGTTATATTAATAAATCAATGCATATTTAAGTTAATAGTAATTAATTGTTAATAATTGTATTAATTAACAGCGGCTAACAAGTTAACTTATAGCTAATAGGTTAGCAGTTAAGAGTAGAGAGGCGGAGAGACCTCAGTAACTGGAGCACGGCATCGGACATGGTCCGTTGTGGGCATTTTTTTTCCAACGTACCTCTAGGAGAAAGAAATGAAGGGGAGATACGAAGGGCGGTCAGATAATATGAACAATGACTGCGTACTAGAAAGGACGGTTTCCCTAAATGGAAACACGGTGCCAATACTGACGTTCGTTGGCCATACTTAAACCTTGCGCAAACCGGGGGCAATCAGACATAGTGTAAAAGGATGACCCTGCAATGCCATTAGGATTAGGATTTACTACGGGAGGGATTCGGTACGGAGACAAGTCGTGATCGTCTTGGGCACCCCCGAGAGGAAAAGTTAGGCGAGAGGAGACAGGACGCCGTCCCACGGAACTGCGACAGTGCAGAAGCAGGGTCCCTACATTTTACTTAGGTAGAGACCACCGCCGGCAGGCCAGGACAACGGTTATACTCCACTACAAGCCGAGCCGGAAACGGTCCCAGCAGCCGAACCCAAAATGGTCCCAGCAGCAGGTTCGAAGACCGGCAACCGACCTATCGGAGGAGGAAGTATTCCTCAGAGCATATCATCCTGCCATACACCGTCGAGAAACCCGCCGACACTTTCTACCCTGAAAGAGACCACCGGATGAGAGATGGTGTGAAATGATAATGAAAATGAAATGGAGAGACAGGAAATTCGGGGAATGTAATTAACCTACCTAGCATTCGCCTAGCGACCCGGGAAGCCCTCGAAAAAAACATGGATCATGTAGGTGGGCTACGATAATCGAACTCGGACCTCCCGATTGCGAACCACAGACGAAACCGCCTAAGCCATCTCGCTCGGTTCAATGCCACAAGTACAAAAAAGAAAACTTTGCAGAGCGTAAATTCCACTTCCTACCGCGATACACCAATTGGTGTCACTTAAACTACAACCCTGAAAGAAATGAAAGAAACTGATTGGGACGGGAACTCTGTAAAGAGAACCACCCCGAATTCGCCTGGCGATTCAAAGAAATCACGAAAAAGAACCTAGGGTCAGTGTAGCCTATACAACAGAAATCAAACTCAGGACCCCACGAATGCTCTCACATATTACTGTAAGCCATCTTGGTCGGTGGCAATAATAGTGCAAGGAATGATTTTGGTATTTTATGCTGCTTCTTTGGATAAAACCGACTCCAGTCCCAGAGTGAAACTTTGAGCCATGTGTGGAGAAAAGATAGTGACAAATCGCACACATCGAAATTTATTTTATATATATAAAACATAGGATATCGAAACATTCCTTTAGATTCGTTAGTTCATCGAGTCAGTGCATACTCGGCAAATAGCCTTAGTTGTTTAGCTACCTTTTGTACCACCGGCTTAAGATATTGCTGATAAATGACTTTAGCTGGGTAATAAATTTCTTGAGCCGTCTGTTTTGATGCTTTTGTGATTTTGATGGAAAATTCATCATAAAGATAAGTGACCCGGAAGTGAATCGGAACCATTTTAGCTTTTCGGAACCATTTAGCTTAGACTGAAGGCTTTTTGTTGCATAACTTCCTATATCATTTTTTTAGGTTTCTCCTTTAAATTGAGTAAATAAACCTGAATTTATCTAGCAATATAGTAACATCACAAAAAATATCAGATTGTTAACTGGAATTTGAACCAATGCCCTCCCAAACGTGAGCCACATCCAAAGCCGCTAAATACACTAATATACTATCTGACAAGGAAGAGCAAATTTTGGTACACTAAATATCAATTAATGGAGCGGAGGTTAAATGACTTATCCGAGATAAGACAATAACTACACTATAGCTTCCCATTCAAAGATAAACTGAACAACGCTATTTCGTTTTTCAGGATGTGGAGGTGGTACTGCGACAACTGGATCCTGAACGCAGGGGAGTCATCGCCTACCCTGAATTCTGCAGAGGTGTCTTCTCCATTCTTAGACAGAAACATCAGCAACAGCAGCAGCTGCATCAGAAAAGTAGGCTCATTAATTTAAACCTCATATGTACCAACATAAATTTTTGGACTGCTAGCAATGCACTTGTGTCATGTTTGTGTGGTAGCTTTCACTGCTCCCACTGTCGCGAAAATAGGATTAAAACAATATTTACGAAATACTTGAATATTAGTTCCTGCAATGTCTTATTTATGCTCATGCTTTTCAAACAAGGAAAAAAGGTTTGCTCTGGTGGAAACTCACTCCACCAGAGTGGGAGAGTGTTTTGTCCACTTCAACGTTCGGCCTTTTTAAGATATATGCATCATCCCAAGAAAACCCCCAGATAACAGCCCCACAGGAAGCAAACGTGGGCAGAGTTTTATTCCTCACGTTTCAATTGTCTACGTCAGCAGCTTTATCGTTTTAAATTTTTTCTTATTATCTCTCTACGTGCCATTGTATTTCCCAATTAGTGCTGTTTTTATATCGCATAAATCGTTTTAATTACGCCCTTCATCGACTGATAGCAGAAATAAAATCCTGAACAGGCTTTATGTCTCTTCTTACTTTCTCTGTGATGAACCTAATAGTTGAGGAATTCTGATTAAAAAAATTTATAGAAATAGGTCCGTATCTGAGTGTGCCTGTGATCAGAACTAACTCAAAAGCGTATGTCCGATAAATATTAAATAAGGCATTTAGGTTCAGAATCTACCAAATATGCGAAATGAAACTCTGTACACAAAAAATATCCATCGATATCAACAATTGCTATGGAATATATTACGAAATTTTCTACTTCTCAAAAATGCACACAACGATTTTTAAAATATATTTACGTAAAACTTAAAATGTTCATTTGGAATTTTCTAGAAAGGGTATAGGAGGTTCTCTTCATTTGCTTGGAATATTTACGAATTTGTATCTATAACTGCTAAACTTTAAGTGCTATAATAAAACCACATAACAATTTAAATCTCTTTAAAATACACAGTTTGCTTTACATAATGTTCATTTCATTATTAAAGCTTTATTTAACTTGTGTGATTACATCAGAGGCTTTTGATTAGAGACAATTATGGTGATACTAATTCTTTGACCATGGATATTAAACTTTTATTTAATTCATTTTTGTGAAGAAATATACGTATATTCATTCCCATTCATATTTCCAGACCATGTGAAGGGTAGGGAATAATTCTATTTAAAGAATCCTTTCCGGGATTCAAACGTGGATTCAAACTTCGGGTTCAAAAGCCAGAACGCTCACAACGATACAAGACAGTCTCAGTATTTTATGACTCTTCGTTTTCCAGGTATCCGTTATTATTGGTTTGAATTTTTAATAGCTATCGTTATTCGGTTGTTTCTCGCGATATCTGTAAACTGCATGGCGTTTCAAGTAACATTTGACAATGTATTTCTGTTGTACCCAAAATGAAATGAAACTAAACTATTAATTATACAAAGATGTATTTCGATTAACACGAAGTAGATAGAAAAATAAGCTTTCGTAAGTCTAGTTCGTAGAACTGCAGCGTAACTAGTAGTAAGTTATACCGGTTGTTGCATGAAATGGGTAAAATGATGCCCAAAGGAGTCCTCGTTCCATAGAGATTAGACTACCCTACATTCTTATTTAAGGACAAGGGAAAACTCCGAAAAAGCCTTATCCAGATAACTCACTCTGACGGAGATTCGACCTCGGTCCCTAGGTTGGGACCTCTTAAATGTGAGGCAGACATACCACAACGCTACAGAGACGAACCGAGCGGTATGGCTCAAACAGTACTGTCTATGGCCCACATTCAGTAATTCGTAGGTCCCGCGGCCGACGTTCCTGACCTAGGGTATTTTCGGAGGTTTTCCCGGGACACTAATGGAATGCTGGGAAGAATATTTACCTTACATCGCCCATTTCCCTTCCTTTCACGTCATTTATTTTATTCACTCCGTTCGATCTTTCCAAGTAACAAATATCAGCTACGCAATGGTGGTGCTTGCGCTCTGAAAATGCGGTACTCAGCTGAGGTGAGGCGCTATAATCGACCAGTCGCCCCTCCGGGTGATGGGGGGCTCATTAATCAGCCGGACTTGGCTGGTTGTTCTCTATGACGACCTGAAATTCCGTCGAGATGAGTAACTTGCCTGCAACTCATATGGAACTACCGTGGTTGTAGCACCCGCCAGTGATAAGTTCTGACCGCCTTTATGATACTTTCATCTTACCCTTCCTTCCGTGGTCTATCGCACCATGGGCGCATGGGCGAAATCCCCACCATGAAAGATGATTTCATCATGGACATCAACATTTTCCACATCTTACCATCAGTTATGAGTAAAGTACCATTTCTTGGCGTGCTACTATTTACTAACGCAGATAACGACGCATGACCAGCTCAGAATGTATATACATATATTTAATGGGTCTAGTTTTATTTATATATATATATACAAAACTATACCCATTAAATCCTTATATTACAAATTACTTTAAATAAATCCCCAGAGGTATCAAAAGCCTCTTTGCTTCTACTCTTACAGGCATAATAAGTAGAAATTAAAATATAAGGTTGCTGCAAATAAATAGTAAGATATTATCTTGCCATACATATATTTTAAGAAACAACATTTTAACATGTATGAAAAAGACTAACAATTATTCTCCTTGCCTTTTTACAATTTACTTGAATTGTAATTTTACATCACTAGTATATCCCGCGTTTCTCTAATCCATAATAATATGCTGCTGGTACAGTTTTCTATTTTCATCTCCTTCAGTTCGTAAAGATAAGTTGTCCCATTTCTTTCACACACACAATTGAGTTTACCACGTTAGGAATTAGTAGAATTCTTATTACTTTCATACCAAACGGGATGTTATAGAACCGTTATAGGTCTGAAACATAAATTTGTGAACTACTTCCTCGGCAAGAACAAGAACTTCCACGTTATTTCCTCTAGTAGCGTTGGCAGAGAACTCTTCTCTAGTTTTCTCAGTTCGACAACCGGGTTCACATGAGACAGATCACTGGCCCTATGTCACGCTGCAGATAATTGTGTCACCATACTATAGCTCTCAATGCTATGTATTGCTGTTCCGCCTAAAGAGATCATGTGAACGTAAAACGTCATAATTTTATTTCAAGTGGTAAGTCGCCATCTTTTACATGCAAAGATCACAATATTTACAATTCACACAATTGAATAATAATCTGATTACCGCTTTAGTCTACTTATACCTAAAATATAAGGTGTAAATCTACATGAAAGTAGAAATTATCAAGAAATTGAAGAAGCTTTTAAGACTTGTGTGTAAAACAAAGAATAAAAAATACAACATATTAAATTTGGTTGTAGTAAAGAAATCTCAGCTTTGAGGAACCTGTTTTTCAGTGTCTTGTGTGCAAAAGCACACAGTTATGACCACTCTTTGATCAATGATCTTTGACATACCTATGGCGTTAAAAGGAGTTTTATATTGTCCGGCAATATAAACATGTAGAAAACGTGTGACAGATACCATATGATGGTGTGTACTGAGAGGACATCCCTAAATTCATTCTGCAAGGACTAAATTTGATTTATGTGTGTGCATACACACACATATATATGTATATACATATATAAGTGTGTATACTACATTATGGCTATCTGGCTGCAATAAATATTTATTATTATTATTATTATTATTATTATTATTATTATTATTATTATTATTATTATTATTATTATTATTATTATTATTATTATTATTATTATTATTATTATTATTATTATTATTATTATTATTATTATTATTATTATTATTATTATTATTATTATTATTATTATTATTATTATTATTATTATTATTATTATTATTATTATTATTATTATTATTATTATTATTATTATTATTATTATTATTATTATTATTATTATTATTATTATTATTATTATTATTATTATTATTATTATTATTATTATTATTATTATTATTATTATTATTATTATTATTATTATTATTATTATTATTATTATTATTATTATTATTATTATTATTATTATTATTATTATTATTATTATTATTATTATTATTATTATTATTATTATTATTATTATTATTATTATTATTATTATTATTATTATTATTATTATTATTATTATTATTATTATTATTATTATTATTATTATTATTATTATTACTATTATTACTATTATTACTATTATTACTATTATTACTATTATTACTATTACTATTATTACTATTATTACTATTATTATTATTATTATTATTATTATTATTATTATTATTATTATTATTATTATTATTATTATTATTATTATTATTATTATTATTATTATTATTATTATTATTATTATTATTATTATTATTATTATTATTATTATTATTATTATTATTATTATTATTATTATTATTATTATTATTAATATTATTATTATTATTATTATTATTATTATTATTATTATTATTATTATTATTATTATTATTATTATTATTATTATTATTATTATTATTATTATTATTATTATTATTATTATTATTATTATTATTATTATTATTATTATTATTATTATTATTATTATTATTATTATTATTATTATTATTATTATTATTATTATTATTATTATTATTATTATTATTATTATTATTATTATTATTATTATTATTATTATTATTATTATTATTATTATTATTATTATTATTATTATTATTATTATTATTATTATTATTATTATTATTATTATTATTATTATTATTATTATTATTATTATTATTATTATTATTATTATTATTATTATTATTATTATTATTATTATTATTATTATTATTATTATATTGTCCGGCAACGTTTTCCTTCTTTCTTTTTGTTCCTGCCTCTACTTTAATAAACTCTATAATTAAGCTTTTGTCTTATCTTCTAAATTTCCCAGGTATATATCATTATAGATGCTTTTTAGAAAATGATGCACACTGGGAAAACTGTCTATTTAACGGGTAGTTTAATACTTTTTAAAAACTATTGGCATACTTGAACAGTAGCTGTTTAGGTATGAATGCGGAATTATCTGTCTTGTTTTGGATCGCAAAGTTCACGTCATACGCGCGCGCACATATACCCGCATACACACTCGCGGACTTGTTTATAATTTTTAATTTGATTTAGTGGATCTCACCTCATGGTGAAATCTAGGGATGGAATTTCTGATGGAATATACATTAAAAGTGCAATAAAGAACCGGTTCTACAATAGTCAGCAAGATAAAGAAACACGAGTTATATCAATATACATAGCAAATGGTACAAAACGATCACGCACATAAAGGAGTAATGTGGAAATAGTTGGCGGGTGTTTGTGGCTTAATTAAATAGGAAACGGTTCGAGTTGAGTTGTTATTTTGGTCCATTTGATATTTTCAAGCTTCGTTGCTTATGCTTTGTATGAATAGCGTCTGAAGCTCTCAGTGCTCGAGTGAAAGGAAATGCTTGGTTTAGTAGCATCAGCGCAGTTAATTGCCTTTCCAACGATTCTTCTCTGCTGGCATATAACCACCACAGAGGCTGTTAAACAAGCTACTCCCCACAAAGGCTGAAATGGGAATACGCAAAGCGCAATACGGGCAATACCCCGCCAATGCTTTTGTACGTAATGTTCATATATGAATCTACTGGCTTAATGCCAGAGAATGGGAGCACCTGTCAAGAATATTTCGATTTACGCTACACATTTATACATTTTATTACCTTACTACTAATAGCATCCGCTAGCAAATTGTTCAATATGGCTTATTTAGCGCCATATAATCATAATTTTAAAATGTGCTTTGGGGTTCATTATTTCATCTCCGTTTTACAAATATTTACTTAGTTATTCATCAAAGATTGATTCTTCTAATCGGTTTATATATTTACCATACATGTTCGCTTAGAAATGATTTCCCATAAAGTAATAAATGTTGAACCATTTTATGTCATAGGAATATATTCCGAGCTTCAATGAAAGAAGGAAAAAAAAAGGAAAGAGAAGAAAAACAACAAACTTTCAAATATATTGCGTTGAATTTCACATTCGAAAACTGTAAAAGAATACGCAATACTGTTAAAATAGCTAATAATGCAAAATAACTCACACAGATTGTGTTTTAATGAGTTCTACATTTTTTGTCCCAAAGTAGATTTTGTCTATCTCTTATGGTTTATTTATCAGTTATACACGGTGTTCAGTTTTAGCCGTGGTTTTACCGCGCAATATTTGACGTCATCACTAGCATCTCTGATGGAGCGAGTTTATATGCGATTCCCGTACCGGCTTGCGATCGTACTTGATCTGCTGACAGCAGCTTTGAGGGCTCCCTCTACCACTTGAGGGATGGGTCCTATCCGCGTAATATAAAGGTGCGTAATTTCGCCTCGATAACTGTTGTAGTTTGTTTTAATGAATGTGAACACTAAATGACGGATAAATGCAAACAATATCTTGCAATTTGGTGTTTCTCTATGAAGATATATAACTTAATATAATTTAATAAAGGAATATCAAATTAATAACAGTATTAGTTTCAAAACATTTTAGTAAAGAAACTTTTTTTGTCCTTTCAACAGCGCACGTAATATCGAACAATGAATGAATAAATGAATGCGTGAATGAACGAAACGGATGTTATGACACTCAAATAAGTCCAGGGTCCCCCGAGTTCAGAGTTACCCAACATTAGTCTTCGGAGGATAAGGGAAAACCTTATCCAGGTAACTCATCCAGGTAACTCATCCTTAGCGAGATTCGAACTCGCGACCTCTTTATTGTGAGGTACAGGGGCTATCTCACACCATGGAGGCGGGCAACAAACACATTATTTATATTATATATTTATAATATTTACTTATTATGTTTATTACTTCTAAATTGGGACCGTCACTTTATAGCGTCGAGCATTTCTCATTTTGCGTGTAACTGATCTTGTATCTTGTAAATGTTTAATGCTCCTATTGATTTTAAAAGACATAAGGATATCAGCATTAATAAAGACATTTTAATTAGGCGTGAGAATGACAAAAAATTTATATCATATACTGATAAAACATAAGACGTTTATCTTGCAATCAAAAGTATGTCTGTTTGACGTTACCTGGACACCTTTGACAACATTACGCTCTGAGGGACTTGTCCGAATGCTGGACAGTGTTCCATAAACTCCTCCATGCAGCGGATTAAAATATATTTATATGTCGCACCAATTTTAATACCGGTACGAAAGTAGCATTCAATTTTGAAGACGCGGTGCTCTGTCTACATATTCACCTTTAGAATAGAAACGTGCTACTTTACATATGTACTAAAATGATAATCATGATTACCGTGAAGAGGAGTGAAAGGCGAGGCCGGCTGTATTAGTTATTAGCGCAATCACACTCAGAGTGTTGTAGTTACTGTTCCGCAAACATTGCCGCTTCTTCTCTGTAGAGGGCGCTATGATTTCAAGATGGACTCACCAATCAACTATGACGTCATTCTTGCTCAATCGGAGGGCGGAAAATAAGAATAAGAATGAACACCGTGTATAAATATATATTATATTATTATATACAACATATACCTATTGTATATTTTATATGTTATAAATATATTATATATTTTGCAAACTTTTGTCACTTCTTTTAAATTATGAGTTCAAAAATGTAAAGATATCACAATCTTTTGTATCTATACAACCCAACAAGGAGTAATTTGAACTACAACGCCAGGTATCCGACTAGGCTGTATTAATTTAACACGTTGACAGAAATGCAAGCTCGTCAATAGCGTTTAAGTGTTCAGAACACCTTACTATATTATATAATTTTAATTAATTGGCATTGTTTTGTATTTTCTGTAATGTCAGTAATTAAATAAATATCAAACTTTTAATTTTTTTTAACAAATTCCAATTTTATTCATTTTTGTCAGATTCTCTATAACCAATTATTCTCTAACAAAACCAGAGCTTTTTTCTGTACATTAATCCTTATGGAACATACTAATGTGTCCAATTTTAATTTAATTATATATTATCACTATACTCTTACTATACTTACATTTAAAACATAAAGGAGCATGTTTCGCTTCTCCCATGGTCTTGTTGGATTTCCCCACTACCGACTGCCGTAGTGCACAGGAGCTAGAGGTATGCCCTCCAAATTTTGGTGGTATGTAATAGTTATTTACGATGTCAGGGTCTTTACGTATCAAATTACAATACCAGATTGGAATATTGGCACACGAGACCGTAGGTCGAGTCTGATAATCCGTCGAGTATTGTAATTTGAACTTAAGATACCTTAATCGGATAACCTTATAAACCTTATATCTAATTTGATAAACAAGTGTTTTATACCTAAAATGTGTTCGATGGCTATATACATTTATTTTCTAGTCGGTAGTTGGATGCAGAGGGCCATGTATGAAACCCTCACAAACTCATTAATGTAGGTATAATTGCGTTAACTAGGAGGAAATAAAATATATATCATTTTAAAAATGAGAGATGCTGATTGTGTTGTTGAATTTGCAACAAATGCTGCTATTAATTTAATAATACTAAGGAAGTCTCAAAATAGGTATGAATCTGCGTATAACAAATGTGAACTGTAAACAGATAAATATTATCTATCTTTTGTTTGCTTTGAAGTTTCAATTGTGTATTTACATGAAATGAATTTTAACTTCACCGCACTGATTGCGATAAAGTAGACCATCACGTTATTTGTTTTGATTTTGTAATGTACCACTTTACACAATCAAAGTAGATAAAAGATGGATAGAGTCAACATGAAAAATTCAATGCCATGGCCGGGATTTGAACCACGGATCTACTGGTTTCCGTCCAGTCGCTCTTAACCTTTGAGCTACCATGGCCAACGTGCCTTCCTGACATTGAATTCTCCAGTTGACTCGTATATTTCCCCGGTAGACCACTAGGGGCTCTCGCATCCGAGATACACCGTTCGTGGCGACTTACTATTGTAAGTACTTAAGTCCCAGGCTTCATCATTTAACTCTTATTATTTTAGTTAATTGATGGAAATTAATCATTTCTCCACACTAGCCGTATATAGGCTAAGATATTGGATGGATAGAGTCAACATGAAAAATTCAATGCCATGGCCGGGATTTGAACCACGGATCTACTGGTTTCCGTCCAGTCGCTCTTAACCTTTGAGCTACCATGGCCAACGTGCCTTCCTGACATTGAATTCTCCAGTTGACTCGTATATTTCCCCGGTAGACCACTAGGGGCTCTCGCATCCGAGATACACCGTTCGTGGCGACTTACTATTGTAAGTACTTAAGTCCCAGGCTTCATCATTTAACTCTTATTATTTTAGTTAATTGATGGAAATTAATCATTTCTCCACACTAGCCGTATATAGGCTAAGATATTGGATGGATAGAGTCAACATGAAAAATTCAATGCCATGGCCGGGATTTGAACCACGGATCTACTGGTTTCCGTCCAGTCGCTCTTAACCTTTGAGCTACCATGGCCAACGTGCCTTCCTGACATTGAATTCTCCAGTTGACTCGTATATTTCCCCGGTAGACCACTAGGGGCTCTCGCATCCGAGATACACCGTTCGTGGCGACTTACTATTGTAAGTACTTAAGTCCCAGGCTTCATCATTTAACTCTTATTATTTTAGTTAATTGATGGAAATTAATCATTTCTCCACACTAGCCGTATATAGGCTAAGATATTGGATGGATAGAGTCAACATGAAAAATTCAATGCCATGGCCGGGATTTGAACCACGGATCTACTGGTTTCCGTCCAGTCGCTCTTAACCTTTGAGCTACCATGGCCAACGTGCCTTCCTGACATTGAATTCTCCAGTTGACTCGTATATTTCCCCGGTAGACCACTAGGGGCTCTCGCATCCGAGATACACCGTTCGTGGCGACTTACTATTGTAAGTACTTAAGTCCCAGGCTTCATCATTTACACGAACGGTGTATCTCGGATGCGAGAGCCCCTAGTGGTCTACCGGGGAAATATACGAGTCAACTGGAGAATTCAATGTCAGGAAGGCACGTTGGCCATGGTAGCTCAAAGGTTAAGAGCGACTGGACGGAAACCAGTAGATCCGTGGTTCAAATCCCGGCCATGGCATTGAATTTTTCATGTTGACTCTATCCATCCAATATCTTAGCCTATATACGGCTAGTGTGGAGAAATGATTAATTTCCATCAATTAACTAAAATAATAAGAGTTAAATGATGAAGCCTGGGACTTAAGTACTTACAATAGTAAGTCGCCACGAACGGTGTATCTCGGATGCGAGAGCCCCTAGTGGTCTACCGGGGAAATATACGAGTCAACTGGAGAATTCAATGTCAGGAAGGCACGTTGGCCATGGTAGCTCAAAGGTTAAGAGCGACTGGACGGAAACCAGTAGATCCGTGGTTCAAATCCCGGCCATGGCATTGAATTTTTCATGTTGACTCTATCCATCCAATATCTTAGCCTATATACGGCTAGTGTGGAGAAATGATTAATTTCCATCAATTAACTAAAGTAGATAAAAGTTATTATAAATGGGAATCACCAAGCCGGTTCGCACAAACGTTCTCTGATGAAAAGCCTCCTTCCAAATTTACAATTCACGAGATTGTGAAGAAATTTGAAACCATTTGTTCTGTGACAAACAAAAAAAACGAAAGCTTAGAAGTATAATGTTAACAGAGGAAAGGTTAGAAGACATATGCGCATGTTTTGAACTTTCACCAACCAAATCCATCCCAAAAATAGAACAACAGGTGGGAATTTCAGAACCTTCTGCATATGGAATAACTAAATTATTGAAACTAAAACCGCATAAGTGCACAAGTGCCCATACTTTAAAACAAGGTGTCCCAATATCACGAATGCATTATTATGAATGGTTTCTTTCATCAGTAAATGACGGGCCCAAATGACCTTGTTGTCGACGGGCCCTTAAACACCACACACTCACTCACTCAGTAAATGACGGTTTAATTGATCCACAGCTTCTGTTTTTTTTTTTTTTTTTTTTTTTCGACTAGGCTGGTTTCACCACATAACAGTCGGTAAAATCCATATCGCGTTCAAGAAATCCCTCATAATCCGTAAATGGAGTTTTGTTTGCACTTCGCGCTAGACCCAATGTTCTATGAGCAGATTTTAAATGCAGAGAGGTACCGAAATGACATTTTGATCCCATTTTAGGATGAATTTGACCGTAATAGAGCAAGCGTCAGATAAGTCTACCGCTGCTGCCTGCATCCCGTTTACCGGCAACCTATCCGGCAGAATCAGCAGAATTCTCGCCAAATACAACATCAGGGCCATCCACAAGCCACCTCCGAAGAGTAAACATCTTTTGGGACCAGTGAAAGACAAACTGGACTTTCAAGTTCCGGGAGTGTACCGCATTCCCTGTGAATGTGGGACACCGTATATAGGACAAACTGGAAGGACCATCGCTACCGGAATAATCGAACATGAACGTAGCATTCGTTTAATGCAACCTGAGAAGTCTGGGCTGGCAGAACATTGTTTCGATAACGACCATAGAGCCAACTTTCGGGAGACGAACACCTTGGCAAAATGTAACAGTTAATGGGAGCGGAGAATTAAGGAGGCTTCGGCCATTTCCTCTTAGAGGAGCACGGTCAATCGTGATTCTGGATTTCAGTTCAGCTCCTCTTGGAAACCGTGCTTAAAATGGAAATCCGTCGACTTAAGAAACACAGATCAATACAGCTTGATAATCAACTTAAGTAGTTACGTTTCTTTGATCCAATTCATTTTCTATACTCGCGCCATCTCCTGACCTGGCACTTAATTTACTGAAAACAGTCTTTTGATCAGTAATGCGAATTTTGATGGTGTTTTGTCTTTGTTTATATTTGTGTTCTTTCCAGTGATTCATTTGTGGTTATAACATTTAATAAATATCCTGATGATGGGAGAGATGCACACTTTCGAAACGTCGATTTCTAATGTCTTTTCACCTGGCTTGCTTTCCGAGAACAGCTTGAGCACAGCAGATGTGTTTATGTTGACTTCAGTCACAGCAGAAGCCGAAACACCAGGCCCACCTTGCTTAATACTGACAAGTTGGTCTTCTTTGAAGTTCTTGAGCCACCTAAGCACTGTTGCTCGAGGTAGTGCATCTTCACAGAATGCCTGCTCCTGCTTTTCATAAGTTTCGGTGACTTTATGGTTTAAACGAAATCAGAATTTGATTGCACTGTACTGCTCCTCTCACGTCACCTCCACTGGTATGCGAAATGCAACTAGGGTGTACAAAATAGAGTATTACTACCCGCCTACCAATACGAGAGTGCTGCCGAGTACCGATATTATACATAAGAACCCTCTCTTTACAAATAGTTATGTTATAGATACGAAACTATCACGGAAGCTACAGGAAAAAAGTCAGCCTCAGTCTATGTTGATCATCCCTCGTAAACAGATACACACGAAAGCCCACGGATCCACAATTCCACACAAATAAGAGTTAAAGCATCATTTCAGAAATTAAGAAGGAATCTTTTCACCTTTTTTATAATTTATTAGATGGAAGTCAAAATAACAATAAATAAATTTATAAATATATTTATTTATATTTATGTGAAAAAATGTTGAATATGGAACATAACGTAAATTTTATTTGAGAAAGTAGTGTAAGAAACCACCTTGTGCATAAAATGCTTTGATATGTATTTCAAATAAAAAAGTGATATATGGTTCCATAATTTATATATTTCTAAAATAAACAACTTCGTTTTTAAAATCTTGCAAATATGTACCCAGAGGATTCACGGAAAGATAACAGTAATTTATTATCAAAGTAAATATATGTGTGAATTGTGTTCCTTCCGTAACAGAGATTTAACTGATTATACTTTGCATTTTTAAAACACCAGATCAGCACAAATCCATTACCGCTTGCTCTGATTTTCGTTACCCCTTAATATAGGTTAGTAAGCTCGTGCTCAAAATGTCTGTTGATTACTGAGAAATGTACCCACATGATGTTGGCTCTTGATGTTGGCATATCATCGAATTGTCAAGTTCACGATAGGCCAGTAGGTCCTTTGAACTGCAAATGACCTCAAAGTTTACATCCATATATTTTTCTTTGACATCTGAGGCTCTGAGATTGATTTGCCAGAAACTTTTTCTCAGGTGGAATTTTATGTATTCGTAATATGTGATCATATCAGTTTCTTCCAAATTTACAAACTCTTGATTTAAAGTAAGTTTAGTGTATTTCCTATAAAGTAAACTACGCTTCAGTCCAAAAATCTATCCCCAAGATCATTTGTTTACGTTCAAATAAGGCTGGTGTAGTTTATTACATATATGCATACTTTTTAGTACTTTATTAACTATAGATATTATAAACATTTTACATATCATAAATATTGTCGCGAAGCCGTTATCTACGATAGCGGCTAGTGTACACAAAGAACTGTCTGAGATAAAGGACCTGCCGGCATAGATTAAGTTACGCTTCTGGAAGGTGATAGAGTATTCGGTTTCTTTATTGTTCTGGAACAGTCTCGAATTTATCAATGAGGTATTTAAGAAGACGGTAAATCGCCAAGAGTCAGTCGTAGGCAGAAAACAGCTGTAGAGTGTTGTTGTAACGAGAGCTGATGTTGTAAACAGTGTAATCAGAACGCTGTTTGTTATTGTCATCTACCGTGGTAGACTGTGTGTATGTGTAGTAATGCTGTTACGTGAGAATTAATCAGAGTGTATTTCTACGGAAATAAAGAATATTTGGAATATCTGCAACTCGGACTTTTAATTCTACGAACCCACAAAGTCACAATATTTTGTATTATGTCCTTTAGCCTTTTAAAAGCATGGATCTTTTGTGGTACTAACCGAACAAGATTTTCTCAGACACTAGGAATATTTTTTATTATGTCCTTTAGCCTTTTTAAAAGCCTGGATCTTTTGTGGTATTAACCGAACAAGATTTTCTCAGACACTAGGTTTGATCTCATGATACAAACATGAACAATTTTCTCAATCAGTTCTCTCCTAATAGTGCAATATTTCCTAAGTTTTGAAGACATTATAGACCAAAATTTCCATTTGGGTTCATATCTGGAGAATTTGCTGGCCACCGTAGTGATCTAATGCCCAAATCAGAAAATAACTGACAGCCCTGGCTCGGTGACATATTGCATTATCATCTTGGTAAATCTAAGGTTCAAGATTAGAACCATTAAAACGATCTCCGGCAGTATTAATCACCTCATTGCTAATAATTTCACGGTAACTTAAACCATTCATAGAGTCTATGCAAACTTTAATTCTTCCCACGTCTTTCATACAAATTGAACTTCTTTTCATCTGAGAAAATAACCCTCTTCCAATCCTCAGCGGTCCTCATGCATTGCTGCGAAATGTTTTCGGTCACTCATGTGTTTCATTGTGAGATGTGGCTTCCTCTAGGGTGTTTTCTTCGTAACATTCATGTGTTTAAGGCGTCTTAAAACTGGCTGGTGTGATACTAATAAACTCAGATCCATCTTAATCTTAGAAGCAATCTGCCTATAACTTGCTTTTATAATGTTTTGACCTTAATTGTCCTGCACATCCGTGGACTGGTAACCATTTCCCACCCACATTTGTGCCTCAGACTGGACATGCCAATTTGTTTTTCCAAAATGTTTCCAGCAGTTTTATGATCAATGAATAGCCTTCTTACAATTTCCTTGTTAGATAAATCTTCTTCATTGAATGCCACCCTGTTTCCATGGTGATATGTCTTTCTCCTTTGCCATGGCTTAGAAGAGAAACCGCTATTTATTTTAACTTAAGAACAACTACCCTTTGAAATGAGATTGAAAAACTTAAAGAACCTTGTTAAACTAATTTATAACAAACCTTACTAGTTTTGTTTCTTGTGTTGTAGCTTTTATACTACATCAGAAACATTCCAGTGATCTGAAAGGAACAAAATCAGGGACATCTGGTGGAAGATTTGCCAAATATGATAGCAAGTGATGCCATCTAATTAGAGTCTGTTGAATTTACCTTATTGTGCTTACTTTAAACTGGCTTTAAAATTGATGTTGTACCTAAATATGTCATACTTTTATTGACATTTTGCATAGCCACTATATTAAATATATTACATTATATAACCATAGATGGATCTAATGCTATAGTTAATATTATATTTGCATTAAAATGTCTTTATATGCTTTATAGATTTAGTTTAAATGTAAAACGTGATAGAGCTGACAAATATCTTAATATATTTTAATCGAAAACAGTAAATTTAGTGAATATTAATGGTGGGGATATTTTTTGGACCGAAGTATAATAGAGATAGTTGATAAATATTTTGTTTTGTAATAACGCTGTCAAATTGCAAGTATCATATTAGTGCTGCCGGTGTTCGTTGTCATGAATGAGTAAATTTACCGACATGGGACTCACTTTTAATCTTAGTTTAAAACCACCGGCCTGAGTTAGGACCAACTGAGCCGTCCAGACCGTTGCAACTAACAGAGATAAATTGATCTAGGACAACCCACTACTACAGCTTGGTTTATTTGGTTTATTTAGTATGTTTAGTTCAGTATAATATCTTTGTGAATAAAACAAATTTTATGTTTGCTCTCCTGTACAAAATATTCCTAAAATGCTTATTCTCATACGTACTTTATGTTAATCGAAATAAGCGTTGTAAAAACTGTTTCATTACACGCTGTTGAGCAGATAAAGCGGTCCCATCCCATTTAATATGATTTGGAAACAAATTATGTTGGCTATCCTAACTTCCGCGTATTTAGTTTTATTGCTATTGTTGCTTGTTACAAATGATTGACAATCATTTATAAACCATGGTGTTTTATATCGTAAAGAGTTGTTCTGTGTAGTAAATAAGTTTAACTTATTGAATAGCAGAGGGGATATTTAATGCAGAGGTGTTAATAGAGACCAATTATAACAACAAAGCATAACAATTATTCACAGACAAATTATAGCATATAAGATACAAGCAGCATTCAAGATTTTTTGCAAAAATGAAGTTCGATTGGACCCGTTAAAAATGCAACCAAAGCCCTCTGACCGGATACCACAATTTTAGGAAGCGAATTAATGACGTGATGACTTAAATCCTCAAAAGTCTACCACGATATTTGTTCAACAGGTTCATGCGAATACATGAACTTGCGGAAATGTTTTAAAATGTTAAAATTAAAATCGTGCCGAAAGATAGCTGTACAACTAAAATAGCCTGATAGAGATAAACGTGTACGTTTCTGCCACGGATTGTTAATCATGGTGGCAGATGGTCACATGGACCCGCTGATGTTTATCATGAGGCTTGATTTCATCTATCAGAATATGTAAAATACCAGAACAATACTGTACGTCATAAAATCCTAACCAGTTGTTAGAGAAGCATCTTCACGACAAAAGATCGGCTTGTGGTGTGCTGTAACCGCGAAACGTATTATGAGTCCAATATTCTTGGATACCCCAGTCAGCACAAACGTCTATTGGATCTTGCTGGATGAAATTTATCCTCAAATAAGGAACATAATTGCTGCGTATTTAAACAATACAGGGTAGCGTCACATATGTTTCTATGGGGTCACTTATGCTACATTCACAGATGTTTACTGAAGAGAACTGGAGGTTATCACGATTGCCAGATTGTGTTGCCAATTATTAGTACCTTTTATTTATGGGGTATACTTGAAGGATAACAATTCCTTGTCCCATTGATTAACTGAAGGACACATCAAGAATTTCAACTGCACCCTCACTCATGAGGAATTGAAAATGTTTTCAAACATGTTAATATTTGCACAGAACTGTCTAGATGCATCTGTTATGAAGATTAATGCGGTCTCTTCATTCATTTTATTCCATTTGAAATTAATTAAAATCGCTGTGATAACACGGACCATATTTATTTGTTCAACCCTATATATTTCCTTATAGGTACAATGGAGGTAGAACAATACAACTGGCTTAAGCGATGATTCAGGTTTTTAAGTACTGGTTGCTTTATGATGACTTTGACATTCCTTTCACTTTGCATGGTGAGCAAATAAATCAAGAAACAACGGCTTCCAATTTGAGAAAAACAGCTATTTAAAAATTCAAATCAACAATAAAGAATATCTCGAAACTGATCACCTCTACAAAATGCATTTGACATAAACTGTTTGCTCACGAAATCTACATTTTTATAGTAAAATTTTGTCTGTCTTTTGCGGTTTAGTAGTTATTTAAAATTCATCCAGATAAATGTCTGAAAAATTAATGTTTTAATAAAAGGAATAATTTTACTGTTTGGAATGGGAGACTTCCTTAGAACTTCCCTGTCACGCATCCATGAAATATGTTAAATTTAAATACTAAGTTTGGTATTTAACGGACGTAATGTTTCTGAATTATGCTATACATAGAAACACATGCACGAATACATAGTGAATGTTTCGGTGTCGACGGACTCTGAAACCCCACACTCACCCTCACTACACGGACAGATGGACACACACACACACACACACACACACACACACACACAGAGAGAGAGAGAGAGAGAGAGAGAGAGAGAGAGAGAGAGAGAGAGAGAGAGAGAGAGAGAGAGAGAGAGAGAGAGAGAGAGAGAGAGAGAGAGACAGATTATATACATATACTTTTTCAAATTATTGTTTTTTATTCATTGTCTCAAGTTAATTTATAGTAAAATCTTGGTAGCACATTTTTTCGGCTGAATGCAGTATAGTCCCTCTGCTGGAACGGTTACCATGGATTTATCTTTGTTAACGGAAACCTCTCAGATAACGCACTCATTCTAGTAAGAGAGAGAGGGGCACTAACGCGCCCCTCGGACGTGTGCTAAGCACCAATTAACGCATCACTTCAGCCAATGGAGTTCCCAGGAAACGCAAATGACAGATATATGTTCACTCCACGTGGAGTAATCAATGCGTTGTCTGAGAAGTATCTATTACCAAAGATAAATCCATGGTAACCGTTCGAACAGCGCGACTTTACCTCCTCTATGTACGTGGTAGAGAAACTACTAATGTATGTGGAGAATAATCAAGTGTTGGGATGAAGATTTTCAAAGACATATATGCGCCATGAGAAAGGGAAGGGCAACCAACCTAAATCCGTCTCATACAAGAAACGGTAAAATCTTGTATTCCAGATTTGGCAGCAATGAGATCTCGGAGAACCAGTTCCTTACATTATGCATAAGGTGGCGTGCGCAAGGCGAATTCAATACAGTTCCACAGATTTACGATCAGGTTCTCTACAGATGAAGCTGTTGGTTTAAATTCTTGGCGGAAATGCTAACATGTTTGAATACAAAATCTTATTTGTACAGGAATGTCCGTAAGATGCCTTCTTCGGAATATATCCCAGAAACATGCTGCCGAGATTTTTGCTTGATGCAAATGGAGGATAAGAAGATGGATTGTGTAAATATATGAATACAAGTATTGCTTCGTGGTTTTCCCTTTAGAAACGGTATTACAACGTTTTATGACAGTTGACTAAATTGTTCAATATTGTAATTTCGTTGGCTATTCTTTCATAATGACATAAGGACATTCTGTATGTCCTTATTCAAACGCAGCTTTACTTTTTATACTGCTTTTCTATAGTAAGCAAAAGCAGTATTACATTCCATCCATAAATTGGATATGGAGACTTCGGCGGAAACATTCATTTTAAAATTCTTTGAATTGCAAAAAAAAAAAAAGAGTTTTTAGAAACATGTCTTATGAACCGCGTAACTCAAAAGGAAATGAGGTTAAATACCCCTTATAAAATATCTTACAGGATTTTCAAGAAAATCCTCTACCCCAATCTGTCATTTACATTAATAATTTTGATAAACTTACCGTATGTTGAAGACATTTGTATGAGAGATAAAAATAAGGTAATGTGTAGTGCATTGTGGGAAATCCTCTTGGTTCTGAATAACTTATTCAGAGATATAATGTATTACATATGTGAATTTTATTGTCAAATACTACACTTTCTTCGGTTGTAAAATCCTATTTGGTTCTCTCTCTCTCTCTCTCTCTCTCTCTCTCTCTCTCTCTCTCTCTCTCTCTCTCTCTCTCTCTCTCTCTCTCTCTCTCTCTCTCTCTCTCTCTCTCTCTCTCTCTCTCTCTCTCTCTCTCTCTCTCTCTCTCTCTCTCTCTCTCTCTCTCTCTCTCTCTCTCTCTCTCTCTCTCTCTCTCTCTCTCTCTCTCTCTCTCTCTCTATAAAAATAAGGTAATGTGTAGTGCATTGTGGGAAATCCTCTTGGTTCTGAATAACTTATTCAGAGATATAATGTATTACATATGTGAATTTTATTGTCAAATACTACACTTTCTTCGGTTGTAAAATCCTATTTGGTTCTCTCTCTCTCTCTCTCTCTCTCTCTCTCTCTCTCTCTCTCTCTCTCTCTCTCTCTCTCTCTCTCTCTCTCTCTCTCTCTCCCAGTCTTGCAAGGAGAATGGCACTTTAAAATCATTATATAAACACCTATTCCTAAAATATTTAACTGTCACACATGGATACTGTATACCTATCCTTATTTTCCTTGTATCTGTAAGACATTACGTAATAAAAGCATTCCTGCAAAAATGTATCTTGAATACAAGAATTTTTTTTCAGAAAATCTTTCTTTAAGAATAGATAGAAAAAGCCATGTGAATGAAAGACCGTGTTTTTCCACTGTGGTCACGCAAATATTGAACTTTAAAGCCATTACATAGCGACAAGCTCTTTAAAACTCTGATTATCGTGCTGCTTTCGTGTTGTATGTATCATGTAACGAAATGTGTAAATGTGACTTGTAAGTGTGTCTGGATTTGCAAGCATATAGAATAAGCATTTGTAAGAATCTCTTCTAAATGACTGAGAAGAGAAGTACATGTGAATTCAACACTTAAAACTTTTACCTAATTTACTAGCTACTAAAAGATATCCATAGCAAAACGTTGTAAATTTGTAACTGTAGACATTTTCAAAGTTATACATCATTATTTACAACTCTAGGCTTTATGTGTTCATGCAACTCCCAATTTCATATGTTGCTTCCACGTTGCACCAACTTGTGCTTATTCTTTGTTGCCTGAAATCCCCCGAATCTATAGTGAAACTTTTGCAATTCACAAGCATAGCAGATAATCAACATGAATTATTGCTTCTCTCTTTCATCACAAATTTATTTATCTAGCCTTAGATAATTCTCTTACTCATTTCTTTAATCTGTGCCTTCGTTTAATCCCTCCTGGTCTTAGTCTTAATCTTAGTCTTAATCCCTCCTCAGCTGGCGGAGATCTGCCTAGTTTGTTTTGCTTTAAGTCCATGCTTCACCTCCATCCATATTGACAGTACCACAATTTTGTAAAATATTAACATTCTTCGGAATACTTCGGACCAGTTTTATAAATTTCAATATGTGATTGTATTTACTTATTTTATGGACTGCAAGGTGTATTGCCAGCGGGCTACCAACTTCCCTATGAAGCAAGTCTCATCTATACCTGATGTATCATTGATGGCACTGACATTGTCAATTGCTCGTGCATAGACAGTGCTCGTACACTTTCTATTACACTATATTTAGCAATATACTGTCTCCATACGATGAAATAAAAATTGTAGACGAATGTTACAGAAAAATAAGGTGTCATTTTGATAGGATGTTTTCTACCATCTCTTCCAAAATATGATCTTACAAAAAGCGTACTGATTTCTCTATTACATACATCAAACTCCACTGTCAATGTTTCACAAGAATACATGTTTTGAGGCTCACTGAACCCAAAAAAGGTTATTGTCTGGATATTTGTTTGGATCTCTCTTCTCTCTCTCTCTCTCTCTCTCTCTCTCTCTCTCTCTCTCTCTCTCTCTCTCTCTCTCTCTCTCTCTCTCTCTCTCTCTGTCTCCCTATGTCTCTCTGTCTGGAATATCAGAACTCAATCATGATTAAACACAAAACTTGGTATTTAAATTGGACGCTTTACAAGGGTGCGATATGAAGATTTTCACCTCAAGCTATACTTCGCAAGGTAAAATGTTCGTCAATTTTCACTATCTTAAAAATAACTAATGATATTAAAATAAAACTAAGACGCATATTTAAGATATTTTGATGAAAAATAAAGTATATATCTTGAATTTTCTAGAATTAGCCTTTGTTGTTCTCATAATTCCAAATGGCTTTTGGATAGCTTATAAAACAGTAAGATGTAGACAAAACCTACCATAAAAAATGTATATGTCATTAAAACACACAATTAATATCAATTTTTTGTGTGAATGTAAGCATTTCCAAGATATCCCTTAGTATTCATTTTAATTTTCAAATAATTTGTTTTTATTTCTCTATTTCTTACCTTAGTAAGTATATGGGAAAGTCGTGCAGTATTGGCCGGTATGCAGTGCCGGCCACTACTGTGATTTCCCTTCTCGCCTCCATGTAGCAGAAGTTTGCAGTAAGCAGTAGCAAGCTTGTGAATCCACGTGCGCTATAGTCGAATATCTTGTTCCTCTCTTCAGTTCTTTGTCTGTTCTGAGTGCTTGATAGTGGTTAGCGCACGGAAGATATTTTGAGGCCTATAGCAGCGCTAGATTTGCGATCTCTGTAAACCAGTGAGCTATACATTTGTGAACTGAGCAGAAATAGTGACAATAAGTTCCCATGCTTTTGTATTCTACTATTGTTCTATATGTGGCAGTGCAATGTGTTACTGTCTATATTGTAACAGAAAAGACAGTGGCTGATACTGCAAGACACTTTCTACAAGCCTTATAATTCTAGCATTTTTACTTTCGACGTAATAAAGTACTAAAAATAAAAGTCATTACATTGTGCTACCTATAGAACATATCTTGAGGTAAGAGAATAATATATTAAGATTCAGATTAACCGCCACAGTTACAGAGTAAAGTAAAAAAAAAAAAAAAAAAAAAAAAAGCTTAGCGCGGTTGATACTACACGACCTTCCCATATGAAGTCAATTAGTCAAACCGACAAAGACTTATTATCTGATTAAATAACACAATTTATGCAAAGTGAAATCTTTTGTTAACCATGTTAGATGAATATTGTTATAAGTTTTGTTTTTCAAATACTACTTGTCCTTTAAGTAAATTAATGGAAGTTAATCGTTCCTTTACACTAGCCGTGTACAGGCTAAGGTTTTGGATAGATAGAGTCAAACTGAAAAATTCAATGCCATGGCTGCGTTTGAACCACGGATCTCCTAGAGTGCGACATTGATACAAATATTGCTGCAACGGGTTGTCTGGATTAGTATAAAATAAATATTGCTTTTCATTATTAAAACAAAGAACTAAAGAAAGCAAGAAAGGAAGGGAAGAAGCAAGGAAGAGAGGAAGGAAGGAAAAGAGGAAGGGATGGAGGGAGGAAGCAAGGAAGAAAGAGAGAGAAACAGACAAACAAAAAGGCTTGTAGAATCTACTGTGACTGTCATAATTTTTCGGACGAGGTGGTCTGTACATGTAACATGCTTGTTTTAAAAGGAAAAGTGGATAACACTTCAAAATTGCTGAACTCTTAATTCTATGCACTCCATAGGTACCACAATAATGCAGTTGTGATTTGGAAATTATTTTGAAAATGCACAATGCCCGTTAATTAGTTGAGACACGAAAATTTGCTCGTTAGTATCTTTCGGACAAGGGATGGTTAGCAACTCAAGGCATGCTTTGCACCTGTTGTGTGCTGTGCGGGTAGGTTCCAATCAGTGCCTTACTCTCGCACAAAGCAAACGTGAACATTCAGGAGTGAAATGGGGCGCAGAGGAATGAGCAAGGACAACCAGTAATATTCCATCATGAAAAGGCAAAAACATGTCGACAATTAGCAGATTTGTTGAACACGAAGAAAAGTATCGTTAACGACATTATCTGCCGATATAAATATCAAGATAGGATTGAAAATTTGCCAGAGAGGTCGCTCGAAGGTCCTGAATAAGAGAGAAGAGAGGGAAGTAATAAGCAAAGTGTCTTACTGCAACTGCCAATGTTGCTGAGGCTGCAAGTGCGTTTGGAAAGAGGATCAGCGCAAGCACAATTCGGAAGGAGTTATATAGAGAACATTATCATGGACGAACTGCAATAATAAAAGCCCTAAGCCAACAAAATAAATAGGGTCAAGGGGCAAAGATTTGCTAAGGAGCACCTCAGCAAGGACATGGACTGGTGAAAACAGTAATTTTCTGCGACCAGTCAAAATTCAACATTTCTGGCTCAGATGGGCGAATTATAGTTTGGAGAGAGCCCAATAAAGAATTTGAAGAAATAAATAGGCAGGCAACAGTAAAAAATGCAGGGGGACATGTAATGGTTTGGGGCTTTAGGTCAGCTGAAAGGGTATGTGAGGCACTTTTTATAGATGTGCATATGAATCACCGCCAGCATCTTCAAATTTTAAAAGATAACCTGAAGAAAAGTGCAGAAAATATGGGAATAGGAGACTGTTTTAAATTTTATCAGGACAATAACTCAAAACACACGGCTAATAATGTACGGCTATGACTGTTGTACATACAACTGTCCTAAAGTTGTGAACCTTCCTCCACAAAGTCCCGACATCAAACCGATTGAGGATCTATGGGACATACTCGAAAAGAACATACAAAAACTTTCCATAAATTCTAAACCTGATGTGAGGAGACGACTGCAAGAGGAATGGAACAAATTGCCTGGTTCTACCACTAGCAAATTGGTGGAGAGCATACCGAGAAGGCTGACTGAAGTGTTACGCAGGAAAGGAAGAATAACCATGAATTAATAACCCTACATGTCCTCCATTCTTTCTATTTGTTTTATACTTATATTTTTTGTCCGAATAATTTTGAATAGGAATTTTTATTACTATGATTGCATTCATAAGTTTTACATTTTGTACTTCATGAAATGAAACTTTATTTTCGTTACTTATATGTGTAACTGTACAATCTGGAGCCCGCCTCGGCAGCGTGGTGCCCCACGTTCAAGAGGTCCCGAGTTCGAATCTCAGTCAGGGTGAGTTACCTGGGTTTTTCCTTATCCTGAAAGACGAATGTCGGGTAACTCTAAGCTCTATGGACCCTGGACTCATTTGAGCATTATTTCACCCATCCCATTCATCGTCTGATATGACTTAACGTTGGAGGACGTTAATAAAAATGTACAATCTGGAGTGAGCAAAATGGAATAAAATAAGTATTTTCTTTATCCTTTTTTGTTAAATATATAAAAGCTATATTTGTCCGAAAATTTCTGACAGTCACTGCATGCAAAACGAGCTATAGAGAAAGGTATTACAATGCAGTACACCAGTCCCTCTTTTCTTTCTCTCTGTCTTAGATTTTCGAAGTCATTCCATATTCTTACTTTATTACCCCATTTTTCTTTTAATGAAATATGAAGATGTGGTTGAAGTCTTGTATAATTAACAAAAAGAACAGGAATAATAACATTTTATAAGAATATTCTGGCAATGAATAGAGGGATCAGAGGAGGTAATGTGAATGAAACAACAGATCTGTTTTCTAGTGGTAAGTAGCTTTTCGTTTTTTTTTTCTTTTCTGTTTTTTCTCGTAGTCATCCAAAGAACAGTGAATTGCTTTTCAGAAGTATGCCTATCACAATACCATTCTTTTACCAACGAGTTGTGATTACCAATCATCGATTAACACGAAATACACAGAAAATGAAACTTTTAGAAGAATACTTTGTAGAAGAGTATCTGGAGAAAGTCTTCTGAATTCAACACAGATTTTGCTTCTAAGTTCACGTTAATCGAAATAAAGTTTCCAAAACGATTTCACTGTACACTTGGTTATAAGCATAATTGGAATACAACAGTAGCGATCTCGGGAATGATTAACTACACGAAATGTTTTTGGAAACTGTATTTTAAAGAGCTCAGCATGTTCTGTGTAATAAGATATTGCTTACCTCATTATAGGTACAAAATTGACTCTGAAGGTACAGGACAGCACTGACTATAGCAAGATAATTCTATATACACATTATGCCATGCAAACACCTTAAGGGTATTATTTTAATCAAAATCAGTAGCAACTTTTGAAAAGAAGTTTAACTCATATAGAGAGTGGTTCAATTGGGGGGAGGGGATTTCGTAAATATCTTAGTCTTTCATCATTGATGAATGCTGATCTTAAGTATTATGTTTATCCGTAGCTTCAGTTTTGACATATCCTGCTCGAGTTGCAACCAATCGCTCGTATGTACAATTAGTACATTAAAATTAAATTATTAAATATAAACTCCACATAATTTGATATGCGGGTAGTTCAAGATTGTTTCGCGACATACTTTGTAGATTGTATCTTGGTTATTTCAAGTTTCATCATTCTGGAATTCTAAAATTGTGGAAAGTAAATAAATAATAACAACAAATAGCTTTAAGGTTAATTGCTCCTTGTAAAGCAGAAGGCTCCTTATAGATTCCCTTTATATACAGGTATGGAGATTTTGTAGCAAAAATTATGCAAAATGTGCTATGATAGATGGCGACGACGGTGTTCTGAAAGCCCCGCAATGTGATGATCATTTTTTTAGCAAAAATGATGGTGATGGTGATGATGATGATGATGATGATGATGATGATGATGATGATGATGATGATGATGATGATGATGATGATGATGATGATGATGATGATGATGATGATGATGATGATGATGATGATGATGATGATGATGATGATGATGATGATGATGATGATGATGATGATGATGATGATGATGATGATGATGATGATGATGATGATGATGATGATGATGATGATGATGATGATGATGATGATGATGATGATGATGATGATGATGATGATGATGATGATGATGATGATGATGATGATGATGATGATGATGATGATGATGATGATGATGATGATGATGATGATGATGATGATGATGATGATGATGATGATGATGATGATGATGATGATGATGATGATGATGATGATGATGATGATGATGATGATGATGATGATGATGATGATGATGATGATGATGATGATGATGATGATGATGATGATGATGATGATGATGATGATGATGATGATATCTGCTCATTTAGCGTTTCCAAATAATTTAGTTTTCCTTTGATCTTGCTTTTGATGTCAATTTCATGATAATTCTCATGTTCTGGGACATAGACTGAAGCAAAAGATGTTTTTACGAAATATTATACGAAATATTATGCGCCGCAATGTTTCTGCAAACTTACAGATAATATCACACAGGTCCGTACTGTTCGGAATGTCAATGCAGAACAAAGATGCTAGCTGTAGTCAATTTCCTGCTAATAGTCCTCTCGTTGCTATGGCTAAATCAACATCTTTCTATTGACCCATATTATATTTATTTTGCGTAAAGTTCATGGCCAGATATATTATTTTGCAATTTTGTTTTAAATAGTTGTCAATGAAGCATCCCGCACATGCACTAAGGTGTCCGGAACACCAAAGAAGTAATAAAGCACTCATAACTCTTTAACCCCTTAACCACCGTAAAACCACTAGAGTACCAATCATGGCTTCGTCATGACTGGGTCCTGGTACCCCACAGTTGTTTCGCTCCTGCCTTCAGCAATAGCAACACACCACTGAAAATAACGTGGGTGCTCATGAGGAACCCCGTCCATTATCCTAACTTCCTTACCACTCCTCAAAATCCGCTCCGCGAAATCCATATCCCCCACCCCCCCCCCCCCCAAAAGGGAAAAAAGCAGAAATTGGTTGGCGACTTCAAGGGTTTTGAAGCTGTTGCGTTCATTTATGTCTGAGTGGGATGGAGAGAAAGGCTTTCTCCACGTCTGCTCTAACTCAAGGAGAAACGAGGATATAGATTTGCCGTTAGGGCCCCAGGGAACAGAAGCAAGTGCATGTCATTTTCACTTCGGTAGGAACATTTGGGGTTAATAGCATAATAGCGTGACAACTTAGATGTACATAGTGAATTTTCAAATGTGTGCGTCTGTACTACGCTTTCTGGTTGTTATTTATGACCCATCCTTAGAGCTAATTAATCTCCTCTTAAACAATAGCTGTCAAATGTTATTGTCTGTGTATTAGGTTTTTTGTGAGAAGAAAAACAATGTAGTAAAGTAATGCAACTTAACCTTTACAAACGTTCTGCATAGCTTATATTGATATACTAAAAGTACTTTTTCATTTTAATATGTTAGTTCTTATTGGCAACTTGTAATTTGAAATTGATATTGATGTTTATTCGTTTCAAACCTGAATCTCTACATCTGAGTTTAGCATTTTGTCATTACAGTTCTGACTAAAAATAATATCGTCTATACTATTACTGAAAAGAAACGAAAATATGTGTGTGTGAGAGAGAGGGGGGGAGGGAGAGAGCGAGAAATCAGTAACCTCAAAACCTATTTTGATAACTACTCCTCTATTATATGCTCCGCTAAAATTTCGTTCTTGGAATCTAAGATAAATTGTGCTTGTTTATTGCGAATTCTTTATTTGTTTTCATAAACACCTTTTAGCCAACCTTATGCATTCGTTATGTTTCGCACACCCGAAGCTGTGCCATGCAAGAGTTATATGTACCATTCTCTAGGGCATCTTTAGGTATAAGGATAATAATTAAAGGTAATCGGCCTTAAGTATCGCATATATGTTGTATATTTTAAGTAGATTTACTTATTATTATTGTTTTCCTGTGTCTTCTATTTTCATAGTTGTTAAATTCTTACATCTATGTATATTGCTTGTACCGAAACACCCTCAGTTTTAGCCTTATTGTATATGCATTTTCTATTTGGTAAAAATTGCGTTCTGCTCCATGGCATTCTAAACGGAAAGGTAAACCCTTCTTCAGATTATAATCTTTAAGATTCCAACGTGTTAATATTACAGTATACAGTCTCGTAATGTTTAACCATTAGAAGTTGACTTGTATGTCATTTCATTTGGGAAGAACAGCGGTTTTCAGTGCTGAAGAAATTATCAAAGTCAGTTGAATGGATTCCGAGTTTACTCTACATGCACACATAAACAATTTTCTCAATTTATAATATTAGAATTTGCAAAACTGTATGTGAAATGTGTTGGTAATTTTGGATTACGGCTGTATAATTGATTCCAATGTGTATCTTGGGCTAATTTAAAGAAAACAGTCAAGCTTTTAGTCTACAATAATGCGTGTTTGTTATATTTTGCACAGAGTAATAGCTAAATCAGTCGTTACATAAATTGATATGTAACACATTTTATGTCCCTATATAACTTCCCTAAATGGAACAAATTCCGATGGTAAACTAAATCAGGTCGAGGCATCCCGTTATTTCTTAATCTGTTCTGAAATATATATATACATATATATATGAGTGTGTGTGTATTCTTTAAAAACCATTTATAAGCACAATGTTTCGGTAAATTTTGTTAGAAACCGTTGTTAAAATTTCGATAGAATGAAAATTTAAGAAGTGTTTATATTTCCTTTACTATTATTTAGGTACATAGATGATTTATTACGATAAACCGTAATTATAATTTCATAGTAAGCTTAAGTATCATGAATTTGTGTATTGTAAGATATTTTCTTACTTTTAATTTTTAATAAAACCACATATGAACATATATTTTAATTATTTTCAAAATGTCATATTACGTATACATTGCACCAAGAAATGGCGAGAGCGCTGAAAAGAAGGCGATAATGTGGGAAGAATTAAATTGAAAGATAGAATGGAAAGATAGGATGGGGAGAAAACGAAAGTGAGAAAGAGGGAAAGACATAAAACAGAAGAGAATGAAAAGGAAGAGAAAGTGAATGCAGGGAGAAAGGGGAAGAAAAGGTAATAAAAGATATTAAGAAAGCGAGAAAGAGGACACAGACTAAGCTCTATCTAAGTAAACAATAATGCAGGTAGAACTTAGGGATCTACTTTATAGTTAAACAATTAATACTTAGATGCATTACACGGAAACATTAAAATATTTATTGGGAGCTCCAAGGAATGAAGTCAAAATTCACAGATTCGTCAGATGATGCAATTACATACACATGGAAAAATATATTAACTAATTGTGATTACATAGCATAGAAGACTTTGAAAGGAACTAACGCCACGGAAATAATTATTTGATAAAATGTCTATATTTTAACGAGCTCTTAATGTTGTTTTTAAATCGTTTTTCTAGTTACACAAATATACAATGCAGTTTGAAAGAAGGGAACCGAAATTCACGCTTAGATCTCAGAAACATCTCTAGCGTGCTCTTATTGAAACACCATAAGTCTGGCATATTCAAATTACAAATAAAATATATAGTATGAATTTTTAATAGCCAGTGGAAATCTCTTTGTTTTGGTAAACAAAGAATGTTGGTAAACACAAGAATAGACGAAATTTCTGCAGGAAAATATATATTTCATTAAAATGGATGACTTAAAGTTAAATAAAGTTAATTTTTAAATTAATTAATTTTAATTAACTTCCCCTTACCTTAGATGGTTTTCTGTTAAACGTGTTGGTGTTTTAAGCAATAATGGACATTAAAACACTATTCTTTTTCGTGAGCTTATATATGCGATATCAAGGTAAACCTTTTAAGGAGTTTACTTTCGCCTCAGCTTCCCCTATGCTCTGTGTAGTAACACAAATATGTGTATAAACAACTATTTGCCTATACTTATCCTAAATAATGCGATGAATATTTACAGACCATCGATGAATACCCAAGTCCCGCGTGACAAGAGAATTTGGGAATCAAGAGTAGCTTTTGTAGGGGTGTTTCATTAACACAGTGAAGGAGTTTACCCAAAAAATTATTATTATTAAAATTTAGTCACAATACATTTATATCTAAAGGCAATGAGAATGGCGGTTTTAAGACAAATCAGATCGTTATATTTAAACATGTTTATAACGTAAGAAGAAGTTTGAGTGAATCAGAACCATGATAATTTGATATACAAAATTGTTTCAAACACAATTGGTCATTATCTCTTACTTAGGGCAATGACTGGCAGTCATAGATACATAATCTCTGAAAAATCACATATTTATATATTAACTTTGGTTAAAATTAATTAAAAATAACAAAATGTAACACGTTATATAAATGATAATTTCTTTCTCGTTGTGTTGTCTAAAATCAAATCACCATTATGCCTGCGGTCAGATCATGACATTTTAAACAAGTAAATAGACGAGTGTTTTACGGGTATGAGAATATACTTAACCTCAGAATTAAGACAGGGTAAACTCAAATATAAGTAATAAGGGAATTTCTTTCTAGGATGTAATTTCTTTCATTATTGACAATATTGGAAATGGGGTAGACAGTTAAACAGCAGTCCTTGTTTCACGTAGAAGCATACGACTCCACTTTTAAGATTCATATTTCCATTTCTGGGAAGCTTCCACGCAAACTACTGACAGGAAAACGTGTAACATAATCTACAGAAGCTCAGCAAATAAAGGTATCACTCTCAGTTTTTGCTATCATAATAAATAATTTATTTGCCGAATAGCAAAAGCAATTTTCATCGCGAGCTTGTTTATGTAACAGATGCATATGGCTATTACTGCATTTGTTTGCAGTATTGAAAATACGTGTGGCAAGTATTGCCGCACATCTATGGCAGCGACAAGCTCGCGTATATCGATTGTTCCTCCTACCAATGTAAATGACAACACAACGTTATAAAGTAAAGTTAATATCACAATAGCTCAGACGGCACCTACTAAAGAACAAGCTGTAGATATTCGAGGCATTGCTAAACGTCATTGGTCAGTGTGTACAGTGAATGGAATAGACTTGGTTAACATAAAGTAGATCCATTACGTAAATAATTTGCAGAGCTGTAATTAAAACACTGGTATTAAAATATGTGATATTAAGATTAGAGTTTTGCTTTCTGTATCTCCATCCAAGAACGTATATATCGTCATTTCACTGCAACTGTACACTTTAAAGCCCACTGACCCACCCCCAGCAAAAAAAAAAAAAGTAAAGGCCCACGTAAGAACAGAAACAAAGCATAGTTTATATGTTCAGTCGCTTATAAGATTGTGACAAGAAAATTAAAAGACAAAATCCACTCCTAATTTCCTTTTCCATGGAAAATATTTCGTTTTTCCCCCTCACTGATGTGTTCGATTAAATGTATTATTTTGAATTTTCTGACAATAGGTGCCTGTTTATGCAATTGAACTTTGTGTATTTGTGTATAGCGAGAAAATCATAACCACCTGCAAAAAACAAGTCCTATTAAAAAAACACGTAGATATCCGATTAAAATATAAAATTTGCATAAATTCTGTGTCGCCGTTTTCGAAATGTTGAGTGCCACCAGTTCAGACTTACCCAATCATCATCTAAGCCTTCTAAGCGACATTCTTGGCCGCTTGTGATTCTTGTTTTCCTCCTCCTTTGTTTTCATTGAGAGTTGCAAGATTTTGTTGCAAAAAAGAAAAAAGAACATTTCAATCTATTTCTGTGGATTGTAATCAAACATATCTTTCTTAATTTGTAATCATTTATAGTTAAATATATCGGGTGCCACAATTGGGTGTTTGGGTGGTCATAAGTAAATAACAGATTAAAATGTGGTGTGCGTACATTTTAGAAAATGAGAATTCTATTTGAAAGAAAATTTTTTAGTTCTGAAAGCTGCCAGTAAATGAAAAACCTTAGTTCCCAGGTTATTTAAATAAGAAGGTTTACCGAGAATACGACGATGACGGTGCCCGCAAAAACAAGCCATAGTGTAACAGAACAGAGCAAAACGAATCTTTAAAAGAAATGCCAATAAAAAAATAATCGCCTATAGATTCTAGCATACAAAATCATAAATTAACAATACAGCAACTTTACACAGTTTTGCCACCTGCGTGGGTTCCTGTCTGTGTCAAGTGATCCTAGCTTTGACATAACAAGACAAAATTATATATTTTCCATACTAAGTTCCGTGTCATAAAGCTACACGTTTGGTACCTCATCACACAGATTTCCTTAAGGCTACTTACATCAAAGGATACTTTAACTACATTGGTGCATGGCCTTTTTTGAGCACTCATTTAATTAAAAGGAGCCCACCTCATCTCACCTCACGTGAGATGATAGATTTTTTTTCCACTCTACAGTGACTAGTCTATACTACAGTTTGCGGTGCTTGTTAAAATACACATTTTGAGCAATACTTGCATGGCAATGTTGGATTTAAGTGACCGACTGGGGGTGCCGAGATGCTGACCACGTTGCGTACGTGGGCCGGCAGTCGAGTTGACTGTCCCCAGCCACGATTCGGATTTTTACATCGTAACTACTTACTTATTGGAGTAGAAAATTAAAAGAAGTCGTTCTAGTAACTGGATATTTCCTCTTCATAGAGACTTTTGGAATTATTTACGCGTTTCCTGAAAAAGATATCACTTGTCTGATATGTATGTGCACGACACTTCAATCCATTTGGCCTCACCGTTGTTAATTGATGACCCCAGGAACAGCTTCTTAATTATGACTGGCCACCTTTATTGTAGATAAAAGAATGGTATTTATATGAACGGTACAATATACTACATATGGTCATTATAGTTCATGGATATTATACAGAAAGTAGTTTGTCATTGACAGAGAAAGTTATTTGAACCTAACGCAGAATCTGTTGTACATTAATAGGGACGTTAAAGTCAAATATAGATGGTGGTCATCTTACGTCTATTGCCGCTCCCACCTTGTGGGTGGTATACTTAAAGAGCGGAAGATGCGTCTGTGGAATCACCGCGGTACAGCCAGCTGAGCGTGCGTTAAAGGTGTCTGTCCCACCTCCCCCTCCGCCCTAACCAGTTCTCGGTCGGGTGGTGGGGCAGTTAGCCGAGTGGTAGTGCCTGTTACAGAGCTACGGAGCAGTCAGTTGTTCCCAGCAACCTATGCAGGTGTAAACGAAGCAAGTGAATATTGTCTGTGTGTGTGTGAGTGAATGTTTTGAACTTTAAATTCTCGTTTGTTCTTCTGCTTCCGTTTATACTCTCAGAGGTTAGTAGTGATTTCACATCCAAGCTGTTTTGTGTTTCTAACTTAGCTGATGATAAAATGATAAGCTGTAAATAAGGGTAATGTGTTTATTGCTTTGGAGCTCTTTTGGCGGAAAACCCAGACTGTGCAAATTGGGCTGCTAATGAGGTTTATGGTACACCGTATGGTGAGTTCACTTCTCGCATCTTAATTAGCATGGTGTTGTTATGCAAATAATATTACACGAAGTACTTGTTTTATACAGTGCAAATACCGTTTGTACAGTACGTCTTTCAATCCTCTGACTGGGCAGTGCAGGTAAATAAATGATAAAACGTAGAAAAAATCCTGCGTCATTCTTTGCTATGGACAGACTGTTAAATGCGATGTAAATACAATTTCTAAAACTGTATTCTGCCAATGTAAACAACCCGGCGCGAAATTGGTGTAGTGTGCATTATCATCAGTTTAAGGAACAAAAGCATTTAACTGATTGTGAGCATACAAACGAAAGTTTGGTAAATTTAACCTCTCAAAATTTGTGGGTATTTGTTATCACAAAACATTAATTTATTCCTTAAATCTCATATTTCCATTAGTAATAACTTATTTAACTACTATACCATTGACTATAGTACTACTATACTTGAATAGTTAAACAATATGCTTGTATTTTAACTAAGCCAACACAAGCAAGAAACAGAGACAACAATAAGGATATAAAAGATATACAAGCAAGAAACTGAAAATGATTGGTAGTAACGTCCGGGTAATGTAAAATAATCTTAGGACGACTAACCACTTTAGAAGGAAATTGCAAGAACACATGCAAAACAGTTAGTCATAGTCATCCTTCATAATAAATGCGAAAAGTATGCAAAATATTGTGATGTGAGAAGTTCTCAACAGTTAATATAAAATTTAGCAAACAGGCATTTATGATATTGTTATTTCTCTGTTATGCCCCTTTGTTATTTTTATTTTTCCTAAGAAAGGACCCCTTTAACAACATATGTATTTTTCTATATAATTAAACTTTTGTTGAATAAAGCATGTTGCATAAAATCTTGTACAAATGTTAATGTCTCTATGAGATATTTCCTCATGTATTCATTTTACTTTTTCCTCCTTCGTCAAAGAGCAAAGAGCTACTTACTCATTGCCTGTCAAAATTGCAGAGTATCGGCAGTTTTAACTCATTTATTTATGCCTTGTGTAAGTCACAGGAAAGAATCCCTTTTTATGTTAATGCAACACCTATGTATATATTTTACACGGGTCGTTATAAACCTAAAAAATGTGAATCATTAAATGTTCATATATACATCAAAGAAATTCAACATGACATAATTATTGGACCATTGAAGTAAAATAATTTTCAATTTAAGTATAGTTTCTAGTATGTTTACAGACGAAAACGAAATTTATAGTTTTGCTTTGTCCTAATGTCAAACATTTAAGCATTATACAAAGAACAATTTCCAAGTAAAAGCTGCAGTTGTGTTTAAGAAGTAATGCGGATTTAATTGAATATATTTGTGCACTTAGCAAAATTTTCCAAAACAATTGTCTGCCTGTAAATGTTTTCAACTTTGCATGATGTACCTAGATAATAATCCTTTATTTTCAAAACATTAATTTGGTGGTGCACTGAAATGAATTTCAACATGCAGAATGTAATAAATTAATAAAACACCGACAAATACTTAGGTAAGGAATAACAGTATAAAACAATTGTATAAAACCATGTGTCTTAACGATCTCTTATATTTTTTCTATTGTAGGCCCTTTTCTCGGCATTTGATTATCTATTTAATTGAATTTCTATTAGAGTTAAAAGAATCTCACAAGTTGCGTATAATAAATTCAGTATGCCCACATTTTATTCTTTATATCATGTTTCAAAATATGATAGAATTTTGAGAAAACAAACTAACGCAAATAGTCCATTAATATCTTAGCCATGAGTCATCTCCATTAGTACGTGGCACCTCAGAGCGTGTTTGTGGTAAATTTGCAATTTGGGTAAACGTACACGTATTTGATAAACTGTTATTTTATATGTATTATTATAAAAATGGAATAACTTTTAACAAATTAAGGAACAATGAAGGCAGCTAACACTATTCGTTTTAGAAAAAAAAATATAAGACACAAAAAAGATGTTTCTGGGAATAGCATAATTACAGAGCAAAAAACGAACCTGGAACATTCAAGATTTCCAAGCATTTCTTCCCTTTATTTTGCTCGCTGTTCAAAGTTTCTGAAGCTAAAACCAAGTGTATTCTTCGGTGTATGAGTCAGAAGGGGAGAGCGTGAGTGGATAGCGTATATGTTATTGAAACAGGTAGTAGAAGGGCCAGGTATTTAGGTAACGGTATGGTGAGAGAGGAAGCGGGAGGGAAAAAGAGATACCATATCCGTTGTCCTCGACTTCTTTTCTCTTTCAGACCTTTTCATCAGTGGGCGGGCATGTAAGTACCTGTGCATTTAGACAAGAGAGTGCAATAAGCTCTCAGAAAAAGCAATAGATGTTATGTTCCCTACCATAAATATGTCATCAGCCTTTAAATTGACCTGCACTTTATAGCCCAAGAAAGGTAGAGAATGTGTAGAAAGAAAGAAAATTCAGAGTACTGAAATGTTCTTATCGGGGGGGGGGGCCTTTGGTACTAAATGGACTGAATGAATAAATTCCTGTATTTCCTTGAGTGGAACATCGGGCCTTCTGTGGCACGCAATCGAGGCCCGTAGGCATCGGATTGATGAGATTCCAGGATGACTGATCAGCCCAACGTCGGAAGTGAAAGCACGAGAGATGAGGCGACAAGAAAGATGATGGAGTAATTAGTGGAATGCTGGCGGTGGAAACCGGAGGACCAGTGCCATGTTGTCTACCATCATTCTCACTTCGCGGTCGCCTGGGATCTAGCCGGGCTGCCTTGGTGAGAGCCAAGCTGTCTAACCACTCAGCCGTCAATGAACTAAACATGAAAAATTCACATCGATGAGTTTTAAATGATCATATAAAAAAGTCGCCCGCCTCGGTAGCGTAGATGGTAGCATGTCTGCCTCACGTTCAAGAGGTCCCGAGTTCGAATCTCGGTCAGGGTGAGTTACTTGGATAAGGTTTTTCCGGGGTTTTCCCTTATCCTGAAAGACGAATGTCGGGTAACTCTAAGCTCTATGGACGCTGGGCTCATTTGAGCATCATTTCGCTCATTCCATTTATCGTCCGATATTACTTAACGTTGGAGGACGTAAATTACACAAAAATTATATATAAAGTTTTATTATTATTATTATTATTTCTAAACAAGTTTTGCATAGGGAGGATTTAAAATTAAGCATAAAGCAGGGGAGCAATAGAATTCTAAAGTTAAACCTTTGCAATGGGACGGGCTTATAGTGTAAAAACAGGAAGAATCCCAAACTTTCAAGCATTTCGGTCAGATGACGTATTTGGGAAAGCATAAGCATGCCTCGTGGAATATTTCTGAAACGCTAAAGCTACAGAAGCAATTAGAAGACACGAACTGCGTGCTTGAAATATTCTCTGCCTATTTTCTTAAATACATTTTTGCCATCTCCTGTAGCCTGCGCTTATTAAAGGTACATGGAATCATTTGTATACTAAAAAACATCAGGACTATGGAGGCTATTTACAAAAAATGGAGCTGTATTTTTTTGAGAGAGGGAAAAAATACGTGAAAAGGCTGATTGTGAGTTATTGACAAACCTTTGATCAGACACCCGGAATACGTTTAACTTAAATACCAAATTGTATTAATGGAAATTTTACCCAAATTTTATCCAAAGATACTTTGGGGAGGGATGGGAGCCTATATTTAGTGAAAAGTCAACATTGAATTTTTGGACGCATATCCAGAAGCAGAATTAAGAATAAAAGGTGCAACGCTTTATCTATTATCGATCTAGAGCAGATTCCATTCTAGATTTGTAAATATCATTAACTTGTGCACATTTTTAACGAATGAGCCCATGTAAGACTTAACAAAGTACTTAGTGACGTTTCATACCTCTTCTATACCTCCAAAATTCTCCCATTCTTTGGTTGTGGGCTTTCTTTCTCTCGTCTGTGAACGTTGACCAGTCTTTCTCTTCTCTTGGTTAGTTCCCTTGGTCAACTTGCCACTTATACACCTTCATTCTAAAGATGTCTCTGTCTAGAATATCGTCTAGAGTGATTCCTGCCAATTTTAAAATTTTTTACCTCACTAATCCATTTCATAGTGTCCACTTGGGCTTTACTTCCACTTTCATAAAATTTCATAATTTGTTTTGTCAGCCCATTTGAAGTTTATTATTATTATTATTATTATTATTATTATTATTATTATTATTATTATTATTATTATTATTATTATTATTATTATTATTATTATTATTATTATTATTATTATTATTATTATTATTATTATTATTATTACTGTGTGTAGTGTTTAGCGCCCGCTTTTACTACATACGGCACCGCAGGCGATGACACTGATGATACATGAGATGAAGATGGAGTACCGGTGGAATGAGATGGCGGGGGAAACCGGAGATCCCGGAGAAAGCCCGCCCCAGCGCCGTGTTGTCCACTTTGCGGTCGCCTGGGATCGAACCCGGGCCGCCTTGGTGAGAGCCAAGCGGTCTAACAACTGAGCCACGGTGCGGCCATTATACTGACTGAAAACATGTTTAAGTTAACAATAAAATCAACATACATTACTTTAGTATTCAAACTAACAATTCAAAATGAATTTCCACCTAAAATACACACCCTTTAAATTCTGAGCGAAACATGTTTAGGGTAAGCTTCATATTCAGTTGTCAAATAGATACGTATGCCTAAACAATAGGTCAGATAAATAATAGCTTTGACGTCAGAAATTGTTACATACCCTTTCCATGTTACAAGCCGGTTTCAATTGTCGATTCAATTTGTCGATCTGGGTTGTTTGCTAGGCGGTGGCCTGATCTCAAGGTAGCGTGTGTACCTTAAAACGGGGCCCATGTTAATAAATATGCTGGCATTTAAAAGAATTCCTGCTGAAGAAATTCTGGCACACCGGTGACACTATCAGCGTCGTTATCAAACGTTTTAAAATTTTTAAAATTTGAAATTAGCATTATTTCATGCTCATTTACTTTTGTAACATTCAAGGAGATGTTCCATCCCAATAACCATTTACGAGCTGTTATCTTTTACTCTCAAAACAATTATTTTAATCGAAAAGCCATTATAAATAAAATGACCTCTGCTTTCTGAATGTCATACAACTGCGGAAGTATAAGAGAGACATGAAAATGTATTAGAGAAACACTTAAATGTTGCCAAAATGTGTCATTAACGTTAAAGTAAAAGTTTTATTGCTCACTTAATTTTTCTCACGATTGTCATGAACGCTTGTTTTCACTGCAGTGGTAGCATTTTGAGCTAATGTAGGCTGGTTTTTCCTTATAAGAAATAATTTCAAGAAGCATTTTCACTTTTAAACAAATAGAGATTGTGGTAGTTCTTTATCAAATAATAAATCAAATAAGTCTTCTAAAACTGTAACTTAATATTTGTAATATGAAAAAAATGCCTCCGATAAGAGGTATGGATCTGCCATACGTTATAGGTATAAGGATTGTTAGCAGGTAATATCGGTTGGATACATTACATGTTTATATTTTGCGCGTTAACATTGCATTACTATATCACAATATGTTGAAAATATTGATTATGTTAATTTTACATCCATCGTTCATAATTTTCTTTTAAATATTTAATTTAGAATTCACAATTGTGAACTCAAAAGTTCAATTTGCTGTAAAAGTGTAATAAAAGCAGTGTTAACTTACGTATAGGAAGTGTTTAAGCCCTCAACAATATAAAGTTATATTTTAGGCATCTGTAAGCCTAGACATCAGGCATTTGTAAGCCCATCTGACTAGCATAAGGGATCTACTTGCCTTAAAATAATATTATACTGTGATATAAATGGTTAAATGTTACAGAATTACTTAAAAGTTTAGTAAGAACTTCAGTGAAACTTTGGTAAGAACTTCAATTGACTAAATAAATGTTCAAGAAACTTTTGCTTCTATATTAAGTTAATCGAGATAAAAAATATTTGCAGAAATGATTTTATTACATATTATATTGAAGGTACAAGAGGAACAGAAGGAATTGAATCGCAGCCAGAACTTTAAAAAACTAGTTGTTTAGCTTTGCATGACATCGCGACAATCGTCAGCTGAATATCGACAACGCTTAGGGTTGTTTCTTTTCTTCTTCTTTTTATGGGTGCCTTTTAACTTCTTTGGTTCCCGGTGTCCCATTTTATGTTGGGTGTGAAAGACTTCCTGGTCTTGCTCAGAGATCTCTATCACGCTTCTTCTACATACTGTAAATATATGACACGGGCCGTCAACTTTACTTCCCTTCCGAAAGAATCCATGCTAAGGACTTCTACGCGCGAAAAATACATCGCTAGTTTGAACACAGGATCTCGAGAAGCGGAGGTTAGTTTGTTACTCTTGGATCATGGAACCAACTATGAATAAGAAGGTTGGTTGAAAAAAAAAAACTATAATTATTATTGATAATGATTTTAAACATATTATTTATGTTCATTAAAACTAACAAGAGTATTTAAAGAGTCAAAGCAATAACAATTGTCTCGGAAATGGTTGATACACAATAAATTACCAGAAGTATATTGTGTGTTTCCAAGAAATAAGTTAACATTATTTATACAGGTCACTTTTGTGCACCTACTTCGTAGCTTTATACAGAATTCCTCCCTAATGAAAAGGACCTCACAGACGTTTCCAGGAAATTCATGATTTTCGCTCTATTTGCCAAGTAAATATCTCAAAATTGTAATTAAAATCGTTATACACATTTTTGAGCAAATAGAAAATTTAGAAACACTTTTTTTCTATGTAAAGCGTAGTTTAGAGAATTTTTTTGTTTTAATATCAATATTGGAAGATGCTGAACCTAAATATCGAAGCTTTTTAACATTTCGTTTTGGGTTGCTCACGCGCGCGCACACACACGTACAAATACTTCTTCTTTAAGTTCCCTAGTATACCACTATCGCGGTGTTAGGGGATGTTTGTACCTCTATCCTTTAAGGTTGGGTCTGAGGATCCGAAGTTTTGGATCTGATAGAAAACCAGGATGGATGATCAGCCCAATGCCTGGTGTGAGGGTGAAGGAAGTGGATGCTATATTAGGCGAGATGAATGATGGGAAAGATGATTATGGCGCAATTGGTGGAGTGCTTACGGGGAAGCGGGAGGACCCGGAGAAAAGCCCGTCTCAACGCCATGTTGTCCTCACTTTGCAGTCGCCTGGAATCGAACTCAGGCTACCTTGGTGAGAACCAAGCGGTCTAACTACTCAGCCATGGCGCGACGCACAAATACCTTTTCCTAAAAAATACGTCTTGCTGGCAGCTGAGGGGCCTCAACGCGTTTTCCGGTGGAACATTGCAATCAACTTTTTCTTGGAATATACATATTTCCACAAATTACTTAAACTGCACAGTAGAAAATACAGCAATTAAAATAATTTTACAAAATATCTGATGTATCAAAAGTATTAAAACACCTCTTATTTGTTAGCTTTCCTATATTTATACCTTAAAGTCACATTTGTAACTCCTACAACGATTCACAAATTACACACAACATTAATTTAAATAGCAAAGGCGAGATATGGGGTTTACCTCTACTGCCTTTACTGCCCCATTGTTTCACAACATTGAGATAAGCCCCTACAGCGCTTTGTATGCATCCCGCTCTTTATAGCGAGGTCCATTAAATTAAATGATTAGCTGAGGGTTAGCCAGCTAGCATCCCATACATTTACTATGTCCGGTTACCTGAAAATGGCCACTGTTTACTGCAGAGCTAAACTATTTCTAGCCTTGTATGTGAGCTTAAGCCTTTACAAAAGGAAAATGCTGTTGCTGCTAGAGAAATGGAGATAAATATTTGGAAAATGTTCAACAGCTGCAAACTAAAAGGAAAAGGAAAATAATACACAATATTCTTCCTACCCATTTCATACATTTCTGTGTCCGTTAAAATATTGTATGTGAAGTTGTAATTTCTTATGTCTGTCTCCTCTTAACTCCAAAAGGCATTTTTGTAACATATTTACCACTACCGTAATGTATGTTTATAGGCTGAAGCGCAACTCAGCTGTTAGGAATCAGTTAAACACTATAGCTTACTATTGTGATTAATAAAATATCGGTTAGCTCTTATTAAAGGCTTTACTAGACTTGTTTAGCAATGTGATTACAAACTTAACATAAATCAGCCGCATCTATCTCGTAATTGATTCGCATTTATCGTTTTTTTTTTCCTCCTTTTATAATGCCCGAATCTAAGAAGGCATATACATAGGCGATATTCCAGAATTTACCAAAAGCAGTTGAACTTTCTCGAAAAGTAGCCAGTCAAAGCCCCTCTTCCAGTGCTTGGTTTCCAATTCGCTTTCTGGAATTTCCTGCTTAATACCCCAGAATAGTCATTACGTCGCATTCTAAAGCCAAGCACATATTGCTATGATCAAATAAGGAAAATAATACTGCATTTTAATAAATGGTGAATTTGGTTTGGCGTAGGTATGAGTAGCTCGGTTTGCTTTGCTCTAAAGCTTTCCTTGCACCCTTTAAACTGAATATAGCATTTAGTATTTATGCTGATTTTTGTTTTTGGATTATGCTATCTCACATATTTAGGGTTCCTCAAATTTGACTTTATGTTCGATGAAGTGTAGGTGTTGCAATTTTGTAAAGCTTTGTGCCATCTATGTGCCTGAACGATAAGTTAAGAATTAAAAATTAATCGTTATTCCACACTAGCTGTGTGTAGGCGATGAATTGGATAGGTAAAGTCAGATGGAAAAATTCCTTGCCATAGCCGGGATTTGAACGACGGATCTCCCGGTCTCCGTCCAGTTGCTCTTAACGATTCAGCTACTATGGTCAACATGCCTTTATGACATCAAATTCTCCAACTGACTCCTATTTTCCCGGTAAACCACTAGGGGCTCTCATATACATTGAGATATGCACCTTTTGTGGCGACTTAGTATGCTGTAAGTAGTAGTTTACCGCGAAAATACGAGTCAGTTGGAGAATTTAATGGCATGTTGGCCATAGTAGCTCAATGGTTAAGAGCAACCGGACAGAGACTGGCAGATCCATCGTTCAAATCCTGGCTATAGCATTGTATTTTTCAATCTGATTATACCTATCCAAGGCAAGAATTGTTTGTAGATTTTGCAGCTGCAGCTCCCCTTTTACTAGCGAGCAATTGTTTGGATTTTTGCATGTAGTGGAAATCTGTACATATAGTATTTTCGAATTTCTGGTTTACCTTGATGCTACTATGCAAGATTAAAACCCTGATATCGATCAATCTGACTGTTTATAAATTTTATTGCATAGGTCATTTTCAGCTTTATATAGGCCCTTTTGTAACACCGTAAGCAGCAAACAGCAAAGAGATAAACAAAATGCGCCGGAAACCGTAGTCTTAGAAAAAGTATCCTTGTGATAGGAACGCGGTGTATGCAAAGCCGTGAATTTTCCTATGCGATGAATTCCGTATTCTCAGGATAGAATGATTAGGCGAGCGAAATGCAGGGAGGCTAATGGAGGTGTGTTTGTTGAACTACCTAGCGTTGGGTGTGAGTAGGGATCTGGTGACGTGAGGAACCCCATTCTGTATCTGTCGCTTTCTGACCTTCCCTTATCCCTTTCTTCTTGATAGGTTAACTGCAACTGTGATACTAGTGCCGAACTTCTGTTCCTATAGACCGAACACCTTCCATAATCATTTAATTGTTCCGTGAACTGCACGCTGTTGAGATAATAAATGTACATTCCAGTGGAATGACAGCTGGATAATGTTTCACACGAATATGTTATTTTTACTAAACGCCTGAATGCGCGTTTTGTAAGAGTAAAGACCAATGCTGCGGTTCATCCAGACCTGCCAGCCTTACCATCTGTCTTCATTTTCCTTACGTCTAACAACTGGCAATTGGAAATCCCCGCATTAAAACTGCGAATGGTATGTTATGTTTGCACCGCACAAAATAAAACTGGTTATATAACACGGAAACGAGTTTCCTGTGATTATCATTCTATTGTGGTAATATAGCCGTTTTATTGTTCTCAAAACACTGCAAAATGTTAAAGTATCAAGATAGTCTCTATATTATTACGATAGATCAGAAATTTTCATTTCAGTCTCTGACTAGTAACTGTTTGGAGCGGTATTATGTTATAACATACTTTTGAACGCAAGGTTTGGCTATGATAAGTACAAACAGGATTAGTGATATTAGAGAACATGAGTAAAGGACTTAAGGACAATGCTAGACAACTCATATTGACATTGTGTGAGAAACCGATAACTGACCTTAGCCAAACCTTAAGTTGATGAAAAGCAGTTCTGAAGAATTAAAACTTTTTTATTACCTTTGTTATATAATAGTTATATTGCAGTGCTGATTATTTCCCTTATGCTGCTAAAGACATTTAAATGGCTTCTATACTGTACTCTCAAAAATAATCATCACAGTTTATCTGAGAAGTTTAGAAATTGTTTACAACTTACATTGATAGACAATGGCGCAGTCTAATAATACTCCCTTGGTTACAAAATTGCTATCCTTGCTGTCCTTTCTTTTAAAATGTCAGTGTTTCAATGTCCAGCTGCAAACAAGATGAAGTTAACGTAGAACACACAGATGTGCATCCGAAACACCCTCCACGTCTGAAATGACGCTCAGTCACTTCTAATGATTCCTCTAATAAATTGATATATTTTGTTTCGTATGCTATTTTTTTTAAAAGAAAAATAAAGTTTAAGCACGAAATTTTATTTCCGAGCCTTTCTTCATTCCGAGTTTCTGTTCCAAAAATAAATCGAAGAAAAACACAAGTTACAATGAGTATAATTATGTTTATGGCAATAATCAGGCCGTGCTCATCAACGTGCCATACAATCATCACTTTCAGCCTGGTTTACTTGTGTTGAAGTAATATCCATTTGGCGTTGCAGGACACACATTTCTCTGCACCGATAGATACCCTAGAGAGAGCGTGCAGCCAAATAGGTCATGGGCGTTACTGCTGCCAGAACGAACATCTGATTCACAACTGACCAGCCTTCTCTTTTTCCTGTTTGGGCAGATACTACAGAAGTGTGATATTATTATCTTTTAAAGCTTGATCAGTGGTAGCGGTTGATCAATGGGCATTTTCTCCTCAGTTATTAAGTAGATGAGGATTTCATTCTCTACCTGCAATGAACTGACTGTCCTCGATAACAGTGCAGTAAGAGAATCAACTAGTTTTGTGACATAAATATAATAATGACCAAGTATGCATATTCCATATGATTTAAATGTATTTTATAGTAACGTAATTATTATCATTGATACTACAGGGTGTCCTACAGAAAAAGCAGGAAATTTGGATTTTCTGCAATAAGAGCGATTGTATGTGCAATAATGTGTGTGGTATGCAGTTGTATCGTTTTGAACTGTTCCAATGTGTATATTAAAAGACATTAGCACAGCTATGGGTAATCACGAATGGACATGGCAACAAGATGGTGCGAAAGCCCATGATACTGCTTACTGTGACATGGATAAGAATTAATACTCCTTACTTCATCTAACCTAACAGCTGGCCGTCTAAAGGTCCAGATCTCAACGTGATGGATTATTGCATTTGGGGTATAGTACTACAGAAGATTCAAGAGCAGGAGAGACATCACGAACACAGATGACCTGAAAGCTATACTGACAGACGCCTGGAACGTTACACTTCAAACAATCGAGAATGCCACCCGAAATTTGTTACAACGTCTACGTCGCTGTGCGGAAAACAAAGAGAATCGTTTTAAGCACTTGCGTTGATTATGGACATTTGATTGACAATGTCAGGAAAATATAAACGAAAATATGTGTGCCCAAATCATATTACAGAATCTAAAAGAAATTGTCTACTCTTTTGTGTGGATCCTGTATTACAACAGATTAACGAATAAATTCGTGTGTGCATAACTCTCATCATTAATACTGTGTGTGCTGATAGCTTTTTCAGCACTTCAACTGAAGTTAACGAATGCTTGTTTTTGCGTTAATTATTTCGAGACTTTCATGGCAAGTTTGAGTTTGGAAACCCAATAAAATTACCCAGAAAAAGTTGATCAAGAGGAAGATCGGCATGACTGGGTAATAATGCGATAACTGTAACTTTGTTACTGTACAATTACTAAATGGAATACGTGTATCGCATTTAAGTAAACATACACTGATTTTATTAAATTTTATTGGAAGCATGACCGCAGATCTGAATTAATACGATAAAACTGACCGTACATGTTGTGATGAGGGAGTGAGATAATCGAACGAAAGAGATGATAGTAAACGCGTTGCTGTATTTTTGTCCCAATGAAAAATAAGTAATTAAAAGCAAATGAGCACTTGAGATTACGATAGAAATTAAAAAAAAAGTGGTTTATTTTTACTCTCAATTTAAGTTATAGAATTTACGCCTTTTATTTATTATTTAACATAAATCACGTTATTTCATGTTTTCATTATAGTTCATTTTAAATTGTTGCAATTAATAACCGCCCCACGTTTTGAGTTGGAGACGGCGCCATTGGATTGAACACGCTATACCTGCACAAACTGTGTTTGTTATTTCAATAGAAAGCCAACAAGCCGAAATCGTTCCTTCACGTTGGATACAAACAATATAACACACTTTCCTTCTGGTTTTATACATACTTCAGCACTGTAAGCATTGGTTTTGCTAGTATAGCTGAATAAGTTAGTAGAGATTGAAAACCCCTAATTTTGTCAGAGTAATTCAGAAGTTGCTATTGTTTTAAATTTGAATAACGCATCTGATAAAATATCTTGCTTTCTATGATACGTACAGCAGTTGTATATTGGCTAATGCAGCTTGTTATACATATAAATATCAGACTCAGACTGCACTCCTTTTAAAAGGTCAAGAAACACGTATTCTTGTTTTTGGCTTCTAAAATTCTTATTGAATTTCGATTTGCATGCATTTATAGTCCTTCGAGATTCTGTTGAGTCGGATATCCACATCCTTATCTATAATAATTGGTGCAGTCACGTATGTACAGTTACTCCAAAAAGTATTCGTCCGATGCATGTGTTAATGCTTAAGTCTGTATGGATAGTGGAAAATCATCAGAATTAAGTACGGCGGTCCCTGTACTGTCTTATTTATTTTTTAGTGAGAAAGAGAATACAATAAAGAAACACATATAATATCTATTCACATAAACATAGTTAAACATACCAAAGAAAAGATGCAATATAGGATGCAAAATAAGTATTGGTCTGCATACTGAAAATAGTGTAGAATGTTACCGTTAGTACTTAGTAGGCCCTCAATTCCTCTTTCTTATCTCTCGCATTCTCCTTGGTATGGATTTCACCAGAGATTGTGTTTTTTCCACTAATTTTACGCCATTCCTGTAGTATAGCGTTCCTTAGATTCTTTATTTTACATACCCGATGATTCCTAACATTTTTGTCCTGTATACTTCACAAATTCTCTATTGGATTTATGTCTGGGGATTCCGGTGTGTCGGCATCCATCGTGGAGTACTATACATCAACCACAGCTTTGCATCTAGAGTTGTATGTTTTGGATTATTATCTTGTGTGAAAATATAATCCTCATAAATACCCATATTATTCACACTTCTGGAAATATGTGTTTTTAGAATGTTTATATAAAACGTATGGTTCATAATTCCATCAATAAATCAGAAATCCCCCACTCCATTTGCACTCATGCAGCTCCAGACAAATAGGTACTAAACCGCATCCAAGTTTAACTGAATTTACATTTTTCTCCTCAAGCTCGCAATTCTTTTTTCTCCACACTGTTACTCGCCCTTTTGACTTAAAGAGTTCAAATTGATTCTCGTCAGTAAACACAACCATCTTCAAGAAATCAAACCCATCGTATTTAGGTTCTTTTGCAAAAGCAACTCGCTTCTTTCTGTTGACTTTACTGATGTATGGTTTTCTACGGGCAGTTCGGCCTCCATACTCAACTTCATAAAGCACGTTTCTTATAGCATGTGCTGAAACGGACTTTCCTGTGTGCGTTTCAACTGCAATAGCAAGTTTTGAAACACTTGCTTTAGGATTTTTCTTGACTTCTATAAGTAACTGTCGTTTTTCCATCTCGGATAGAACTGCAGGACGACCGATTCTTACTTGATTTTCGTAAGTTTTGTTTTGATCAAACCTGTATATGATAGTCTTCACTTCACTGGTAGGTCTTCCAATGGTTTCTCCAATTTCTTGAACAGATTTTCCTTTTTTAAATAACCTGATATAAATTTCTCTCTCTTCCTTTGTAGTGTCATGATGTTTTCGATCCATATTATTTAAATAGCAGTTGAAAACAGAGATGGAACTGTCAACAACAGTGGATGAAACACAACTGCATAAGAAAAGGGAAGGGGTGTGTCAACGAGGCACCATACCTGAGATCTTGTTTAGTATACGAATACTTATTTGACTTCAAATGGGACACGATTTATATATATATATATATATATATATATATATATATATATATATGATTGTGCTTATTATACTTTATGGGCTATTATTAGACGAATACCTTTTGGAGTACTTGTATATTCTTCCTAAATAATCGCTGAACTTATTGGGTTGGCAAGACACGAAATCCTCTACAAACGCAGCATTGATTTCCGTTGGATGAAAGAAAGATAAGTCCAAACATTGAAAACGCAGCCAAATACTACATTCGGACTGTGCGTTACAGAATGTCGAGAGTCCCAGTTCTTTCATTAGTCGGAAAAGTGCTTCAAAGGATAAAAGCGACATCCGATAGTAGCTGTAATGGTCATATAACTGTCACAATATTGTAAACTTATGTTCTAGATTAACTAATATAGTTTTCGGATTAATGTTGGAATGTAGTTCACAGAACTTGTTTCAAATATGTCGATATCCTAGAATGGTGAAATACAGGTACTGTTTATTTGTGATCTCGTAGAGGCATTGATATTGTTGTGTGTGTGCGCTTAAATAGAATGAAATATTTGCGGATAGCGATATCTGACCGTTGTAATTATCTCATATACAACTGTTCGAGGTTGGGGCTGGAATTTTTAACATACAAGAATGTAGTAGAAAAAATAATTTCAGTTATTTGTTTTTAAGCACCTGCTTTAAACTATCCATTAAGGTCGATTCTGATTAGTAAATAAGACATCATAAAGATCGTGCAATGATCGTGCGCGCGCGTGTATTTATCATATTAAGCACCAAACTAATTCTGTAATATCACTATTTAGTGAATAAAATGTGTGTAAATAATTCCGTTCTATCAGCCTTTTAAATAACTTCTAGTAATTAGTACTGCTTTCTTACATGTTGGATGATAATGTTGGTGTTCGATTATTAGGCCACCAACGTCCTGTCAGAAATTGGATAATTTGCTAACCTTGCGGACTTGAACAAACTCAAAAGAAGTGACTCAATAATTATAGGCCGCTTATGCACATTCGCGGTGGGCAGTCAACCACCCGGAAATAATGCGGTTCTGAAGTAAAGTTCAGAGAGAATACAAATATGAGCTAATAATTATTATAATGTATATTGCTGCGTTACATATTTTGCAATGCTTAAGACCTTCAGGCAGCGGTTTACTTTTCGTGACAGTTAAGCATCCCTTAACCATATAAGACGTCTACAAATTAAGAATCAAGTGTTGAATTAGGAATTATGTACAAAATAGTGGAGTAAAAGGAGTTCAAAATTTACATATCAGGTTAAGAAAAGAACCTAACCACGCAGTTGACCGCAATAGAAATTCCAGCTTGTGCCTTTCGAGCTGGGTCCTTCAGTATCGATGTAAAAATTTCTGGTTTATTTGTCCAGGCTTTTCTTCAGCATGCATATTACTTGGCATCTTGAGGACACACAAGAGCTCATAACTGCATTTACCTATGTCTCAGGATCAACTTTTGCTTTTCCAAAATAAGCATTAATTACCAAGGCTACTTGGGTATTAAATTATTGCCATTACTCCAGCAATTTAATTTTTACACCGTAAAATGAAATATTCTATTCTCAGCACTTGACCCCATCGTATTCTTGTGTTTGGTTTTGTTTGTTTCAGTGAAATTTGTGCATATATCTTGAGGATTAATTTGTCACTTTGTGGTGATTTATTATATCTAATCACGCGTATATGCGACAGAATACCGAGAATTTGGGATGGCTTGCTACGGCTAGACGGCCTCCACTCACCTCGATATTACACAGACGTATCCGTATTACTATATCAAATATATATATATATATATATATATATATATATATATATATATATATATACACCTTTGTGTGATTTTCTTCTAGAATAAAATAAATGTGTGCAAAAAAAAAACTGGTACACGCTGTCCATACCATACCATAAACTACAAAAGGTAGCCGAAATGTATGTTGTGGTACTGTTCTTATTATTATATTTACATTATTTATATCAAATATTTAACAAAATGGCATTTTGAGGTAAATAACAGTAACGTCCAAAATAATACTCGATAACATCTCTCTAGAAACATTTTCATTTTTTGCTTATTGGGCTTTGAAAGGAATGTAAATGTAAGATTCGCAGTATTTCAAACAATATGTGGGGCAATTTACAAAACGCTGAAATATAAAAGAAGACCATAATAAAATGTTATAAAAGCTAATCCTATAGTGCTGCATGAGTCTGAGACAGACTAAAAATAAAACACACGCAGGAGGTATTGGATCACATATATACTTATAAAAGAATTGGAAGCAAATTAAACAAATAAATATTAAATACAATACAGCTTTAAATGTTTGCGTTATTTAGACAGGATTGGTAATGTAGTGCTAGTGATGGTGATGATTATGATATTTTTGTTGTTGTTGATGTAAAGGTGACAACTTATATTTATGTACACAGATGAAAGCGGCACTAACGCAGAAGGAATGCCTTACGATATACGACGTAAGTGGTAAGCCTCAGCCGTTAGGATCATAACCACGCACGGACACAAGATAACGGATGAGCGTGTTAAAGCACAAAAGCCCTAAGAGTCGACGACTTATGCAATAAGATTTTCTGTGATTGAATGTCAAAGAACTCGGGGAATCGTGATATAGGTGGTACTAAAAATGTAGAATGGAAAAGTTACGGGTTTTGCTGTACGGTAGATCGTTTGCTCACCCATGCATGCTGAACTCGCGACCAGAAAGTGTAACGACATTGGCTTTGCTTTCTATCGTACTGGCGAAGAGATTACAGTGGGGGAAGTGGAATGGCGAGCCTTATTTATGCAAATATTTTGTTTTGCAGCAGAAGCATGCTACTTAAGTTTTATTTTGGATATTTTCTAGGATTTGAGTTCGGCGCTTCTTTACCTAATGGCAGTTCAATTGTTATACAGCCTTTGTTTTTATCAACAACACGTTGATTAGAAGCATCTTATGTGTTGTACTCACATGAGTTTCCCAACTCTTGTACAAATTACAGTTACGAATGCTTATTCCCCGAAATACTAAATGTTACTGCTAATGTTCCGTAGGTGCAAGGGGAATATACGAGGGCTGTTCAACAAACACTTTATTTATTTATTTATTTATTTATTTATTTTTTTTTTTTTTTTTGACAACGCACCTTTACTCATCCTCATAATTTTGATGGTCCTTCTCAAAATAGTCTCCTCTGAATGCGATGTACTTGTCCCAGCGTTTCTGCCAGTCTTCAAAGACATGCTGGAAACCATTTTTTGAGAGATCCTTCAAAATCGCCTCCGCAGCCTTCACTTCTACTTCTGATGATGGACAATGCCTCCAAAAATGTCGTTTCTTCAAGTTAGCTAATAGAAAAAGGTCACATGGGGCTAAATCCGGACTATAGTGAGGGTGAGGGATGAACTTCACGTTGATTTTTGCAAGATATTCAGCAACAACATTGGCAATATGTGGCCGCGCATTATCGTGGTGCAGCATCCAGCCTGCTTCACGGAAATGTATTTTGCACCTGATATGGACTTACAATGTATTAAGGATATCCCTGTAGTATTATCCAGTTTACTGATGTGTGTGCTGGTACAACATGCTGTAAACCATTCCATGAATATCAAAGAATGAGATAACCATAACTTTCCCAGCAGAAGCAACCACTTTTGCTTTTTGGGGGGTTGGTGATGAAGGGAATTTCCATACTGAGCCTTGCTATTTGCTCTCAGGATCAAAATGATATAGGCAAGTTCCATCAGCAGTGATTACGTTTGAAAGAAACTCCGGATCTTCTTCAAACATTAACTTTAACTGCATGTTACCTCCATCGCAGCGGTAGGCGATACTGAACATGTCTGAACCTACGTGGTTCTCACAGGCGGAAACCAGGAGTACCAACAATGAAACTACTACGGCGTGTTTGTTTCACATTAGGCTAATAGAATATAATAAGGATTGAATTTTAGTGCGAAAAATTATGACCGTAAAAATTATGATCATTCTTTATTGAACAGCCCTCGTAGGAATGTTGTTGGCTTTAAGCGATAGTCATATCTTGATCCCCATGGGAGACCTTTAAAATTCCAGTTTCCTTACATGACAAAAGAAATAACTTCTCATTTGAAGAAGAAATATAAGTAATAGAAAACGTAAAGAAATAACAAGGAATATATCTGAAACGGTTCACTCCAAGAAAAGAAGAAAGATAACTTGCAGATTATTTGTGTACATTTTCGGTGTGGTAAATTATTTTTATCTCTTACGGTTTACCCGTTATGCAAGGCTCATCCAGAATGAAAACTTCTCAGAACATTATCAAAAAATTAAAAACTGTACTTCACTGGTCATAAAATATCTTAAACATATGTCTTAATTAAAGTCGTTATAATCACTTTTGAGCAAAAAGGGGTTTCGCAAAACGTTCTATTTAGAGGGTTGCCTGGGGTGAGGGTATTTCTTGACGTTGTTCGTCTGGCATCTTTGGGACATGCTGAATTAAACTATCAAATCTTACACTTAACTGTTTACAGACATACGGACACGCTAGAGGTCTTTTTCTCTAAAAATGTGATGTGTTGTACTTACATGACTTATCTATTTTATGTTAATCGAGATGAACATTTCCAAAACCTACCTTGTTGCCAATTTTCTATATCGGAATTCGTAGTTTTAAGCGATAGTCAAATATTTCAAAACTGGTCTCTCTTTGATGACTGAAAGTATCTTCCCTTTGCATAGCCAAGAAATAAAACAAATTAATACCTTCACATTTGGGAAGTGTAAAAGTATTGGAAAACAGACAAAATATAACAAGATCACAAAAATAGTTAACGTTCATGTATTACTATGTCATTTTACTAAATACAGTATAATTGGCAAAATTTGGTGACATTAATGTAGAGAACTCAGTTTTCTTCAAATGAGGATTTTGTGTATTACAAACACACTTTGAAATCCATTGGAATTTTCATTTGTTATTAAAGATAGTGTAACTGAGTTATGGAGACAAGTATTAATTTTAAACTCGCTTATAATTTGATTAACCTCCTTTGGAGTACAACACGAAACTGGGCCATAGAGCTCTCTGTTATCGAAACAAAGTTGTGTGTGGAACTACATTATGCTGCTCTTTATATTTATCAGTAAACAGTCATTCGCCGCAGTTAAACGTTAACGGTTAAGTTAGCACTTTATGTAGTACTGAAAATTGTATTATACTTCTCAGCATGGTAAGTATTGAAGTGACGTTTGAAATTTAAAATGTGCAGTAAAAAAAATTCCACAGCTTAACAAATAGACCGCCCTTTCATTATGTTGAGTACAACAAAAGTGATAAACCTCCCATTCCTTATGGAAATATGCTCTAAGTCATAACGTGTGCTAACAGTGTGCAAAGAACTCTTGGGCTTTCAGCAATTGCAAAGTGAATGCTTATAAACTCTTGTGATAGTTTAACCCACTGAAAATGTAGTATTTAGTAGTTTTTGGCTCCGTACCTACTTTTGGGAAGTAATGTAAATGAAACGTGCTCTCTTCTCACTCATGAACCTAATGTGTGTTGCACATGAGATTCAGACTTTCTTCAGTATAAAGTTATTGGGCGTACGAGGAATTTTTCAGGCCTGAAATTGATCTTATGTGTTATGGACCCTAAAATGCTACGTAACAAACCATAGGGAACTTCAATTTGAGAAAGCCTATTTAAACCTTTGTCGTTAGTATATTTTGCGTGTTTTATGAAGTACTAAAACATGACCTGGTTAGTGAATAACCGACAGGATTTTTAGTCATAAATGCATTCCGAAATGCTTTCAACACATATTTTGTCGCAGTTACAAAACCTATAGGATGGAAGTGCGGCACCAATATTGAAAAGGTTCTCTTTACGTAGGCTGCTTTTGATATTTTATATCCCTAAGGTGAGAAAAACAATTGAAAGAATGGACATAACATTACAAGTTGTGTACCTTGGTTACCCTAATTTATAACTAATGGGAAATCTCTTTTAACTGGCTAAAGCACCAAAAAAGTGATTTGACACAAATTTCATATTTAAAAATCCTATGTGGTTTTTTAAAATAATTTTTATTTGCTCCCGAGGAAAATTTCACAAATAATAAAAACGAAACACCAGCTGTGCATTTTACTCCTGGTGTCAAACTTATGATACTTATAAACGTTAGAGCGTTTCGGGTTGTTGAAAACATTCGTGTCGATCAATATTTCTCCAATTTGAGTTATATGTACTGTTTACACACGTAGACTCGCGGACGTTTATCCATTTGTTTTAGAAAAGAGAAACATCTGAGAGTTCCTCTGAAATATCGGTATCATTTTTTTTATGGAATGCAGTACATATCCTAACTTAATGCAGTGGATAGAGAAAGTAGTAATACTTTATATTTTCTCACGTCTCATTTACACATAAGTACCATTTCTGGACACCATTGCTGAACTTCGTACTCGACTATTAAGAGGTTGCAGGAAAAACAAAAGTCGCATAACAAAGCAGTTTTTTGTGTAAGGTCGAGAACACGCTTTAACATCATTTTGTAATCTTCGTTACAGGTTGTGACGTTACGTTAGCAGCTCGCTGAGTCATACCTAGTACACGTGAGGTAATAAACATAACCTGTATCAAAAGTTACTAATATTCATTTTACCGACAATAATTTATTCGCGTCAGGTTGTTGTTCTTTTTAGTGTCTTGCTTGGTTGTTATACTTGTCCGCAAAATACACATGTGTGCCTCTGTGGTGTGGAGGTAGCGTGTCTGACTCACATTCATGAGGCCCCAAGTTCGAATCTCGGAGTTTCCTGGGGGTTTTCCTTATCCCAAAGATGAATGTTGGTTAACTCTGAGCTCTATGGACCCTAGATTTGAGCATCATTTCACCCACTTCATTTATCGTCCGATATGACTTAAGTTGGAAGATGCTAATTAAAACATAAAAGTTGTTGTTCAAAACCTTACTTTAATATATAAATACAATAGATAGGAAATAATGTAATAATCTTCACGGTGTGTTTAAGTTCCCAACGTATGCACGATAGTATGAACGTATACGGAATTCCAGTTGCACTTAAAATAATAACTGCCTATGGCAGAGATAACAAAAAGCAGGTTTCGTGAGGCATTTTGACTCGCAGGCGTCCTTCATCTCTAATCTCTGTTTCATATAACCTTGCCCCGCTGAAATGTATCACTCCGCGTTCAACAACCCTCCCCCTCGCCCTAATTGGCTAATGCTTTCGTGTTATAGGCCATAGGCGGTGCCTTTCCGTCACATTTAAACCTGCAGTAAATGTCGTAATAATTGCCGGGAAGATAAATAAAATCATACAAATAAGGATATGAAGGCATGCAAAAATACAAGTTTATAATGAACTGAGCAAATTGAAACAGAATGACTGAGCAATGAAACTGAGAGAGTTTATAATGAAAGCCCTTTGGCCTTTTCCACTGGGATTTTTTAAACCAGCACACATACCTTTCAAAAATGCTTGTCTTTCAGTCTTAAAAGTCGTGTCACTGCAGTGTGGTTGTCCTTAAATAGCGTCTTCGCCACACAGCAATATCGCCTCTGTCTTTTAGCACCTTTTTCTTGCCTCTTTTTTCATTCACAAATCCCAGCTGTATAAGCAATCTGCTGAAATTTGGTAAATCTGCATCCTCATTTACAGCAGACGAAATGCTGCTTATGTTAGGGAGTTCGTTTCTAAAGAAAAACTACACACATGACGACGCACAACACTTTTCACGTATTTTCTCCGAGCACTCACTTTTGTTTATTCCTGCTTTTGCCAGGAGTGGTAAGTTTTCCTGTTTCCTCAATTTCATGTCGCGATGTTACTACGGATCTAACACTCACACCTGTAACTTCAGAGCACAGCTGTTCGACTTCTCTCACTGACAAAAACGGATTCTTCTCTGTGAGTGCATTAAACACATGCAACACAATTCTTTTTTCGCCTGTTTGTAAATAATTATCCTTGCGATACTTCAGCGAAAAACTGGCGGTAGACTCTGCCATTATACATATAAGTACATGCGCAATAAACGACCAATAAGATAATTTAGCTCCCGCACTCTCGAATGGCGATGCATGACTAATCCAGTTCAAAACAAGGTCAGTGATAAAAGTCATATAAACAAATGTCACCACTACCGCTAAATCACGTGCTATCGTGCCATGTGTTTGAGAGCAAAGGGACCTCCTCTTTACTTCGTTTAAGAATTAACATGCATTTCAGATAAATCAACTCTGTTGCGTAATATATTTAATTAAACAGTTACGAAAATATAAATTTGACAATTCTCTTCCAACATATTATGATATATCACCATGTTAAATAACGAACTAATTTTTACCGCACGACAGTCATTGCCACAACAGCAACCAATGAGAGGTTTTTAGGTCACATGACCGTTAAGAGATACTGGGCAAGCTTACGTGAAACAAGGTATAGACGGCTGATAATGTATTGCGTCTGGCATATTTGGTGACGCAGAGAAAAGCTTGAGGTCCGGTATTATAAACACATTCTGGTTGAAGGTTTAGTTAAACCAAACCAAACTAACAGTTCAACTGCAGGCACCATTTTATAACTTGATAGCTTAAATCACAGTACAATGATGTTGGAATACCTGAAGGCTAACTTAACAACTAAATGTTGACAGTAAATCTGCCAGCTTAGAAAAAGTTATATTCTGAAATAGTGACAGTGCGATTGTAAATTTAAGAATGGAGCTGCCACTTGTAATAAAAAGCTTCCCAATTTAGGCCCATTTTCCAATTTGCTTGGCATTTTGTTCACATAAACAAAAATAAATGAGGTATACACTCAATTCTACTTATCTATTTCAGGTTATCATGGCTGAAATAGAACATTCTTATAGGTGTACAGAAAGCTAAAGGACAGGCATTAATATATATATATATATATATATATATATATATATATAATCTGATACAGTATTGGAAAGTATACAGCATGTTTACGTGATGAATGGATTAATTGCATTACGTGATTCTTAGCCTTTATGTTTGCACATAATGTTCAAGAATGTATTATTGAAGTAGAAATCTAATAATAAATTAAGTACAGTTTCTGAGTTATACCATTTTGTTACATTCTGAATCATGTTTCGAATTTCACCTAGCCAAGTTAGGACTGTTTCGGATTCTAAAACTACTTTAAGATGTTTTGTCATTCTACACGTGAAAGAAATTCCTAGATCTCCCGAGAGTTTAAACTTACCCAAATAACTTAATCTCTTAGCATACAACTGTAGAATATCCATATATGGAGCTGGGACGTCCAACTTATAGACTAACGTTACGTTATGGGAATCTGAAGACCAGTTGCAATAAAGTTAAAACATTTCCTCTGAACATCAAAGATAAAATTAAATTAAAACTGTAGTCTACACCTAGACGGGGGTCTAAACCTCCTTTATAATATCGAACCTAATGAATATTACTGGATGAAGATTAAAAGAAATACATATGTAGAACATCTGACGCATAATGTTTACTTAATTTTCGAAAGGTTTCTGTACTCTGTTATTTTTATTATTCCAGTACCTTTTTCAACACTCATTTATTCTCACAGTGGCTTAGATACTTTAGGTTAGCATAATGACTGTTCTCTCTTTAGCGATTGTTCCTAGTATTATTTCTACTGCATGTATCAAAGGGAATTTGTTTTATTCAATCTTAAAGCTAGGCAGGAAAAAGCTACTTTTTTCTTTCTATATCACGTATTTCTGAACGGTACTGTTTATATAGGAATTTATAAAACGGTAAATTTGTTGTTAAAAGTTCGTATTTAATGTCTAATGCTTTAAAGGTATATTATAATTGGGTTGTATATAGAAGATGGAAGTGCGAACACCAGATGTAAAAGTGTATATATATTTTAATTACCTTTACCTCTCAACCTGGCACAAATGGGTAATGTAGGCAACACAAACTGCCGAGTTTGTTGGTATTCAACTATCTGAGGAGAATTCGCCTATACATAATTTCCTTAGAAAGATAGTTATTCCATATTTAGCTCTCAGTAAATTATAGTTTCAATTTAATCTGTATTATGAACATACATAGAGCATTTCTCCCGCTAAAATCTTTAGATGCATTCGTATATCTAAACTGGCATCTGAACCAAACATGTCATATATTATCCACCACATCAGTTTGCCCCACCCAGCCCCCGCTTAATCCTGAAACTGATGTATATTTTCACAGTGATTTTAAACCATCCTGTCCCAAAGGTGCTAAATTTATTAATCGTTTTAAGGGCTTACAAAGTGAAAAATGCGCGTTGTTTACATTTATGGACATAACTAATCTCACATGGTTTTTGCACTGCGGTTGCATTATTGTAACCATTTTTCACACTTATCCGGAGTCGTATAAAGCATATGTCAAAGGTTTTATGTTTCATCTGATATCAACGTATTGTTTTCCTGCTTTTAATTTTTATGTACATCTCTTGTTGATGTTGTCGATTGGGTTAAATTTATTTCTAACAAAATCTTATATTGTTTTAATAATCTCTTGCTTATATTAATTTGCATAACGCCTTAACCTTGAGTTGATTGACAATGCTGAAAATTTCTTTGGGTACAGATTTCACCGCTTACAGGAACTTTTGTTTGTCCTATCAAATTTTGGGAGGCAGTTCCACTTGTTTTATTTCCTCTATCATGGCTCAGCATTTAGGTCCTGCAGGTTGTTCAAGATCCTCTCTAATTTTTATTGTGTCTACTTAGCCTGCTCGAAGAAGGCTCTTTCAGAAAAAAATATACATGTTTGTGAATATCACAAGTAAAAGTAGTATTGAAAAGAAAATCATATATAGAAAATCCTCTCGCCCCAAGCGACACTTCTTATGGCAAGTTCTACGTTATGTATTATTCCTTCCAGAATAGATCAAACAATTTTAATTAAAATCTGTATTTTAATGCTTTATCACATATCAATGTTTGTCTTGAGCGTTCTGTGAATTTTATAAAGTCTTCTTTATATTTAATAACTTTTCTATGTAGTTACGTAACTGGTAAAGAGGAAAAGATGTAAAGTTCATTGAGGTATAAAATGAATGTGAAGTAACCGCGTTATATATGCACGCTGTTACACGTGGTAACAATAATATGGGTTCTATAAAGCATTTGCACGTTTTTCTCCATAGATGGATTAATGAGTCAGTTAACGTGAATAGAACAACTCTGTTCATACAAATACTTTATATACAATTACATTCTGTTTTACGTCTCTAGACATCACATCTGTGCATCTGTGTTACGGGTTGCATTAGATTGTACACGTTAAAATTAAACTTGATGAACGAAATAAAGATGTATCAGTTATTTATGAGAATCAGAATTGCAGTTGAAGCCATGTTCAACACAGAAGAGTAGTGCTCAGTGAAGTTCCTGTTTTCAGAATCCATCCTTAAACTTGTAATGCATTCCAAATAAGGCCACCAATGTACAGATAACATGGAGATAGTGTGGAATCAGAGTATATAATATCCAAATAGAGATGTTCTGTTTCTTTTTTTTAATTACTAGAGTTTATTTTAAACAACAAACAACCTGTTACGTTCCTGGAGGAGAATGCTTCTGTGTGGCTTGAAGGTTGACAACGTTACCTTCCCTTTTGCTATAGCCAATAAGGCTCTACCACCCTCCTTTCCCCTTCACCTTAATTCTAAAATTTGAGGGGTAGCATATCCCATATTATCCTGGCCCATGATCTTGTATTGCTTATTAGATTTCTAGTTCAACCGATCAACGCAGTTCTCCCACTTTCGTCCTTTGAATGAACCGTCACAAGTTACGTTTGTTTAAATGCCATAGCAGAGCATGTTTGGAAGCTGCTAGACACACCTTCTCGATCGCGTTTTTTGGGACGATAATAGTAAGTCAAGATGCAACATTGCAACACGATGTTAATATGTAAACATGATAGATGCAAGCTGCGTCTTAGTGTACTTTTTTAAAAATTCTGATAAAATTGGATGAATCATTCTGAGAGTACATGATTAAAGTGAATATTCAAATATTCAGAGTTTAAGCCAATGCTACTGTGATACTTGGCAGTAGGTTCTTGGTAGTGTAAACCTTTGGATATTTGGTACAATTAGATGCTAACGGAAAATAACAGACGCAAAAGAGGACGGTGAGCGTCAGGAAATCACGTATTTAACTGGTGGGCGTTCAGTAAACAGAACGAGACAGGTTTTAACGACGTCATGGACAATTTGTGGCGTAAACAAAACAATGGGACACATCACGGAAATAAGCTTTATTCTTGACCCTTAAGACAATATCAAGTACACTTCGCTCAAAAGTAATGCATAGGCAGATCTAGCTGCTGTAAAATAACACTTTGTTTTGTCGATACAATTAGCGTTAGTCAATTTCCTAAACACGTGCATGTGGGTATGTATCCAGGTTTGTTCCGTGTATGTGCTCAAGAAAAGGCTTTGCCTGAGAAACAATAGTCATCTTGAAGATATTCGGTTCATTTTTGTGTACTATCTTTGCTATTAGTGAATATATTCGTATTCAAACAGCTACTGGCTTTATCTATACGTACTTACAGTAAATAAAGTACTGCATTATTGTATTGACAAAACAGAAACTTAATGCAGATTTAATCGTAAATATAAATTTCCTGAACCCATTAAAACTTTTGGTAGAGAAAGTGAGGGGGGTGCGAAACATCGAAAAATTTATCAAAGCGAAAAATTTGATAAATGCCCAACTTGGTATTTAAGTTCAGGGCCTTTAAATGATGCGGGAAGTAGATTTTCAAGAAAAGGTCCACCTTACACTCACTTTACATGCCACATTCCAAATTGCACGCTGTTGGCTGGCTCTAAAATTTCGAACTCTTCTTTGTGCAGTCGCGAGAAATAATTGAATGTCGCAAGGGCTTTAAAGCAGTAACAAGTTATTAAACGATTCGAAATAACAAAAGAAATATAGAATATGCGAGTTTTCAGGGATTAGACTCTAAAGTGGCATACTAAATGACTTGCATAGAAACTGTAAGAAACAGTCAAGACCTTGCTGCTGAATGTATAACTGCTTAAAGTACAATTTATATGCTTTTCGGGATAATTATCATTGGTTTAAATGTGCCAATACTAATTACTCTCGTTTTTCATCTCCTAGTTATAAAGAAGGAAATTTCAAATTCATCACATAGCGATCAGCTCTCAAATGGTTTGACTCTCGCTTAAGTTTTCTGGATTCGCTTATTTCCGTTATATCTATAAGGGAATATTCAGTAAAACAATTTCTGCACTTCTGCATTCTGATTAACATGAAGTAGGAAAATAAACGTTTGATCTGTCAATTCATACAATAATGGGAAGAGAAAGCTTATAATTTTTAAGACACGAAATGTTTAGTTTCCAACGTCCAGTTTTACCTCATGCGGCACCGTAGGCCGTGACGTTGAAGATGGGGCACCGGTAAAATGAGAGGGAGATCCTTCTTTTCACGGGAGATCCCGGAGAAAACCTGCCCCAGATTTGTTTATCCACCACAAATCTTACATGCGCGCCTGGGATCGAGCGGGCTAGAGAGTCGAGCGATCTAACCACGCCGCGGCCTACAGACCGAAAGAAAGATTTAGAAGGCAAGGTGCTGCATCATGTGTAGACAGATAAAAAGGTGCCTACAGTTTGGTATCAAAGTTTTAAAGCATATTTTCCTTCAAAGTTCATTTTTCTAAACCTTTTTCTTGATCATTTAAAAAGCACTAAAGGGATTTTAATGAACTTTTTGTGCATGTTACTGTTTCCATAATGCTGGGAGTTGACAAGAATTATTCTGCTGTGAGAGTTTTTTTTCTGAAGAAAATGTACTTTGCTAAATTGAAAGTAAATTTAAATTAAATTTATGCCGATAGGTAGAAGTCTGCTCTGGACATTTCTCTAAACCGGAACTTCAAATTTAAAATAATATAAAAAATTAAAATGGCCTTAAAATAGTTATATCACGCAAAAGTTTGGTTCCAAAATAGCTAGGTGCCACCGTTTGGAATGATTAAAGACATTAAATTATTTTCTGGAAGTGAAATTAGATTCGGGTTCCAGGGGGAAAAGTATCATGATTTGTGACTCCAGTAGCAGCTTTGTATGGTTGATACATACAGAGACATTAATGACTAAATATCATTTATTTTTATACACTCGATCGTTAACATATACCTCTTCCATTAAACCGTAACACGTGCGTGTTCCATATGTTTTCCATTTTGCACTATTTTGACCTAAGTACACATTTAATTTAATAATTTAAATATTAAATAGTTTAGGGATGACATAATTCTTTTTCATAGTTATATCAAAAAAAGAGTTTGTGACCTCAATGTTAGTCTTGTATGCGACAATATCTTGATTATTACTACCGGAACATGTAAAATGCCCACCAATTTCCGTGCTCTTTGTAAACAAAAGCATCTTAATGCTTGGGTTGCAAGTCTCCAGTTAACTCGGAAGTAGGGAAGATGAATCGGCGAGTTACACTTTTAATGTGTTAAACAAATAAGGAAGTTTCAGTCAACCGGTCTCATTTTGTAGTTCAGGGTCACGCGTTTTCTACCTCTTCCGCACTTACGTAACATTTCTGTCAACATTTACTGATATAATGCATTGTCTTAAAAGCGAAAACATGCTAGTGCAGGTAAATGCAAACCACGTGTGCCTCTATATTTGGATGAGCACTTATGCTGATTTTTGCACTTTGTTATTGTCTGCAGCACTTAACTATAGCACCTGTTTTTCTAACCGATTTATAAGGAACATCTTTACAAAATACTAATTGTTTCATTTATATCTTCTATCCTTCGACATTTATGCTTATATCTGAAGCTGTAACTTAAAATGCAGCCGTTTGATTTTAGTTTAGCGCCCATTAACTATGTATTTCTACCCCTTAGAGGTATTTATCCTTTTTAGAGAAATATTCAGAATAAATTGTTTTACATCCTGCCACCAACCACCATCTTAAATGTTTGTAATTGCCAGAGAGAAAAATATGAGAATGAATGAATGAAACATTTATTCATTTAATGACTTATCTTCATTTCCAAATAAATTTTATATTATAGGGAATGTCACTTGAACTTCCAAAGTGACTGTAGCAGGAGGAAATAAGATATGCATACTGACCATTTAATTCTCCACAAGTGTCATTATGTACAGTTTTTTAAAGCCACTTAAAACTTAATTATTTAGACTACAAAGTTTTGAAATTAATGTTGTGTGTATTCGTCATTGTGTCTTTCCTTAATGACTGCTGGCGAAATTATGAGATTTAGCGTCTCGTCCTCATTTTATTATGAAGCTCATAGTTACTTTGTAGGTACTTCCTGCTTTTATTATGTTCGCTAATGGTACTTGTACTTGTTCTATAGCCCCATTTTTTTTCTTTTCAATTTAACATAATTATGTGCCAGGCAAATAACTCATATTGTGTCTAGAATGGCCCAGCATATGTTTCCCAGCGTTCGCACGTATTTTGGAGATATGAACGTCACGCATTATGACCAGAAACATTTTCTCACAGCACAATGGAGCCATTATCCCAGAGATTCTATTACGAATCAAGGAGAAAGCTCGGAATACGCTTTGTCCTAAAAAGAGCTGCATGTGTTTCAAATGTCTGGAAGCAGTGACTTTAATGTACGACATTATCTTCATGCATGTTTTATTTCAACCCGTCAAAGCGAAGGAGCCTACTTCTTGTGGCCGAATGCCGCATTTCGAACCATATGAAATCGGAAATTCAGAGTGGAATCAGCTTAAATTACAATTATGCTCTGTTTACTTTAAGTGGGAACCCAGAGGTCTCGGGTGGTACACATGAGGGAATGAATGTGTGTGTATTTCAAGATATAAGAGATGGAAGTCAATGTTAAATAACCTAGAGTCAAGTTGTTACTCAAGTCATAACCCTCGATATGGCTACAGAATTTGTAAAATAAACAATAGCGTATTTATATGGGAATTTATATTTGTATTTTATGTGTTTACTCCGATATATACCATGTTTTACTGAAACAGGTGTCAAGTATTTTGCTTATTCTATAAGCTTCTATCATATTTTGGAAACAAAGGAGAGGTGTTGCCGTTTTAAAATTTAACGAGATTAGTGAAATATGACAATTTGGCTCTTCTCCATAATTCAAGTTTCATTATAAGAGGAAAGTGGAGCAAAATTTAATTTTATCGTATAAGTATAAATCACGAAGCAGCTAAGATACCGGGAAAAATCTAAAACGGTGTACTACATAAAAGTAGTTCACCCGTTTATCCTGCCGTTCAACGCAGAGAAATAAAATGTCATGTAAGACGACGCTGTAGTTCACCAATGTATTAAATTGTAATTTTGAAAGGCAACGGTGTACATTATCCTGGATATCTTTAACTATATGTAGCGGTAAGAGATTCCCTTGAACTAAAAAGAACTCAGGAGATCCAGATTAGAATCCCGATAGGGTTAAGTTGGATAATTGTCGCTTTAGGTCCTCGAGCTCATGTTCGCATTCATTTCAGTTATTCTTTCATCATCTTATGTGACCTAAGCTGTAAAAAAATCCATATTTGTCCATATTGAAATTATGTGTATAGTTACACAATTTCTGTGCCGTATATGGACCTAAGAGAAAGTAATACTGAGTGAATTACGATTTGTGACCCTGTTAATTTTACTGAGGATCATCTAGTATGGTATGTGTTTAATGATGCTAAAAGATGGGTTTTATTATTTACTTTTTTTTAAAAAAAGAAAAGGACAATTAATATTTTATATTATCAATTTTTATATTAAAACAGTAGATGCTTCATTACAATTTGCTCACCACATTGAATTAAAGTTGTCACCATAAAGTTGAATTTAATGAGCACTATTTTTGTTCTTTATTACATTCTTATCAAAGCTTGGATCGCAGTGTGCGGGATCTCATACGCTTTGGACTGCACTATTATTTATTAGTGCTGCAGCCCAATTACTCTATTTTTGTACTCGTACTTTCGGCCTTAATTAACTAAGAGTACAGAAAGCTAATTCTGAACAAGTGCATACGAGAAGTGGAAAATGATGACACTAATTATGAAGAACTCCGTGGATCTCAAATCTCCCCTCTGTGGTGTGATTTATTCTTCAGGAAAGGGTCCTGTAACTGCGGCTGTGAAATGACTAAACTGTGGCCTAGTTTCCCTAACACGCATGTCATTCATTATCTATACATCAAATCTCGAGAATGGTTCCGCCAAGTGGAAAGTTGAATGGGATTAACTGCATTATTCATAAAGCCAGTAGACGGAAACATTTCTGCATACTTTGAGACCCGCTGGTGTGGATAATGCCAACTTTCTTTAACGGTACGATACCAGAAACATTTTAACCTAGAAACAATTAGCACCAAATTAATTAGAATAGTTTTTAAAGACACTGTAGTTTAGATTTGCGAGTACTTCGGGGTTATTTTACAGGTATGCAATGTCACTTTATTGAACTCAGTACATTTGGTTTAAAAATAAAATAAAAATAAAATAAAAATAAAAATAAAAATGCGCCATAATAATAGCTCTACTTAGATTTTTCTATCTTATGTAGGCAGAGGTACAGCATTTCAGAAATACGAAACTTGAGATCCCTGAATCATACAAAGTACTTTAAGAAAATGGGTTCATGTTCGTTTATTCTGGTAGCGATGGTCCTTCCGGTTTGTCCTGTATACGGTGTCCCACATTCGCAGGGAATGTGGTACACTACCGGAACTTGGAAGTCCAGTTTGTCTTTCACTGATCTCAACAGATGTTTAATCTTGGGAGGTGGCTTGTGTATTTGGCAAGAAATCTGCTGATTCTGCCAGATAGATTGCCGGTAAACGGGATACAGGCTGTAACGGTGACACTTGCTGTTTTACAGGTTTCTCTTTCCTAGCTTTGGTGATCGAGGCTTCAGTGTCATATCCATATTCATATTCCTCGCTACCAGAATAAACGAACATGAACGGAGCATTCGAACTGAGAAGTCTGGGCTGGCAGAGCATTGTTTTGATAACGACTATAGAGTCAATTTTCGGAAGACGACCATCTTGGCAATATGCAGCAGTTACTGGGAGCGGAGAGAATTAAGGAGGCTTTGGCCATTTCCTCAGCTACATCTCTCTCCTCAGTTAAAACTTTATAAAGGAAACTTTAACTTGAAAATGATAACAAATTTATTTTCAATTTTTGATCCCTCTTCGAGAGGAGCACGCTTAATCGTGATGCTCCTCTTGGAAACCGGCCTTAAAATGGAAATCCGTCGACTTAAGAAGCGCAGATCAATACAGCTTGATAATCAAGTTAAGTGATTAAGTTTCTTTGACCCAATTAATTTTCTATACTCACGCCATCTCCTGACCTGGCATTTAATTTACTGAAAACAGTCTTTGTTCAGTAATGCGAATTTTGATAGTGTTTTGTCTTTGTTTATATTTGTGTTATATATCTAATATTCATTTGTGGTTATAACATTTAATAAATATACTGATGATGAGAGAGATGCACACTCCCGAAACGTCGATTTCTAATCGTCTTTTCACCTGGTTTGCTGCACGAGAAGAATTTAAGCATATTCGTCGCCAGGAAAGCTTCAGGTCTTATTTTTATTTCAGTTGTTTGTAAATAAAAGTGATGGCACGGAACTAGAATGGCATTTCGATTTGACAATTCAAGGTAAAGTCCGTCTGGCAACCATGGTCAAGGAAAAAATTACTAATGTAGTCGGAGCTCTGTACGTAAGAGTATTCTGATACTCTTTGTGCATCAAGTATGTACTCAAATGTGGTCACATAAAAAAGGCAAACTACATCAAAGTGAGTAAGAAATAAAAAGCAGAAGAGTCTGTCTTTATTGTGCTTTATAATTTCGTGAATTTGACTGCATCACAGCGTCAAAGATGAAGGTTCCCATGATGACTAACCAAATCAAGGTGGGAGCAGGCAACAATGTGGGACTCAAGGCCAGTAAATAATACAGAACTACACCTTCAGTGGGCGAACTTTTAATATGCAGAACCACTCACTATACGGAGTCTTTACATCTTGATAAATGCAGCAAAGAACTGCCAGTTCCGTACGCATAAACATTGTCAAAAATGTAAATCCTCTTTCTTAGTTTTTGGAAAGTTTAAGTGAATTTTTTTCTAAAGTAGAACCGTTTTTTAAAATTAAAATGCAGTAACAGTAAAAATCCAATTTGCTCCGGACAGTGCGTTATGAATGTGCATTTAAAATTATAAATAAAATGACGAGAGAGCGTCCATGCCTCCAAACTGACATTATAAACCTGTGTAAGTGTAATATAAATGACATAATTTAGATCTAAGCTAAACGTAATGTAATAAAATACGACCATCATGATCTGTGTTTACAAAAACTAACGTTAATCTATTTTCAACTCAATTGGGCTTAATTTTCCGGTTCTTACTATGATATGAAAATTAATTTTGAAGAAAACGCATCCATCTGTTCTTTAGATTATGAATTGATCTTAGGCTTTTGGGAAATCATGGAACAGCCATGGTAAGCATAAGCCAAAGATATGCATGAAGTTAAGCTTGCATCATTCGCAATTCATAATAACCAAACAGGAGTTGGAACACGTTTTTAGCCGGTTTAATATCTATATGAATGATATTTGAAGAACTGAACCTCAAAAGTTCGTTAAGAAATTAGGGTAAGTCTCGGAATACTTGGAAATATAAAATGTTTTGCATGAGACCGGCATATAGGACAGAAAAATGAAAATGTTTTACAAATATCATTTCATTGTTAAAATCTATTTTTATAAGAATTATGAATGTGCGTAATATGATGGTTTTTGAGAGTAAGCATTTAATCAGGGCAAATATATGATTACGTTGATATATGGAACAGCTTTCAAACTTCAGTATTAACAGTCATAATTAATTATTTTTGTTGTAAATTTTGAAAATTGGGTTCCAAGTTGCAAAAACGAATCTAAAGTTCAGGCTATTGAAATGGAATTGCTGAGGAAAGTTAAAGGATGTGAAAAGTGAAACAGATTGAGACGCTAAGTTATAACGGAGCAACTCAAGGTAGATAAAATCAAATAATGTAGAAAATAATGGAAGACAGATGGATAGACGAGAAATAACACTGTCGTAGTTATGGTACGAGCCAAGAAATCATGGAATAAAATGTGAGGTAGGAACAGACTCGATAGGTGCAAATGAAGTACACGAAGAACAATAGTATTGATGAGTACTGTATTTACAAAATTAATTTGCTTAATTTAATCATTCCGAAGCTCACAAAGCGAAGCGTAAGTTTGTTTATGCAGGAACAGAAATGAAGCACTATGCAGCTCAATTGTGCAATGGTAGTCCGAATAATGAATTAATGGGCAAAGCTCTGTGTGGAAATTGATGTAGAAGTTCAAGTGAGAACCTTACAACCCTATCGATTATGTTTTACAGTAATTGATGAAAGAGCGAATAACATTACCGAAATATGTTGATACTATATGTTCTAAGTTTGGTGTTTAACTTAACGCTTTTGAATTATGATGCGCGCCTGCGCTAAACAGTGCAAGTTTCGACCTCCGCATAGGCTAATCAACTGCGAAATCCTCTTTGACCGTAAATCCTCCAAGGTTTTAACAGGATACTATGTTCCGTTGATCGTACTTGACACATTTTGCATGTCATATGATAGTTTTGCCGTTGAAACTAGAACCATTTCTGAGGCATAATATCTTTCAGGAACTAACGGTTCAGCAGACATACTGATTTCTCGGTAAGCAGAAACTTTACAAGAGAATAGCGATCACCCTGGCAAATATTGGAAATATGTTTAAACATTTGATACACATTTGCGTCACTTCTGCAATCCACTCTAATGAAACTTTACTTCTCTACTTGGTTCAAGTTAATCGAAATAAACTTTTATTGTACATTTATGCATTTTATTCTAGATAGATATGAGAAGTATAGTCTTTTTAAACGTACTCAAATGTAGGTCATATTGCTAGAATTTGCTCAAATGAGCCTAGGATTCATAGTCATCCGACATTCACCTTTCAGGACAAGAGAAAACCTGTAAAATACTTATCCAGATAGCTCACTTTGACCGATATTTGAACTCGAGACCTCTTGTAAGTTAAATATACACGCTGCTCTTATTAATTAATATTATATATTTAATTTATGATGAAAATTACTTAAGCATATGCTGTTTAAATCAAAACTGTTACAGACAATATTGAGAAAATAAACATTTTCAAAAAATGTTCTATGTAATGCTTATTTTTGGTGCGAGGATTTTCTAGAAATGCTTTTGTAATCATCGCTGAATTTTATCAAGTTTGGTATTACTGACTTGGTTTTTTACATTTGTGGTGCACAGTCTCACTCCCTAGTGAACATGCACTCATACATGATACTTTTTCTTAAAAAGGAGATCTCAATTGTTGTGTGAAATGTAATACATTCTCTCCGTCTTATTTACGTGAATATAAAGTAATTAAAAGTACTTCATGCATATCAATGTCTCTACCCACTGTCCTGTATTTCTATATAGTTTCTACTAACTATACTCTTGAGCTCATTTTTCTGCCAACTTTATATTAATATTGAGGTAAACCCTTGCTGAAATAGTTTCATTGCACATTTCATTCTGGATATAAGGAGGAAAGAGGAAACCTAATTTATCTTCAGACGTTTAAAACAAACGTCGATATTCTGGACTAATATTCTAATTATTTCAATAATAACACGAGAAACTACTTAATAATAACAATTTGAAAAGTGGTTAAGAATTGAAAAATTCAAGTCAACATTAAGGAATAGCGGTGATGCTTCAAAACCGTTCTTTTAAATAAATACTGTGTTTCAAGGAATCTCCATTTGGAGGGGACAGTATGGATTTTTTAATTTCTTAACATGTATACTCCTTCACAGAAGAGTAAGCCTCCGAGGGATGAGACGTGGGGGGGGGGGGCGCTTGGCGAAGGTTCCCACACCCTCCCTGGACAGGTTTATGACACGCCATGTCAGTACAGTTACATTCTGACGGCTTCTACTTTTGTGAATGAATCTCCTCGGATTTAGTGTACAGAGCGAATAGGGCGCATGTTTTTTAACCGTTCTGCTCCTTGTGTAGCAGGTGTTCTCTGCCACACACATTCGCTGTCCTAGTCCCACTGTGTAAGGCAGCACATACCTTACAGGGACCTTCTTTGCGTTGCTGGACTGTACCTGCAGTTATGCACAAGTTTGCACAATTCTTTCCCAATGAAGCGGATACTCAGAAAATTCCAGATATATATTTTATTTGGAATTAAAATAGCTTAATTGTATTCTGTTTTAACAAAAATGGTTAAAATAATTTTTGAAAATGAATATTTCGAAAAACATTCTAAGAGATCTGGGATTGGGTATTTTCTTGGAATTTTTTTATTGCACCTGTGGAAGATATTAAACATAAATGCCATCTACGGTGTTCGTTTTTTAGTTATGCTGTTGACACACACACACACACGCGCGCGCGCGCCTCCTTGAAATGTTTTTTCTAAGTGTTTTTTTATTCAAAATGTGCAATATCGTTGAGATTTCGATAGTTATTTTTTGGATGGAATGGGATATTTTCTCTACTTATTCGTACGTGGTAGAGAAAATAAAATAGAAGAATTTCCTCATCATAGAACTTAGGGTCACTGAATTGCGAAAATTATTAAACGTCGGTATTTTACTATCTCGCGAGCTTCGTCTTGCAGTGGAGGTTTAATCACGTGTCATATTTATGTATTCCTTAGTAGTTTTTCTTGCGGAAGACAGTTCCCTGTCACCTAGACTGAAAAAAAGAGGGAATCATATATTTGCCTCTTACAATTTCTTGTAATGTCAGTTTAGATCCATTCACTATTTTAACGTCCTGTTTCTCTTTCAGTCTTCGTTTGTTTACGAATCAACTTAAGATATGATCAGTTTAATGAAAATGTGTTTATATTCTGTTGAAATTAGAAACATAGTTGTAGCCAGTGTTATATATAACCATTCTGAAAACTAGGCCGCACCGTGGCTAAGTGGTTAGACCGCTTGGTCGTCACCAAGGCGTCCCGGGTTCGATCCCAGTTGATCGTAAAGTGAGATTTGTGATGGACAACACAGCGCTGGGGTAGGTTTTCTCTGGGATCTGCGGTTTTCCCCGCCATCTCATTCCACCGGTGCTCCATCTTCATCTCGTGTATCATCAGTGCCACCGCCTGCGGTGCCGTATTTATTAAAAGCGGGCGTTAAGCACTATACATATCACTTTTTTTTTACCTAAAAGTTTAAATTGGATCGCTTTAACTACGACAGCTATTGTTACAGCTTTCGAATTTTTTGGAAGTACGGTGTTTGGAGAACCAACAAAAATGCACTATTTTACCAGTGCTTCTGCTGAAGGCTTTATTTGTGACTGTGTATTCGAATTCGACTTGACTTCGAATTGGTTGAATTGATGCAAAGTCTAACGTAGTTGTAAAATGAGTGTCCCCTAAAGATGTCCATTTATTTATAGGCCAGCTGCTGCTTGTATGTAGTAGATTCCATTTTATATACAATAATCTCAATAAAATACTTCAGTATGTTTCACATCTGTATCAAGCTCATGCCAGATTAAGGTGGGCACAAAGGTTGTCCTAAAATTTATGATAGCTATTGCATTTTATGTTTTAAAATTATATATAGGTAGCTGGCACTTGTTAAATTCTGTTGAAATCAATACAAAGTAATGAGATTTGTTTGGAGAAGTGGCTAAATTTTACATTTTTAGGCAATTGCTGCTCATATAATTTTAAACTTAAAAAAAGTTTAAGAAAGTGTATATAATTATCCAACTTTTAGAAAAGCGTGCAAAGTTAAGGGTCCTATAAAATACACCGTTCTTTAGAAGAACTGCAGCTTGTACGGAGTCAACCGTTTTCGATCATGGTTAAAATCGATAAAAAAATAAAAGATAATAAACACAGCCTTCTGCTATTTAGATATTTAGAATTATTTTACTACGTATTCACAAGTATAACTATTTCCTGTGTCACCCTTCGCTGATAAAGCTCACATCTGGATTTAACTCTGATAGTGAATTTATTATTTACTCGCAGTTATTTCTTCACACAAAAGGTAGATATGGATGGACTGATAGCTTCAACGGGTTGGTCATAAGAGTTCTTTATCGATCCTTCCACCTCAGCCACTTAAGTATTACAATTTCTAGAAAACAACAATGGACGGTCTGCGGAACGTTGCTACGAGTCAAGCAAGAAGTTTGAAACTATAAATTCTCATGAGTAACTGGTTTATTAACAGTTAATTCTGAATAAAACCACGCTGCCTTCCTTTAAGCTTCCTTTAAGCTTGCTCCACTTTAACCTCATCTAAGTAACGTAATGTTTCGCTTGAAGATGAAATATTTGTTTTTCTTTTAGCTTTTGTAATAGATGAAAGCAGCGAGGACTGTGGCCTAACATATTTTGTGCTTTTGCGCATTTCAGCAAACTGGTTTTGATACATATCGTGCAACATTTGTCTCACTATCACAAAATTGATACATAGCGGAGGAATTTTCTATGAGAGAGAATTTCGCAGAAAACGATGAAATTATATTTAAATTCCAACCTCTAAATATGCTGTAAGCATTCTTTGTCAAATAAGTTTTGCTCTCTTTCGTAGTTCTGCTAAGATTCCGTATCTTCTGATAAATTTCGCCACCTACCGGTAAGCGAAAGGTAACATTTAGAAAGGAAGCATTGATTTCATCTTTATGATCATCAGCCGAGTTTAATGGTAAATTATATTGCACTAGATTCGAATGACTAGCTAAGCTTAAGCTAAAATATTGTTTTATATGTTTCTCTAAATGCTTGTTGTATTTAACGAGCTTTAAGACAGTAGTATTTATAATGCAAAAATCAACAGTTTCTTGTAAGTTCTTTCATGTTAGTGTTAACCAACTGGCAGCTTTGTGACGTATGAGAGCGAATATAGAGGTGCGGAGCAAGTGAAGAAATAGCAACGGTGGAGCCATTTATAAAGAAAGGAGTGAGAAAAACGAGGATTTTAGTTGTATCGTAATTCCCCAACTTAGCGGTTTTACTAAGCTATCTCATTCGATGTTCTTCATGCCCTTATTCCATTAAAAATTAGCAGTCTGGAAACAACCACTGGTATAGACAATTGAGTAAACTAACTACATAGCCATAGGTATATAAAAAACTTTAGAGCAAGATTAATTTGAGTAAAACTGCGCTAATTATATATTTTTCCTTACTGAAAATGAGCAATGCTACTTCAATAAATGGGTCGATCCCATTCCGTTTAACGGGTAGCGTTAAGTGCTGGCTTTGCGGGTTCCATCCATAATGGTGTTTAAACGCGACATTCTGATATCAGGTATAGTATTAAAAGGTAAAGAACTTCCGTGGGACTAAGTTGCCATACCAGCTACTCTAACGTGAGTTTTGCGGATGTTCTTAAATAAGCTTAAAAGCTAAGAAAGCAGTTGTTTGTATACGACTTATATGTGCGAGGCAAGAATTAGCGTAGGAGACACCTATACATCCTGTCAAGAAAGTACCGAGAATTTATCACATAAAAATCTCGTATAAGAGAGGATTTGAAATTATTGTTGTCGCTAAATTGGTAACCTTCCCTCTATTGTCATCTGTCATCTAATTTGTTTACAGGGTGCGATTTTCTTAAGTGTATCTCAGAGGTGTGTTCCGATTTTACAAGGAATAAAAGTATTGAACCAAGAATATGTCCCAAATTTTGCATTGGAAATGGTATTTCTTGTGCCGAATCGCTGAAAATGTTACGGAGTTCTTACAGTAACTAACTTTATCAAAAGCACGTGTGTATAAGTTGTACAGAGAACTCAAAAGTGGTCAAGATGTGGTGGAAGATTTGCCTCGCTCTGGTGGGCAATCAACAATTTTAACTGAACTGAACATCGCTAAGGTGAAAGAAATAGTGTCTGAAAATCGTCATAAGATTTGAGAGAGATTGCCACTCAGATTTCTGTGTCTCATGAATCAGTTCGTACCGTATTAAACGATTGTTTGGGATGACACGTGTTGCCTCTCGATTAGTACCGAAAGACTTGAACTTTCTGCAAAAACTCAATCGCGTAAGGATCGCTGAAGACATGCTAGAACGAGCCAAATACGACCCCACATTCATGAAACGAATTGTAAACTGTTGATGAGAGGTGGGTTTACGAGTTTTACACGCAAACCAGACAAGCTTCCGAGTGGCGCTTCCCAACTGAACCGAAACCCAAAAGGGCACGTCAAACTCAATCAAAACTGAAAGTCATGTTGACAGTTTTTTCGAGTATCATGATATCGTGTACTCAAAATCCTTGCCGTAAGATCAGACGGTAAATAAAGACTATTATCTGAGTGTTATGCGGCGTTTGAGAGAACAAATATGGCGAAAAAGACCAGATTTGTAGAAAGACAACTCTTGGATTCTGCACCACGATAAGGTCCCAGCTCATAAGGCTGTCACTGTGGACGAATTTCTGGCCAAAAAATCAACAAATCTCATGAAACAACTAGCGTATTCACTTGATGTGGCTCTGGCCTACTTCTTTCTCTTCCCAAAACTCAAGCTACCTCTTCGAAGCATAAAGGAGAATTCATTGTAAAATCACAAGAGACATGCGCTAACAAAATGGCACCCTCTAAACAAACTATATGACATGGCAATCAAACTTCGCGTGTGTATAGAGGAAAGATTACTTAGCGACAACAATAATTTGCAAACCCCTCTTATACGAGAATTTTATATGTACAATTCCCGCTATTTTCTTGACACCGTAGTATGACCTTTACTAACTGCTACTGAATATATCTTCTACATGAATTTTGCTGAATTAAATATTGCTGAGTTACTCCGCACGAAGTTTATTGATAGCTAGGAAGCGGATTTATAGACACTAAAAATGTGTGAAGTAGGCAGACAAAAAGGCACTAAACATAGGCAAAATAGGCACCAAAAATTTGCTAAGTGTACCCTTAGAAATACATAGTTTTAAAAATGGCTTCTAAAATGCACTATTGTAAAATGGCAATCATTGCAACATATGCTGCAACAAATTCGCTAAACATATACTATTTTACGGATCCCTAGGCGAAATAGTTCTACATTTATTCCAACTTTCACAAATGGCTCCACAGCAAGTTAAAATAACATTTTCAGCTTTCTAGTTACAATAGTTTCTGAGGAATTAACAGCTTATGTCTAAATTACAGGTGATTTTCAAAATGTTCCGCATACTGTAACTTTCAAAATTAATGCTTAATTAAGGGTATAAGTTTCTGCACCAATTTTAACTTATTAATGGCCTGTATCTATGTGAAATATTTGCCTTCGTCATATCAACGAAGGGGAAAAATAATCATTTCTATTTAACAATTTTTATTTTCCTAAGCGTTTTCAGTAAGAAGTAAGCATTATAATCCTTTTCAATACAAATAACAAAAACACAACAAATGTAAATGGGTACACTTAATATACAGTTGCCCTTACAGAAATATTTAGAATTTCATTCAGATTCATGGAAAACTGCATTCTGTGGAACATTTTGAAGTCAGGAAAATGTAGAAAAAATGGTATCTGAGAAATCTGAGGTTAAAATTACGTAATGGCAGCTACGATACAGCCGCACGGTTATTCATATAGTCATGTGACTTTCCTGTAGTGCCGCTAGAAAAAAGATATATTATTGAAGTATGTCTATATTAATTTTAAGACAAAAAAACTAAATTTGGTATTGTTGCAAGTTTTGGGCCAATTTGCACAGATGTGTCTCCTTAATAAACCCCTTTTTGTATATCCAATGTGCAGCAGTAAGAAATTTCTCTTCCCCGAAAATTTCACGTTGAAACCAACAAATGCAAAAGCTGTTGTCACAAATTACAAGCAGAAGAAATTGGCTAAAAATGCAGTTTTATGCACTAATAAGCAGAATGGGCACAAACGTATGAAATAGGCATTTATAGGCACTATAAAACTAAGAAATTGGGTAATAAGTGTACAAAACGTGCTAATAACTGAAAAACCTACGTTTCTGAACAAATGAATAAAATAGGCAAATATGGCAAAATTCGCCCCTACTGATAACAGATGTTTATAAACATTCAGTTTCAAATAGGAAACCTATAGTGTACGAATGAAACAGCACAAACCTTTCGTGCAAATCAAGTTAAATTAAGTAAAGGAGTAAACAAACAAAGAACAAGAAAAAAATCTACGGCCTTAGGATTCGAACCTTAAATTTTAATACATATATACTTCGCCCGCTATCCTCATAATATATCCTCCACTTGTTTTCTCATCTTACGTTACAGTTGAAGTGGATATGGCCAGTGATAAGCATTTGTCATAACAATTTTAAGGCACAACCCGTAATTTGTATTTCCGAAGCGTAGGTTTCTTAATCAAATTGATGACCTATTAACCATGGATTTGGTGCACTCTGTATATATGCTAGCAGAATCGTTTATCTAAGACTGGCTGCTTTAACCGACGATAAAATTCTAAAATTCGAATGATTATTATTTAACTAGTTTCATTACCTCCCCTTGTCTTTGAAAATCGTTATATAATGATCTAATAAGTTTTAATGATAAATCCGCCACGTTACTACTAGTAATCGTAAATTCTACAACCTCCGTTATTACTAACGAATCAACAATCTTCATATTTTCACGCAAAAATATGTGAAACGCTGGCAGAACATCTGACTCAACCACCCTGGAGAGTCTAAAAATTCTGAAAACGCTGCATAAATATCTTTGGCGGTGGAACAATCATCGGTTGGCCTAATAACTTTTTTCTTTTAAATTTCACTTTTCAAAGTGAAATTTTAAATCATTGTACGTTCTCGATGGAGTCATAGCTATTTAATAACATAAAACAGCTTCGATTTATCGTAATACGAGATAGAAGTAAAGCTGTGAAGGCAATGAATGATATGCTAGTCCCGGGGTCCAAGCTAACAGCTTTGGAAAATACAATCTACGGCTAATACATATCCATTAATATGCACACGCACACACAAAGGTATATGTTCCTCCTTCATAATATATCAATAAGCTGAAACTGAGACCAGTTGTACAAAATAATTTCCAAAACAATAATGTCTGTTCTCACTGGACCTCGTTAGTCGAGTGAAAGCGACACGGAAACCGTTAGTTGTAGTCGCTGCATTTCGATGCAGATCTGGTAGATCGCCAAGTAATGTCTATAAAGCACGTTTGTCGCTATATAGTGCAACAAAACGTGACATGGAGTTCAGGAAGAAAATTACGCCTTCCTTCTTGCCAGGACGAAGATTCCACTCATCCTTACCCAACAGGCGACTCATTTCCTTAATTATTAGACAAAAAAAGTAATCAAGAAACTATATTTTTATTTTCCATACTACTTGAGTAAGCATAACAGCTAAAAGAAAGTATTGTGTTCCATTAAATCTTCAATGTCGAGATTATATCGAATGTTCTCGTTTTGGATCCCCGGAAGCCGAATGGAGCTTTTTAGAGAAAGTGTGAGCACTCCTCTGTGTATGTGTGTGTGTGTGTGTGTGTGTGTGTGTGTGTGTGTGAGAGAGAGAGAGAGAGAGAGAGAGAGAGAGAGAGAGAGAGAGAGAGAGAGCAGTATAACTCATAAACAAAAAATCGGAATTTACCAAACTATAGGTATATATGTTTAGGGACTTCCGAAAATGTGACCTAAGATTTTAGAGGAAATCCCCTTCCGCGTTCCAAATTACACGGAAAACGTTTCGTTATTTGTGATGTTCTCAAAAATGACTCTAAAGATTTACAATGAAATCTAGTTTTAAGATATTTGTACGAGAAAGTAAGTCTTTATATCAACACTTTATATCAAACACCTCATCATTATGAATGACCTTGTAATTATTAAGTACCTATATATGATAAACCAAACGAGATACACAACTTCATTTTCATCAAATAATATTTCGTAATATATTAACCATTTCTGAGGTACTTTGTGCTATAAGTTTTCATTTTCAAGTGAATTATACCTTTTTCAAACAATGAATTAGAGTGCAACACAGAAAAGGACATGATCAATCGTCTGAAGTCATGTTTATTTTATGAAGTGTTTCATGTACAGTGCTAATAACATGAATGACGCTTTCTAGGTTTGAGTCATCTTTTTCATTAATACTCCTTTCCTTCCCACTAGAGAAGTACGCCACCTAGCAGCAGCTGACTTACCTTACGTAATGGCATCCTTATCTCACACTAAACGTGTGTTTTAAAAGCTTGGCAAATCATTCTTGGCAGAGCACATCGTAAGCAGAACTGGCATGAACAATGCATACCTGTCAAAAAGATAGGTTTTTTTTTTTCGGAATGTGCTAAATTTCAGGTAGCATAATTTGTGTTTACTCTATAAAAGCAGAAGTATCAATGGTTGTCACATAAACACAGCCTTCCTAAATAACATTTTGGTGGTTAAAAAGAAATAAATTAGATTGTGTATGAACCTGCTTCCAGCATGTAACTAGACTGTTTTAAACGATTGTGATTCTTTGTTCTAAGTTGGAAACGTTCTCCTGAAATCGTAAAAACTATTTTTTCGACATAAACAAACTCTTTTGTTTTCAGGTTTTTGGTAGCTATTAGACTTTTGCGCTTAATAGGACAGATAAGATAGATATGCGCAGAGGATCTACCCGAAAGTCCGAAGACGTCAGCCTCCTTCTACCCGGGAGCGATGGAAACTCCGGGGCTCTTTCCATAGGGCAGTACCTTATTACTTTAGAAAGCCCCCCCCCCCCCATCGACAACTTCAAGACGGGATGAAAGTGTATACGCCACTTACGCGCGTCAACCCCGTAGGGAAGACTACCGATAACCTCGGTGGGGCCGCCTGGTGATCTAGCACACCTACTAGCTATGTAGGCTAGTGCCCGGAACTTCTTAGGCAACCCTCCACCCCGTCCCGGAGGCTGAAGCTTGGCCGGAGGTACCCGAATCCTCCGAGGGTGTGGGGAACACGCTGCCCCCGAGTCCAACCCAATCCGAACAACTCCCCTTCGGGAGGGGCTTGAATGTTCGGCCCGAGGTTCCTCTCCTAACGTCAGAGGTACCACGAGTGAAAAGAGTCCACAGCGCCCGCAACAGGGCAGGCTAAATGGGACAGTCCAACTTATAAAAGACACTTCTTTGTTAAAACAATCCAGGTTTATGGTAAAATACGAATTTCTTGGTTACTGCCCTCAAAACTAAATGCATTACAGTCTAATTTTGCTATCGTTTGTTGCAGAGGATAGCATATTGGCGTGTAGAAATCATACCATTTATGGAAGAAGTCTGTCTCAGCAGTAGCACTGTCTCTTAAGTTAACAATATAGTTAGGTAATTTGAACCGTAATATTAATCCGTTCTACCTGAAACTTTTTATGTATTGCCTTATTTTAAGGCAATGGATTACAAGTAATAATGGATGCAATTTTTATAAGATATTCTATATAGTCCTATAAATATGTTCTTATTTATTTACATTTCTAGATTAGATGATTCATTTTATAAAATTATGTGCAAAATATTCAGTGAATATGGATGTCATTTTTACATAACATTTTCGTCACTCTAAACTGTTAAAAAATATGTACCTTAAAACTCTCAATTTGGCTGGTTTTTCTAGATATTATATATATATTTTTTTTATATAAAATGAGTCTAATAGAAACATCTGAAAAATGCAAAACATTTACCAAAATCCCCCAAATTATTCAAAATAATTATAACATTAAACCATCAAGCCAAGTGCTAAAATTAGTTTCAAAAATTATTTAAAAGACTGACGAGATGTATGTCAAGATATATGTGTCAATATGTCAAGATCGACAATTTTTGCGTAACTCGTAATATTTAAATTTTGTGCTATAATGTTTATTACTTCAGAATTTACTTTTGTGCATGTTAAATTATAACTGATATATTGGTGTAATAAAAGTATTTTGTTTTTCTCAAAACAGTGAAAAATATATATTTCTTGAAATATAAAACACTCATAACCGCAGTAGAGCAGCATGCACGTAAGTTTGAAAATATGTATTTAGATAAAAAAATGTAATATTTGGAAAGTTTATGTATCATGTGTGTAAGGATTTTTTTTAATTTTTATTTCAATTGCTCAGCACAATTTTTGCTATACAAATTGTGGAGCTATATACATATTAAAATTTAAAAAAAGGAATGAATATGCGTATGTACAAATGAAGAATTTCTATTCAATGAACCATTAATTCAAGTAGCACGTTGTTTGTTCTGTTGGCGGTGAAAGTGTTTCAATAAATTTCCCCTCTTAGGTGGACTGTGTCAGCACTTCCCACGCCATAGAAAGTTTTCACCAAAAAGGGAGATCTCGAATCCACGTCAAGTTTACATGACATCCTGTCAAACCTGCAGTTTTTGCAACCTTTCTTTTGACCTTCAGCTACCCCAGAAATAGACAGCTTTCAGACATTTGCTAAGTCTTTCAAGGTAAGTAGAATGACTTGCAAAATTCTGAGTATTCTATTCTTCTGGTGAGAAGAAGCACTTCCAGAATACCGTTATGCTCCTTACAAGAAACACCTCTGTATTTTATCCTATCTCTTATTGAACCGTTTACTAGCTTTGGAATTTACAATAGTCACGCTAAAGGGAGTTTCCTAATTTTTACCCATGTCAGTATGCGTAAAGATAATGTGCATAAAAATATTTTAATTAAATAACTTCAAACTGACTTTGTCCAAGAAGAAGTTATTAATATCTGTGATTAGAAGACAGAGTAGTCCAAAACTTATATCAACGAACTGTACACATAAATAAACGTCGTTCCTCTGCGGAGTTAAAAGGAAAGTTCACTTTGAAAAGCAGGCCATTTGTCAAGATGCCCACATACTTCCGAAATTCCTTACTATTGGCACGTTGACCAGACGCTATTTTAAGAGGGTACTGTAGCTGTTACCTCCTCTCTTTAACTGCAATGTGGATGTTATGCGTAAGTTTGAGTCAAAACATTGCGCAGAAATTCTAACAGAACAGTTTTAACAAATTAATCTGCGGTGGTTTTGTAACAGGAATGAAAATCTGAAAGCGAAATATACCTATAGAATATTCTGCATATTATTATTTTTTTTTAGAATGCCTTACTTAGAAAGCTATGGCTATCAGTGAGCATCAAGGAAAGGCGTATTTACCTCATATTTCATTTGATATTACAACACAACATTAAATGTGAAAACATTTTTAAACAATTGAGCTGAATTTTTAAATGTAGAGTGTATAATAGAAATAAAGTCATGATAAGAAGTGTCTAAAAAGCTACAGTGACTCAAGGAAGTAAAAAGTTCTATCAGCCAGATTAAGGGGTGGGGCAGAAAATTCCCACTTGTAATATACAGAGACAATAAACAATATTACATGCTTTGCATTTTTCAACATTTGTCATTTTATTACTTTATTTTTGTCTTGTAATTGCCACAATTTTTTTAACATTTTTACAAAGTTGTTTTAAGACATTCACGTAAAACTTAATCATAAAACCAAAAGTGTCCATCGAGTAAATGAGTAATTCATTTATTTTCTTGTTTTCGATATGTGATTTTACTTCATCACACCATTTGAAGGAGATTTCCGCTGTTTTCCGTTTATGCTGTAACCCGTTTACCAACTCAGCCGGTTTATAGCATAAACTAAAGTCGGGTTTGTTTTTATAAAATATCTAAAAAATTTAAACTTTACGTGCCCCATAAAGTTGATGCATTATTTTCACTTGACTTTACCTGACTTCCTTTATATTCAAAAGAAAATACATAACAATAAATAAAACATTACAAAAGGTACGTCATGCTAATCTTTCCATGTTTCGTTGTAGGATATACCAGAATAGAGGGGGTGAAGCGATGCGCAAATGTGTATTTAATATACCTACTTATCGCTATAAAGTTAGCTTGAAAATTCGATATTTTTAATTATTACAAGAAACAAATTATTTGGATTTAGTGGTATTTCAAATAATGCATTAAGTGTGGAAAATTCAAAGAAGTATGAGCAGATATATCAGAAATGATCACTAATATAAAAAAGTAATTCGATATATTGCATATTTTAACGAGAACTTCATTTTCTAGTCTTAAGCCTTTGTCTACTAAAATATATAACATTACATAAGAGTAACTCCTAATGAATAGGATTTTGGAGGTTGTTCGCAAATAATTCCAGATATGGATTTTATTATTCATGTAACTTAAGCATAGCTACAGAATTTTAATAAAATATTAAGTCCATTTTAACAAAATAAAAAACAAAAACAGAGCAAAGCATTTGTGGGATGAGAGGGTGTTTCTTAAATCTTCGTGTTCTATCTTTGGAAGATATTGGACTTAAGCTTGGTTGAGATGGGCATTCACACACCCATGCACACCTTTTTCTAGATTGGCTTATTTCAGATTCAGGAGCCCTCAAAACGTCTGTCACAATATAAATAGTTTATAGAGCAAGCACGGTTATATAAGTATATACTAGTTTATAAATAAGTATGTGTGAATTTTCGTCTTTCTTTAAACAATTGTGTCCGCATTTTGAATGTGCTCGATCCTTATTTGGGTACTGATATTGAAGACATTTACAGATAGATACATTTGAAAAGAGAATTCACAATCTGTATTGTGTGCCTGTCTGAGGTATCGCTCCATCGCTTTGCACGGAGACCCCGTTACTTCAAAGTGTCAAGGTTGTTGATTCTCACACACATGCAAGACGCCATTGAGTTTCTAGCTGCATCTAGAACTTCACTAAGCTTGAAGGTGTACCGAGTGTAGAAGTAATGGTGCATATGCCTTAGAGTCGATCATTCACTTGCAAAAGCACATAGGGGAGTGTGGGACGGTGGTTATTTTATTGTAGCCGAATTATTTTGCTCAAGCACAAATTGTTTCTAAACATATCCTGTTTTTGATGTTCTGCGCCATTAGAGAGATCTTGGATCTACATCTTCTTTCAGTAATCTCTGTGATATTTTGGATTATTTTATTTCCATTAATAATACTTTTTAGGCAGAATACGTGCAGAACGTTTTTTAATTACAAAAGAGTTGTAAAATATGCAGAGTACAAGCAGCAGAAATCAACATTTTGCTAGTGCTGGCGCCATATCAATTAACAGAGAAGAAAGATGTGATACACCCAAATGACTTTTTCTTCCATTGTCTAATTCACATATTACCTATATATTCGCAATGTACCTATTATAGTATTCATACAAAGGATTTTTTCATTCACATCACGTCACTCATTCCTTTTTTTAAATGAGAATGATCTCAAATTAAGCAAGAAATGCTTATGTGAAAACAGTATTAAAAAGTTTATTCGTGATATCAAAAGAAAGAAGATGAAAAGAAGTGTAAATTTTCAAGTTTGTCGTTAAATGACGCTCCCAACACTTGAGTAAGGGATGAACTTGCAGCATAGAATGTTTCGAAAATGGCTAATATTAAAAAACTTTGACGACATAAATTGTTTGCTTCATTGGGGTCTAATGTCCATGTTACTCCTGTAGTAAATGTTTATCTGTTATTTATTGCATCCTACTTGTATAAGAATACGATGTGTTGCACTCGCATGACTTTCTTTAATCAATTTTCTACAAAATATTCCTTAAAAACCTAATTCTTTTACAACTTATCAATCTAGATAAAATTCAATCTTCATTTATATATTTCGTTGTAGATATTTCGAAATAAAGCGATAGTAGTATTTTATAAGCCCGCTGGCCTGTCATCAAGACACCGAGTTCGATCCCAAGGGACCATATTGGGACTTAAAGTGGACAAAGCTGCGTCTGTGCAGAATTTCTCCAGGTTCTTGTTTTCTTCCGTCATTCATTCCAGCAACAGTTCCATCGTCTTCTTCTTCTTCTTCTTCTTCTTCTTTTTTTTTTTTTTTTGTCCAGTTTCATACTTTTCGCTCTCGTTTTATATAGTCTTTCTCATTTTCATACCTGATCACCAATCATAGTTTCTCTATCTATCTAGAGTTTGTGACCTCATTAGGGATCTGCCCTCAGGTGTTCACTGCTTAAATCTTGGGGATTGTGAATACGAGAAGGGTGAGTAAGAAAGTAAGCAAGCAAGACTAAAAAGAAGGATCACTATGTGATGGCTTTGGAATTCCATTCTACACTTCGCACGATCATGAGATAAACAGGTAAAAGAAGAAAGAATTATTTTCCGTTTGAGAAAAGTATATTTAAAAATTAACCAAATAATAAGGGATGTCCAGAAAATGGTGATCTCTACAAAATAGTATGACAAATTGTGAACATCTCTTAAGGTGTTTCAGTTATGCAAAAATTCAGAATGAAGCAATCAGAGCATAGTTCCGAAAAAATCCAAGATATGTTTCAGTTTTTAATTAAAATATTTTAAACAAATCGTGACGCAATCAGCATTTATATCCATTTTTGAGAATATCAGAAAATTTGAAAAAAAAAAATACCCGCTAAAGTGTAGCTTGGGTAAGAAAATTTTCTTCGAAATCTTTGTAGCTGAGGTAGGTACCTGAGTAGTTGATACCTGAACTTAAATGTAAAGATTTGTATAGAACTCCCTTTTTGTTCTTCACTTATGCTGTTCACACACACACACACACACACACACACACACACACACACACACACACACACACACACACACACACACACACACACACACACACACACACACACACACACACACACACACACACATCTGCATATCTGCATATAGACGCAAGGCTTTCAAAAAAATGTATCTCTGATGAAATCGATTTTTTTTTTGAAATTAAATACTCCTCTTCTTACTTTAAATACGTATTCACATATTATTTCAAAAAATTAAAGTTATACTTTTTGACGTAGCTATAGGAAATTTTAATCAAAATAAAAATTTGAATTTGGTTTTAGGGTTATGGTGTTGAAAGGCATGCATAGGCACACGCCTCCGAGACACCTATGTTTTGGTAAAATCTCAATATCAGAATGTACCCCGTGACGTAGATGTTGATAATGATCAGCACTTATCACCTTTTAGAACTTTGCTTCAAGTAACTTACCGTTGAACCATTATGTCAAGAATGCAAAACAACATTGGTCATGAGTTACAGATGGACAGATAAACATGTAAGTCCTGTCTGCTAATGTTAAGGGATGCACGATGGAATGGTTTTCTAAACCTCCGGCATCACTGAGTAAAGGAAAATAGTTATTTCTTATTTTCCTGTTTATCTCATGATCGTGCGAAGTGTAGAATGGAATTCCAAAGCCATCACGTAGTGATCCTTCTTTTTAGTCTTGCTTGCTTACTTTCCTACTCACCCTTCTCGTATTCACAATGTTTGGAAATTCCTGTGGCTGGTAATGATTAAGTATACAATTGGTTCCTCTTTTCCTTAGTAAAGTGATTGGTAGCTAGAAGCCTAATTTTAAAAGCCTTTCTCGGTGAAGCGCTTCTGGCGCATTCGTGTACCTACTCCCAGTTGCTTTGTGACATCAAGCGCACAACAGAAAACGCCCCTAGGTGGATGTTAACGCCCGGTTCGTCGCATTTCATTCCCGGAATCTGTGATACTTGGGTGTTTTGGGATGATTTTTCACATCAACTGTTACTATGTTTAACCATACTATACTATAGGATAACTACTTTACATCTATACAATTTATTAGGAGTATATTTTTTCTTAGAATGGTCTTCTCTGAGTTACACATTTCTTTTAGACACTATTAAAGATGCCTATTCACATTTTAGATCGTAAAAGTACCATCTGAATTTTTTTAAATAACGTACTTTAAACCGGTTAGGTCATAAAGGACATTAATGAAATAATGCTCAAATGAGCTCGGGGTCCATATGACATAGAGTTGTCATACATTGATCTTTCAGGACAAGGGAAACCCCCATAAAATCTTATTCAGATAACGCACTTGACCGAGATTTGAACTCGGGACCACTTGAACATGAATCAGACATACTACCATCTATGCAATAGAGATAGAACCTCTGAATGTTGTTGTTAATCTATTTTGCTATTAATAAAACGATTATCTGTCAACATATTTATTGCTGAAAACATTTAATCAAATAATGGTATAGGTTAGAACGGAGACATATTGCAAAGGCACGCATCTATATCCTGTAAGAACATTAATGTGATGCCTTAAATAGTTTTTGGCGTGAGTCATAAATTTTTCAGGTATAACATTTTCAGGTGAAGACTTTCATTCTATTTTAAGAATATATTCCATTTCCTTTGTATGATTATGAGAATTAAAGGAGTTACTTTGCTGTTAAAAATGGAAAAGTATTTAATCATTCAAACGACTTTTAATATATTGTGTATGCGTGCGTGTGTGTGTGTGTGTGTGTGTGTGTGTGTGTGTGTGTGTGTGTGTGTGTGTGGGTGTGTGTGTGAATTATGTTGTCCACAGACATCCAGTACCCAGACAGTTTTTTCTTAAAAAAAAACAGATTACTTCATAAGATATATTTCCGTTAGATTATGAATGCCTAATATTTAGTTGGACATTATACTTCTTCTATTTACTATGTGTAAGTACTACAGAAAGTAATAAATATGGGAGACTTTAACACTAAGATTGGTGTTCCATTATCCCAGGTATATTTAGCAGGACAAGGCCAGTTAACTTCTGCACTGAAGCATACAAAGATACGGTTTTGTTTATATACTGTTTTGAAAAAAATAAATAAAATCATGATATTCAAATACAAACATTTTAGGCACGCTAATGTACTGAAGAAGAAACAAGAGCTTTTACTGACGAGTAAATAAGTAAAATGTAAAGTGAATACAAAACAAATGAAAATCAGTCAAGAGAAACATCCATCTTCATGTATTTTTCTTTTAATATCTCTTCGTTTCCTTTAATTTTTGTTGTCCTTTCGCCCTATTTTTTCCCCCACTTCCTTAGGAAGAGATTTTTTCTCGTGGCGTATTACTTAGAAAGTACTAGTAAATTAATCACGCTTAAAAGTAAATAATTTTATAAAGCTAAACCTAGGATTTATTACCTAGAAAATAATAACTAAAATAAGGATTATTAGACGTAGTATTGAATGCAGTGTTAACATACTTTGTAATCTCTAACAGGATTTTTGCAAATCTCAGAGCTACGAAGCAGTGGTCTGTAACAATGAAATCGTGTCTTATCAACTGCGATGAAACACCAAGTGATGTGTCTTTGATGTATGGAGAGAAACGCAGGAAGATAAACGCAATTACTAGTTAAACAATGGGGAGCCATTTCATGATCAGTAAGCAGATATCAGCTCCCTGAAGTATCACTAAAGTTGTTGGAAATAAGGATTTTTGGATAGAAGAGAGGTAATTTCATAAATTTTGAGGTTCACTATCACACTAGAATTACATACCTCTGTGGATGATATGTACATTATTTTGGGAGGGGATACATGATTTGTTTGACTCTTGTTCTAACCGAACAATTGTGTTCCTGTTCTGCTTGCCTGCTCTTAGTTTTTTGACACGCATATTGTATTTTATATGTAGGACACGAAGGTAAGAGCTATTTGATAAAATTACTAATTTTCTTCCATATTACGATTTTACAAAAGTATGATGGTTAACTGTTAAGTTCCTACTATATACCTAAAGTACATGTGTATTCAAGGGCAGGCTGAAATAGACATTACAAAAATTATTATTTATCTAACTCTGACGCACTTGGAAATTTTCTCCAGTCTACTTTCTCTACAATTAATATTAAATATTTCAGCATAAGAAATAAACTACACATGAATATTTTGGTAAGAGAAAGAAATGTATTTTATTTGACTTGACATCAAGCAGAATTTTTACTTACAGAGGCTCAGCGACAAAATAAATTTGTTCTGTTAGTAGTAGGTACACGTGTACAAATGACATATCAGTTGAAATTATTATAATAATGAAAATTTGAATTTCTATCAGCTAAAATAATCGACACTAGAAATTAGGAAGTAATTTTTTTCCTTTAAATCACTAAAGAAATGGATGTGCCAACACTGTGGAAATGAGCTGTATAATGATGGATACTGGAAACGAGTTACGAAGTACCTGTTAATCGCGTGTGCTCAATTGTGTTTGAATATTGTTTGTTCTTTCTTAAATGGCAGCATTTGAAAAAAAGTAAGTTCTGCTTATTTGTATATAGGAAAGTATTAAAATGTATCCTTGACAAACCTTATCGCACAGTTCTGCTATTTAAGCCTGTCACTGCTGAAATGCACCCTAGTACACATGGCAGTCTAAGTTGCAGGGTTAGTCTGTATAGGTGACTTCTATAACCTGGAATGATTTGATCTTAACCTAGGTGTATACTTGCAAGAGAAAGGGAAAAAGAGAAAGAATTTCCTACAAAATATATTTTTGCGAACATTTCTTTCCCATGCCTTCTAATACCCAACAAACTTAGGTGAATTAATAAAACTATCCGCAACTTGATTGTGAGAGAGAGAGAGAGAGAGAGAGAGAGAGAGAGAGAGAGAGAGAGAGAGAGAGAGAGAGAGAGAGCAAATCACGTATAAAGTAGTGGATAACAGATGGTATGATTATACTCATGTTACTTTCTATTTCCCAATTTTATTTCTTGGTTATTGATGGCGGAAGTAGCCAAAAGTCTTCTGCACAACTATGTGAAAGGGTGTTTTCGGTACAGTGAATATTAAGTGGGTGAGGTGGAACAGGAAATGGAACAAACATTCAGCTCCAAGGCTGTTCACTGGAATCACTGAAGAACAAATTGAAAGAAGCACCCCAGCGGCAGATTTTGCAGACTCTGCCTACAGTTTCGCCCTTGTCTGTAACTAGATTTAACGGTTGCATGTGCTTAATGCCCACCCAAACACAGGTCCTGGTTTCTTCTACTTCTGCTGATTCGTTCTCTGCTTGTGAGAACAAAAAAAAAAAGACACACATTGACACTGGACAACTAAGTGGTCAAGCCTTTTCTTGCAAAAGAAACAAACAAACAAAACTGTTCTTCAACAAAGCTCAAATAGAAAATGTGTATCATTCAAATTTCATAAAGTAAACATATTCGGAATCCCTAAAATCCAAAGGGACGAGATTAATGAGGAGCCTTTTTCATGAAAACTGCAGAGTACCATTTCACTTATTTAAAAAAAATCTGATATGTGCTACTCAGATGGCTTTCTCTACTTAAACGATTCTTTAAAACGCGTATTAATTCTAAACAATTTTTTATTGAAATTATTTTATTTCATATTCACTTAAAATAGACGGCACTGTGCCCTAGACACTCGCGTGAGCTAGGACACTCGCTTCTCTCCGCAGCCCTAGTTCGATCCCAAGGGAGTGAGGCCAGATTGGTGACCCACGAAGTGGCGTCTGGGCGGGTTTTCCCGGGTTCTCAAGCTTCTCCCGCCACTCATTCGACCAGTGTTCCAAAATCACCTTTTCATTCATCCATTGCACTGTCATTTAATATCATTCACTTCTTCACACTTATACCAGATGTTGGCTGATCCCCCATCCTTGATGTTCTCTCGAACCCAGAGTTCTGTTCTTCGGCTAGCGTCTAACTCCAAGTACCCACTTGTAAGTCCTCCATACGAGAAGGGTGAAAATAAATGGGAAAAATGGAAATTATTTCTTTATAAAATGGCAATATGGATCGCTTGAGAGCTGGTGGTGATAGGTGTGATAATTTTTATCACTCCATTCTTTCTTCATGGCCAGGAAATGAAACAAAAGAGGAATAACTTTGTATTTGTGAAAACTATTTGATAAATCAAAACCAGAGTAAGGTATATCGAAAATGCTTATCTCCAGAAAATACGTATGTACGTATTACAACGAGATCTACATCTTGTTTTTGTTTGTGTGTGTGTGTGTGTGTGTGTGTGTGTGTGTGTGTGTGTGTGTGTGTGTGTGTGTGTCATGTCGGCCGATGAATGAAATTGATGAAATGATGCTCAAATGAGTCCGGGGTCCTTGGAGCTTAGAGCTACCTGACATTCGTCTTTAAGGATAAGGGAAAACCCCGAAAAAACCTTATCCAGGACACTCACCCTGACCGAGATTCGAACTCGGGACCTCTTGACATATTGTGTAATACGATTTTCTCTTTTCTTTCTTGCCAGTTATCCAAAATAAAGAGGATTTCGGAGGCTATTGCCTGAAAGTTCAAAGTATACATTTTATTTGTTATAAACTTATCGTAAACTTGTGGTATTTTATTTATAATCTTAAAATTATTTATGAGAGAATAAAAATTTTCGAGTTTACTCGTGGTTTCGAATAGGGAATTTTCTTGATAATATGCATCGCATCGATAGAATTATCTGAACCTAATACCAAGAGTGACACAGATACACGCACCCTCGTGTGTGCGGACCTTTTTTTAAGCATGCTTTTTTCAGATGCAGGGGTCCTCAAATCTTAAGTTTCCAGTTAAATGTCTATATGCAATTTTGGGTGAAATGCAATACGGCCTCCACCTACTATATACCTGCTAGAGAAACTAAAATTGTCACCTTTTGGCAGCTTATTAAGATAAATCTCTGTCACTGGTAGCATTTTAAACAGCTTATAATGCACATACTTTCAGTTTATAATATTCAGGAATTTTAAATAATTAAAGGAATCCTTAATCCAGTTCTCCTTTAGTTCAATTTAACGTAGAAGGAGGCTTTATTTCACACTACTCCACACTCAGATTTGTAGGATGTCGTAAACACAGGCTTCTTTTTGTAAACTTCTGCTGGTTTTAATACAAGTGGCTGCGCATTAACTCTCGGAAAGTTTAACGCCTCTTAATGCTTTCCCGTGAATTTAATTAAGATGCCTCCATGCAAGTGAGGAACAGTAGCTTGATCACGTGAGTATTCCCTTCACTGAAGCAAGACGCTTCTCTCACCAACATTTTGTTTTCCCACAGAAAAATACGAAAGTTTTGTCCCACGGTACCTACTGTGTGACAGCCTGTTTCACATTTTTGCTTCGATGCCCACGGCAACGTAGCAACACACAGATTGTGGTAAAGCATTTCAAAGCTTACCCTATAGAGTAATTTTTCTAGGCCACTCCTCTTATTACTGAAACATTTAATGGCTTAAATATATGTAAGATAAATTATATTCTATCCAGAAATTCGAATATCTAGATTTCACCGAAATATGTATTTTGAGGCCCTCACAGAATTTGAAACAATTCTGTCGCGCATGTGTATCTATGAACAGCATAACACAAAAATCGAAATCCGGTTTAATACCAATCTTTGCATTTAAATTCAACATCTTCAAGAAATGCGACACGATGATTTTTAAAAAGGTGTCCACCGTCTCCTACCTTTTACCCGGAATATGTTTCAAAATGTTTGGTTTTCTTAAAAACACATGATAGCTCTCAACACATTTTCAATTGTCCAATAATTGTTTTGTAATTGCTTTAGTGTTATCACATTCACTTGTTTTTGGCGAGGTCGTGGAAGAAGTATGAATTAAGCCTTTAAACACCTGACTACCGATTCGGTTTCCTCTAACTCTCTTGTACCTACAACGAAATGTGTAATCATAAAATATCCGCAAAGGAGTATTTTGATTAACGTAAAGCAGATAGGAAACTAAGCTTTCGAAAAAATAGTTTGTAGAAGTGATGGGTGCAGAAATGAGTATTATGACACTAAAGATTCTATCCAGACTTTCTCATCTCAAGAACGAAGTTCAAAAAATTATAATGCATAGACTTTCGTATCCAAATATTATGATCCTGAAGGACATGCGCCATCTATAAGAAACTCAGTCAATTCAGAAGAAGAGCTCGAGTATGTGAAATTAATATTTTTTTTATTTTTAGTGTCATGGTTATATTTGTAAACGGATGATAATAATAAAAGTGTTTCGGATAAAAAATCAATACTGGAACTATTGCCTTAAAGTAAATATTTGGAAAAATAATTTCGTTTAATTTGTATGTCCAATTGGCATCAATAAATTCTAAGAAAGCATTTGATGAACTTTTAAGATAAAATATTTGTAAACATTGAATGGTGAAAAATTTCGCAAGCACTTTACAATTCTAAGCCAGTAAAACTAAATAAAGTTAATCATAAAAGAGTTAAAATGTAACCAATATGAAGTAATGAATCAAGATGCGAACAAGGGACACAATTTATCCAAACGTTCCATTAAGATAAAATAAAAAATGGAAATATAAAACGTTCAAGGTATAGCAGAGAGAATATTTTATCAAATACTTCATCGCAAATAGATGACTGGAAAGAATAAATGAAGAAAATGTTAGTTTTAATCTTTCAAAGTACAAGTAAATGTCCTTTCAGATTCAAATGCTCGACTGTCAAGATCACATGATTCAACATGTGGATTGTCGTGCTGGTGGTACCAACACACAGCGGAAACGTTGAAACGATTGAATTTGTAAGACCTTGCAGTCTAGACCAAAAAGAAGAAAGAAAAAAAATACTGGTTAAATTAATGAAGCTTTTAGTACAAAGCGTATTTATAACTGAGCAAACTTTTACACTCTTGTAAATCTCCTGAATACTTAAGGACCTTTTTATATTCACATAAAATCAACTGTTTATATCCATCTATTGTATAATCATAGTGAACAAACATTTCACTGTGACATATTTTCCGAGTTTCGGATTTCTACCTTTTTCCAACTGAAAAGTATGCTGCATTTGTTTACGGACCACAGAGAATGAGAATATTGGGTCTGAGAAAGTTGGTAATTGGCCAACATATCCATTGATAAGTAACTTTTTCCAGTTTTTTGAAGGAATTTGCCAAGTTGGTCTCAAAATTTACATCGGTTACGATTCATTTAATAAAATTACATATATGATGCTCATTTGTGCTATTTTGTTCTAAAACGTTTTAATTGTTCTAATTAGGGTAGAGCCTTCACTATATTGTTTGCCGGTATTTTCCCTCCAAGTAACACGAACTGTCAGAACCAATTGATATTGATTCATTTACATTTTCTCTTTCTTTTTCCAATATCGAATATTACTGAGATTATATCAAAATATGTGCATTTTGGGGTCCATTTTTAGAAAAATAAAGGATTATGTCAGAATGAGAGACCAAACAACAATATTTCATGTTTCAGCCAGACTCTTATGCGAATAGCAGGCAACAATTTTGAAGAAATTACCTAAACACCCTTTGAATTAAAAATTATTTTTATTTGTCAGTTTTTCAGAATCAGTTCTAACGATTTCATTAAAATTCCACATATTTAACGTATTTGCATGACCAAGAAAATGTATATCTTGAAGTTTCTCTTATTTATCTGTGAAATCCTTTTAATTCTGAATGTATTTTCTGTACTTTATAACTAGTAAATCGTATTATACCAACAGAAATGTTGGGCACATTGAAATAGAATGCATGTTAAATAACTTTTTAGTTATTTTAGCCATTTTCGAAATATTCATTGTAATGCATCTAAGTATCACCAGGTTGAACAGTCGTGCGACATCTGTAAAGCTTTTATTCAGTTCTTTTACATAGCATCCATTAATAGTGGATTTTATTAGGGTTCATTGAAGTCCTTAGGGCTCATTAGTAAACACATTATTTGTTTAAAAAATTGTTTTATTGTTCGTGTATTGCATGAAACCAAATTCATGTTTCTTGGTTTGACATTCTTTCTGGTAAAAGGAATAGAAGCTTCTTCATCTTTTATGTGAATACATACTATATTATAACATAATTAAAGATCAGGGAAAGCCTGTCGGTATGACGCATCAAATTTATAATGTAAAATTGTGCGGAAGTCATGAAGTGACGAGTTATGTTGCAAGGATAAATTAATTTGATTACGAAACTGAGATTATGATAAGCTTAGACCAAATGTCCAAATGCTGTTAACTGTTTCAAAAATAGCACGTCTGCCGTGTACTTAATCTTAAACCAGTTTACGCCCCCAGCGATAACAGACAAGCTGATTAGTTGTGTTTTATTACAGCTGTATTTGAAACTATAATAGCTACCGATTTCACATCGCATAATTGTCGTGAAGCGCCAAGTTGGTTCATTCTCAACAGGACGCCCTTTGGTTCTTCTACTTTTGCTATTGTCGCTTCCCTCTGTTTTGCCCTTTTACCCTCCCTAAAGTTTGATTTGTTCACCGCCGATTCCATTCTCTGTTCCCTTGTACCCGAAGCTACTCGTCCTAGTCTTAGCTATTATTTCTTATTGTTTTTCCCTTCCACTCTTCTAAATTTGCTGTTTTTTCCTTTAAATTTTCTTCGTCATTTGCGAATATACCATTTTTTCTTTTCGTTTTCTCTCTCCCTTGTTTACTTATTTTTACCGCTTAGAAAAATAAGAAAAAATAAGATATGACACTCAAACTGATTCAGATTTTCTCATAAGTGCACGTTTTGAGATAAATATAAATAAATGTCTGTGAGACGCGTTTCGCCGTTGTCAGTTATTTTTGTAGTCATGCATCAAACTGTCTTGTAAATATCTAAGCAGAAAATGAAAAATAGATTAATGCAATAGTTTTATTTAGAGCAGACATATGTTAAGATATTTTTTCTCCCCCCCCCCCATTTGCTCATCGTAAAATACCCATTGTACGGCGATTTTTCTACTTTTGTTTAGTTCTTCAGTTCTTTATTTGGGAAAATGTGTATACAAAACTTTTATAAACATATTTTGAAGCCTACATCATTTATAATGAAGATTATATAATTGCGGTCGGATATAAGAAAGAACGTCAGAACTATGATAATGGTACACCATTTGGTCAAATTAAACTTCTGTAATACCCATTGCTCTTGAAATATTTGCTGATGTTTCTCTACACTTTATGCGCAATTACGCATGTTATTTTTCCCTTTAATTACTTAAATGGGTAAGCCATATGGGATGTACTTATAGCTCAATCCTACCGAGTTATTTTGTTTGGATCAAAGAATGGACAATGAAGTACTGGCTACAATTGAGTGTTATCCCACTCACTCCCTCCCCTATTTATACCCCGCCTTTAACTGCAATGGTTATATCGGCGGCCGTTCTCCTTTGAAGCACATCGAAAGTGTTAACTCGTATTCGTTGTTGTTTTTTTTAAAAAATTAATCATTAGATCACGCTCACATTCACACTCTCGTTCATACTTCCAGACTTTGGGGAAGATGAATTATCTTAATCGGAGAAAACCACCACCCCCACCGATGGGAATCGAACCCGGGACCTCTAGCACGGGAGGCAGGTGCTCTACCGACCGAGCTACGGGGCCAGCCTTCAACGTTTATTATGTGTATAATTTATATTAAAGTAAGATAATTTCCGGCGGAGTTATTAACAAAACCTAGAATATAAGCTTTAAATTTGCTAATTCTTTAATAAATTAAATCGTAATGTATAAAGAAATCATGTGAATGTCATAAACTATATATATATATTTAATTGTTTAATTATTTCTTCAAGCGTTTTATTGCTTTCGTTTCTGCTGTTCTTATTTTCATTTTCATCGAGAATATTCAGTGACACTGATTTTCCACATAGATCTTAAAATTTCAACATATCCTTACTAACGGAGTTACTTTGTTGTCACATTTTCTTCCTATCTGTACTATGTGCTCTATGGAATCCATGTCGGCAGCTCAGTGCTCGTGATCGATAAATAGGACGTCAGTTTATCTGTGTCCCAGTTTAAGACGCTGCATGTTCACAAGGAATTACAATTACGGTGCCTTTCACATTTTCACAGATATATTCATCTGTGTTACCTACATACTTTTACATAAGTCTGGCACTCAGAGTTGTGACTTTGATTCTCCTCACGATCTGTGCTGGATCTTAGTCCATGTGTAGTTACATAATGTAGCCACAATGAAGCTGAATGAGCAGGGTTACCTACAAAGAGCTTGTCGAATCCACAGACCGCAATGGAGAATCTTTCATCATAAATTTTATACAGCTGCCTCACTAACATTTAACCATGTCCAATTCTCATGATTTATTATCTGACTGACGTAGGTACGAGGGAAATAAAAGCTGCACAAGATAGAAGAAGAATTATGGAAGAGTTATTAGCTTGTATTTTGAAAGCCCGTTAACAAAATTATCGGAGGGGGGGGGGCTCTAATTTCTAATATGCAGAAAAAACAAATGGTTAAGGTGTTCTGAAGCTTTTGAGAAAATGTTTCAGATCTCTAGTTTCATTCTTTTTTAACTAATCTCATTTTATAATCTTTTTGTCTGTACTATGCACACAATTTGTCCTACGAGCACTTTTAAAGCAATTTTGGTATAATTCTTGACCTTCCTATGAAATTGGTTTTGCCCTGTAGCAGGAAAAAATGTAGAGATTAAGGAATTCATTATCAGTGCTTTTACCCCACCTTTGCAGCTCACGTGCTAGCATGCCTGCCTGATGTTCAAGAGGTTCCAAGTTCGAATCTCGGTCAGGATGAGTTATCTGGATGAGGTTTTACTGGGATTTTCTCTATCCTGAAATGTGAGCACCTCTAATCTCTATACACCCTGGGCTCATTTGAGCATCATTTCACACATGTCATTCATCGTCCGATATGATTTAACGTTGGAGAACATTAGATTTAAAAAGGGGTTGTATTTTAATGCACCATCTCAGAGGTCCATTTCTTGGTCAATCCTATGTCGATAGCATGACAAAATTGTTCTAAGAAACTCATATCAAATACTTTTATAAACTTCAAAAACCAAGTAATTCAGAAATCACTGTAGTTTATTATTATTATTATTATTATTATTATTATTATTATTATTATTATTATTATTATTATTATTATTATTATTATTATTATTATTATTATTATTATTATTATTATTATTATTATTATTATTATTATTATTATTATTATTATTATTATTATTATTATTATTATTATTATTATTATTATTATTATTATTATTATTATTATTATTATTATTATTATTATTATTATTATTATTATTATTATTATTATTATTATTATTATTATTATTATTATTATTATTATTATTATTATTATTATTATTATTATTATTATTATTATTATTATTATTATTATTATTATTATTATTATTATTATTATTATTATTATTATTATTATTATTATTATTATTATTATTATTATTATTATTATTATTATTATTATTATTATTATTATTATTATTATTATTATTATTATTATTATTATTATTATTATTATTATTATTATTATTATTATTATTATTATTATTATTATTATTATTATTATTATTATTATTATTATTAAAACGCCGGAACAGTCAACTGTATTATATATCCTTTTTCGTAAAAAAGAAAATAATTTTCTCCTCTTAATTTTTGCTAGAATTTGTAAATGTGGAAATGATTACTTTTTGGGTTCTTTGGTTAGTTCGCTGGGAAAGCATGTAAGATGAGCGTGGAAGACTCAGGTTTGTGTCGCTATGCCCGGCATCAAAAGCCACCTTGCAGCCTTCGGTGTCTTGTGTTCCACGTGGATATGGATCGGCGTAATCTGGGCCTGTCTGTATAAATGACGTTTAGCTGTAATGGTTTGAGAGTGTGATCCTAGTATGGGTGGCAGAATGAAGGTGTTTGTGAAATTCGCAGAAATAACACTGAGGTCTTAACTTAGGCCAAAATTTGCATAGATAGACTAATATATTCAGATCTGGACCGTGGCATTGAATTTTTCAGTCTAACTCTGCTATCCAAATATTCAGCACGTGTTCATTTTTCACTTGTTTTGTTACCGTTCTTTTGTTGCGCGGTCTCTTCAATATCTATGACAGTTCATTGTTGTGTTACGCATCACTATGTCTCCTCTGCAAAGACAATATATAAATTAACTATAACTTCATACTTTGGGAACCCTGCACGCTCTGTTCATTTTGTATTTCCTTAACTTTCATCAGTTGTGTACGCGATTTAATATAACTTTGTATTTGCATAACAATCCTTTTCTTTATTCTACGGTCAACAGGTCACTCTGGCAGCTGATTTGACACAAGTGATATATTTTCTACCGTTAGAATATTATATAAAACTTGCTAGAAGCCTTTACTAAATTAACTTTAAATCTGTCCCAATTGTCTATTTTGTTTCTGCTATGGATATTTTTGTTTTTCTATTGTACTCCTGATTTTGATTTTGAGTATCCTAATACAAAATATTATAGTGCATGTATTTATAAAGAACATTCATTATCTTTCACAGTTTTTTAAAAGTCTCATCCTTCCGAGTAGAAAGGAGTCAACCTGAGTCGCTTCGCCAACGCATTTTAACATCCATTGGAATTTCATCTTAATTTTGCGCCGAATTGTGGCAAAAATATCAGTGCGTTTTTGGGTTTTATTCATTATGTTCAAAAGTTATATGGATCTTCTAGAGCTTCCCAAATATATAAATTTTATTCGTCTGAGCCACTGTTATAGAATTAAATCAAATTCTTTATAATTAATCGTCAGTTACTCATTAATTACTGACCCATTTGCTCTTAAGCAGTTAGAGTTACCGGCTCATATGCCCTCTATGTGAAAGTCCAACTGATAGAGAAGTGTGTATGTATGCGTGTGCGTACGTTTGTGTACCTTCTAGCTCACTTAACTGCCCGGATCATTACAGATTAATTGATTCAAAGATAGGGTAGAAGTACATGAATCGGTACTGGATGGCATAAATTTTGTCATAATTGTGATAATATTCTGATTTATACAGACTTTCTCATTGACATGCGCGTATGCACTGATTTTATCTCTTATATTTTTGCTTAGCTATGTACTTGTTTATTTTTTGCGTTTACTCTCTCCACCCCTGTTTATCTCTGCCCTTATGCGAGTGACAAGGAAGGCCGTACATCACCTAGCTCTTTCGTTCGATGTCCGTTGCAACCCTTTGTTCGCACTATCTCATTAAGGGTAACCTTGACACATATGTATGTAGATGCATGTAATCGCAGAGTCTATCCCTATTGTTTCGGCCAGCTGTAATGGTTTGAGAAAGGGATCGTAGGTGGAGCTAGGAGGAAGATATGGGATACAACAGTGTTTTGCTTCGCCTGTTTGGGATCTCAGTCCCAACTGAAACGGCCGGACTCCTATTTGAATAACATTTTTTTTGAGCGCAACTGTATAAAATAGTTATGCTGGAACATCTGAAGTTCTGTTTCTTTCTGTAGTGCAAACTGGCCAGTAGCTAGAAATTCTAGATATGCGTAAGAAATTGTGATATACGACACAGAAATAAAGATATTCTGAGTTCAAAAACATTATTTGAAGCCGTCACTTTCTAGTTTATATTCTAGTATCGATATTTAAAGATATTTAACGGGTTGGAAAATCTCACATTCAGAAACTAGGGATGTTAATGCAGGCTCTTAATGTTTTCTTTTCGAGCTTTGACCCAAAAAGTAATGTTTTTAATATATTGGCTATATCCCATATAAAGCTTTTATTGAAGTTATCTAAGTGATCAAAAAGATTAACGAACATGCGTGACGTTTTATATTGTTTATTTTTGCTCTTAAATGGTTGGAAAACAAAAGAATTCAGTGTTCTAGGAATTAGCTCTATATTTCTTCCACTGGGAACATTTGTCAGATGTCTCTAAACTGCAGATTATTGCTTAAAATGTGCAACAAGAACAATACTCTCCAAAATGGCAATCTGCAATGTGAATGAGTTTTTGGTAAAAATTAAGGGGTTTCTGCACTTCCAAGTTACCATTACGTTGATTTTTTTTGCCCTCTTTTTTTTCCTTTTCGTTTCATTTTTGTATGATTTACGATAATAATTTAACAAATTTTCACCGAGAAAGCTCTCTGTGTCTTGCACCGTGGCGTAGTGGGCTAAGGCATCCTGCTTTTGTTCCGTGCTACTGAAGGCGCCCGGGGTCGATCCCGCCCCTGGAGGTTGCGGATTTTAAGTCCCGGCTATAGGACCGGTGCCCACTCAGCGTCTTGAGGAAATTGAGGAGCTACGATAGGTAGCGAAACCTGGTCTAGAAAGTCAACTTTCCGGCTGGGAGTTCCGAAATGCTGACCACATCTCCTCCCCGTGTCGGTTGGATGGTTGCCCATTTCTAGCTTGCGTGGGCGTGTGGCCGGCAATCGGTTTGGTAGGCCGAGGCCCAGTAGGGGCTGTTGCGTCATAGGTTTAAAGCTCTCTGTAGATATGTTAAACATATTCTATAGAATTCCTTTTTTCGGATATTAGTGGAAATTGCCAAGCATTTTAAAGTATTCTTTTATGCCGTTTAATAAATTAAACACAACAGTTTTCAATACAATTTTGCTTCTGGTTTTTCCATTTTCTTGCAGATTCCTGAATACAGTAAAAATAGGTTGGGTAGGTTTTATATGATTGTGCTTTGAACGAAAATTATAACTTTTGACACGTCGAGGGAAAAAACTCTGTCAAAGTTAGGGTAACTCTAATTCACTAATTCAGTTATATTGATTCATGGGGGAAATGGCATTGTGTACTTAGAACTATAATTATAGAAAATACAGTATAATTAGTTTTAAATGCTAGAGTTTGCATACACTGTCGGGGAAAATGAAACTCCTTCAAAAATTGATTAACTTTAATGGATAGTTAAGTGAAAAGCAATTCATCATTATAGCATCATATGATAACAAAATCAGCACAAATGAAGCAGATGTGTCACAAGAAGAGACGTCCAAATAGTTGCATCAATATTTGGTTTACGCGCCTCGGGCTGTAATACAAGGACGTATTCGCGCAGGCAGTCGGTAGTAAGGATAACAAATTGTATACTGCTTTATCCTGCCCTGCCCTGCCCTGTCCCAAGCATCCTGCATCTGTTGTATCACTTCGGCGGTTTAATTGTACAGTAGTAAACATTCACTTTTACATCTGGTTAAAGTGGGTGGTGATGATGCATTTCACCGTTGTCATTGTGCTACTGTACGCTTGTTAGGCACCTGTACTCAGCTCATGTAAGATAGAGTTCCCTGTCATATCAGGTTTTCTGTCCATCGATTTGTGAATTGCAGGTTTCCTGTTAGATGGATGGGAAGAGGTGGACTAATTCTGTGGCCTCCACATGTGCCCGACTTAAAGTCACTAGAGTTCTATTTGTGGGGACATATATGTTCAGTGGGAGAGAGATCAGTTGGCTGGCAGTGACTGGCGAGAGCAGTTGTACAATACGAGCATATTGCGTTGCAGCAAGTGTAAGGGGACGTGCATTATTCTGTTGAAAACAGCACTTCCTGTTTAAGAAATGGTAATAAATGGTTCTACCTGGTGATGTAGAACGCACTGGTTTCACGTCCCTGCACAAACACCATAGACGAGCGTGAGGTGTAAGTGATGGTCCGCTACACCATGAGGAGTAGGGCTTTTGCGTCGTGGGCGAATGCATCCTGGACGAGTTCGATCATCAGCTCTACGTCCTAGGCATAGTGACGATCACTAGTGCACAGATAGAACCTACTCTCATCACTGAAAACAACAGAGCCGACAACAAAGAAGACGTACATGACGGTGTTGTGGTGTAAGAGGTGCCTTAGCTACAGCCAGCCACAAGTGATTTGAGTCTTGCTGCAAGAAGACGGTTTCCAATAATCCGTGCTGACACTAGGTGCTATTTGTACCCAGATCGCTTCTGTGGTTGCTGTTTGAGCACCTAATAAATCCCGTACAATGAATCGATCCAGATGTGCGTTTGTACATCGTGGCCGCTCAGAACCTGATATACGGGAGTGAAGATGCTCGAAAGGTCATTTCTGAAAACACCGATGCACCAGTGATACTTGTACCCAGCTTCTGCAGTAGTTATGTCGATATTATTCGGCTTCATGCAGGCCAACAATTAGACTTTGTGTTCAAATGGCTGTAGCTCTGCGCAAGAAGCAAGTTCGCATGACTTAACCTTAGATTGTCTTGACACTGCTATTCAACTGTGATGGTATCACAGTGACTGCATGCAAAGTAGGTACAGATCAGATACACCTGAAAAGTGCATTTATTGTCTGCTGACCGCGATATTTCAGTCACCAATTTTATAACCCCTCAGTATTCACATAGTATGCCCATGCTTCAATGAAAACAGCACTGAAGGGTGCTGCAATTTCTTTTTACTCCTGTATATTTACAAATTCAGCATCTTAAATAGGAATTTGCCTGTTTTGACTCTTCATGTGAATTATTTAAGATCAACACAGATACCTAACTTAAATCTCAGTATATATCTCATATTGATTTCGCAAAGCTGTTTACCGACTCCTATTCTTTTCTTCTTCTTTATGTGTTTTAAAAATAAAATCGCTATGTAAACAGAAAAGCGAGGTATCTTTAAACTCGTCACGTGTAGAGAAAATGACAAAATCCTTTCACTTGTTAAAAAACCCCACTTCATTTCCACGTTACATAAATAACCATTACATCTCTTTATTTATCGTAATACACAAATGCTTAAAACTGATCTTCAATACTTGATTAAGAAATGATGCTACGTTCTGCAGAGAGGTAGAAACCTACGAAAAATATATCAGTCATAGAACATTAAGCTTAGTTTTTTTGACGAATTTTCACATTCCTATATTCTGAATGCATTTTTATAGAGGTAAAGTATTCTTTGCCTATAGCATTCAGATCCATAAACGTAACTACTTCACGGTAAGCTAGTAATGAAAAAATGAATGGAGAGCTACTAATGACAAATTGACTGCACTTTTATACCAGTTTAATATGTAAATTATGCATATAAGCGAAGGAGAGAAAGTGGTTTTCGGAGGTGAAGGTTTTCCTTTACAGGGAAATTAGTAACTAACTCTGATCTCAATATCCTCATAATTGGAAAATCGGAAAATTAACCTTCGATTCATTTTCTTTATCACGTAAGCTGTAGAGCTGTAATGATGCAGTAAAGAACCTGCTATTGTTTCTTCATTTTATTGCCTTCTTGCAGCAAATCGTTTATTAAAGTGAAGATTTCCTGGTTTATGATGGAACTTTTTGACATCACGGTTTCAGTGCCTCTTAACACTGATGAGGTTCAACGCAAATTGTTTCACTTGAACTTTCATTTATTGTTTGCTGGAAACACGTTTTAATTTCCGATGTGGGTACACTTTTAAGCTGATGGCATCTCTATACTGGTTTTGTGACGTCACTGTAAAGAGCATCTCTGCTCTCCAGTCTTTGAACGTACGCCTTTATTCTGTCTATTGAAAACTTGAAAAGTAGTTTGTTAATTTATACCTGCTTGTTAACCTAGCTCTTTTAATTTATAGTCATCAGCATTATAATTGTCTTTTCATACTTTATGAGAGATCTCCTGTTTCAGTCTCAGTTCCCTCGTTTTGCAGGTCTTTATGTATTTCTGTAAGCAAGGTTTTTAATCGGTATAACTATGTGAACTGGAATGCAGGTATTATCCATTCTTTGTAAATCAGTTTTCCATTTAGCTCTGCTTGATAGACTTGTTTTCTTTAGAAAAATTATGCCTAATTAATTTCATATGTTTTCCTTTCTAATACGATCTAACTCATGCAGAATATTACTCATACATTAAAATAACATATGGAATATAATTAAATAAGAACTATAGTATTCTACTCTTTGTGGACATAACATTAATTCGAGATAGTGAAAATAAGTTTCAAGTAAGTGCATGCATATGAACTACAAAAATTGACTCAAGATTGTATAGGTAGTTAAACATAGTACATGTTAAATATAGTACAAACATGTAGATATAGAATTCAAAGACAAAGCCAATGTAATGCAGAGGTAAATAAACGCAAATATTGTTTGAAATAACAAAGTGTTAGAATATGTAGGAAATTTTATATATTTTGACTGCAGTGTAACGTACCAAATAAACAGTGAAGAGATGAATGAATAATAAAGTAAGTAAATCTTAACATATTTACGAAATATTAGCCGAAAACTTGAATAAACATATAGGGAGGAACAAACTTAAAATTTTAGAAGACAATCGCAGTTTCTGTTTTCGGTTATAGGCCGGATACAAGAACGAGAGAGAGAGAGAGAGAGAGAGAGAGAGAGAGAGAGAGAGAGAGAGAGAGAGAGAGAGAGAGAGAGAGAGAGAGAGGGAGAGAGGAACAAAATAGAAGCTGTAGGTATCTTCGAAGAGTAAGTGTTTGTAAACGAGAGATGGCTTCCAGTTTCAAATTTAACTTACTGGAAGATTAGTCACTAAAATACTACAGAAATATTTATTCAATTTTTTTAAAGTAAGGTAAAACGCTTTATATAAAGTGAAAAGTCTAATAAATACCAAACTTAATATAATAAATAACCCCTAATTTAAAAATATAAAGACATAATAAACTTCATATCAGTGTAACCTCATATGAAATTGTTTATGCTGCTGTATATACGTAAATTACAAAGATACTTCCAAGTAAATTCCCTTTACATAGAACACTTTTTGATTTTTTATTCCAGCACAAATAGCTCTAAGGGTTTTGATTAAAATAAGTACGTTTGAGGTACTTACCTAGTAAAAATATTATATTGAAATTTTAGGGAATACGCTGTAAAATTATTTACATTCCGAAGGAATCCTGTACAATTTTATGTAACGCAGACGCTGCGAGACAAACTAAAAGTCCCATCTATTTCAAATAATTTTTTGTGGTATCTAACATTGGTTTAAATTTTTCAGTTTTTCATTTTTTTTAATGTCGCTCGCGGTCTCATGAAACAGTATAGAATTTCAAGACAAAGGTATTATGATTGCTTTTCAACCTGTGATTATGTACTCGGTAACCTCCACTCCCTATATATGTCAATGAAAAGTGCAATGAAACTAGTTTTTGTAAACCTTTGTAATTAACACATATTTTATTTTTACATTATCAATTGTCAGGATGATATTAGTGCCACCGGAATTCAGGAACTTTCCCCTGCAGGAGTTTTTTACATGCCAATAAATAATATATATTACATTAATATGGAGGAAAATATAAGTTTCGTAAGATAGTTTGCAGAAAAAAACACAAAAATATTCGACAGTTGTTAGAGAAACACACTGAATAATTTATTGCATTCTTCTTAAACGACTAAAAATACAAATAAAACCATATTAAAATTCATTTTATGACATGACTGAACTTTATATACACATTGAAATGTTTAATTCAAAAGAAATTAACGTGTATGTTTTTGTATATGCTTGGAACTTTTCTCAGCAAGTGATGAACACTTATATAAACTACAGAAGGAATTTAGATATAGAGACTTGACACGCAATATAGCGACTTTTTAGAGTAATTAGATTGCTATGTGATTTTAATATACTTAAATATATTTGTACTTAGAAAATATCAGAACGTTTTAGACTTATATAAACTACAGAAAAAATTAAGATATAGAGACTTGACACCCAATATAGCGACTTTTTAGAGTAATTAGATTGCTATGTGATCTTAATATACTTAAATATATTTGTACTTAGAAAATATCAGAAAGTTTTAGTAGTTTTTTTATTGGAAGCAAGTTATTACCTTTCATTTCTATATTTAACGAATGACACCTTTCTTTTTTCCTTAACCGTAATGTATATAGAAACGTGTTTATATACCCTAGAAGATGATGAGCAAATTAAAAAGGATGCATTTCAACGGTGGTAGGTATACTAGTTTAATGCTTATAGACAAAGGTCTATGTCCCGCTCTTCTTCAACGAAAATACAGATTTACCTTGACAGGGCTACAGAATGGCTACTATCCCAATTGTATGAAGACAATGGACGATTACATGCGTAACAAGATAGCGTACCATCTCATTTCCATAGGGAAGTCAGAGCATATTTTATCGGAGACGCGGAATGGATTGTGAAGCGAATTATTTGGCGAGGGAAAGAGTTCCACTTGGCGATACAGTTTGAAACAAATAATGTTTAGCTCAGGGTAAAGCAATGAGGCTAATCACAGTGTATGCGTGGATATGTGTAAGAAGGATAGTTTTAATGACACTGGAATGCCCGTTTCAAACTGGTTTATTGACTGCTTCTTTTATTATTACATTAAACTCGAAGTTGCCGACCAAGGATTATCAATATCACTGTTTAAAGTTACTGAAGGCGGAATGCTTATTACTCGATCACTTCTGGTCTGTTTGGCCCAAGACGGAAGAAGTTGACCGCCCTAATCGGCTCCACGCTGTGGACTTTCTTAATGGCTTGCCAGCCACGAACTGACTCAATGTCCACAGATGCGCGTGGGTGTATCTGTGTCACTTTCACTTTCTGGAAGCCCTATTTATTCAACCAAAGATTCTCTTTGTGGCTATTTTGTCATGTCATTATGAATGGTCCGAAGAATACCCTATTCCACAAGTCAAGTGCTGTCCTTTACAAATCTGCTAAGGACACTGTTTGTTATAACAACAACTAGTCTCCCCCAACTGCTATTCGACTCAACTGCCCTTGCACGTGTTGTAACAAAGAACCCACATTACTTTGAAATCCATCATGATTCTTTATACATTGCAATTCTTAATTTCGGTATCAATTGCTTGTTAAATCGCGATTTAACAACGCTAAAGATCACTTCTACCGTTGAAATGCTGAAGATAGCGCATCCGAGCCGTCTTGTAACCATCGTCGCTAACATATTGCGTTTGTGAAAAGAAGTACTATACTTTAGATTGTATAATGACAAAAGGCGCATCTGTAATGCATATACAGCAACTTTGTGAGTTACAGTACATAATAAAACCAGTTGCATTGTGTACTATATCCTCTTTTTTTGTTGTTGTAATTTTCAATAACTGCTTGTGTATTTTTAAGATCAGAGATTAAAACAAACTTTCAAATTTTGAAGTAAGCAGCACAGGCCTTTTGTTACCTATCATGCAATTCTTTTACGGTTCTTAGGCTAAAATATCCATGTTCTTCTCTGATTCTCAGAAAACTTCATACTATATCTCTAGCATACAATACAATCTTTTAATCTCAGTTTCACGTAGAAGGCAAAATAAATTATATAGTTAGATAGAGTCAACATGAAAAATTCAATACCACGGTCGGGATTTGAACCACGCATCTCCTGGTTTCCGTCCAGTCGCTCTAAACCATTGAGCTACCATGGCCAACTTACCGTCAAATTCTCCATTTAACTCGTATATTTTCCCGGTAGACCATTAGGGGCCCTCGCATTCGAGACACACCGCTTGTGGCGACTTACTATCTTAAGTACTTGAGTCACAGGCTTCATCATTTAACTCGTATTATTTTAGCCAATTGATGGAAATTAATCATTGCTTCACACTATCCGTATACAGGCTAAGGTTTTTGATAGAGTCAACATGAAAAATTCAGTGCCACGGCAGGGATTTGAACCACGGATCTCCTGGTTTCCTTCCAGTCACTAACCCATTGAGCTACCATGGCCAACTTGCCATTATGGTTTCTTTTTGTAATTCACGTCCTCCAACGTTGTCATATCGGACGATGAATGGAATGGATGATGCTCAATGAGCTCAGGGTTCATAGAGCATCCATCCGGTAACTCAAACTGACCAAGATTCGAACTCGGGACCTTTTGAACGTGAGGCAGACACGCTACCAGCCACGCTACCGAGGCGGGCATTAAATTCTCTATTTGACTCGTATATTTCCCCGATATACCACTAGGGGCTCTCGCATTCGAGATACATCGTTTGTGGCGACTTACTATCATAAGTACTAGCTTTACATAGACTAAGACTTTTGATAGTCAGCATGACTAGTGTGAAGAAATGATTAATTTCCATCAGTTAACTAAAATAATAAGAGTTAAATGATGAAGCCTGGGAATCAAGTACTTAAAATAGCAAGTCGCCACAAACGGCGTATCTCGTGTGCGAGAGCCCCTAGTGGTCTACCGGGGAAATATACGAGTCAAATGGAGAATTTAATGTCATGACGGCATGTTGGCCATAGTAGCTCAATGGGTTAGAGCGACTGGACGGAAACCAGGAGATACGTGGTTCAAATGCCGGCCGTAGCATTGAATTTTTCATGTTGACTCTATCAAAAACCTTAGCCTATATACGGCTAGTGTGAAGAAATGTTTAATTTCCACCAATTAACTAAAATAGGTTATATAGTTATGTTCTTAGAAAGAAAACTGTTTTCAAAGTTGTTTCATGTTTTTGTTACCAACAATTGAAGTATTGACATAGGAAAGATAGTAATAACATAATCATGTTTCAAATTTGTCATTGAAAATTTAGTAAGGCATACCGTTAAAGTCAAAGTTGCGAGTGGTTGAGTTCCTACGAACGACGCAAGGTTCAATGTCGTAAAGATGACAGACGAATATTTCTGCGATTTTGCTTCGGTATGAAGTACATTGTTGAACTTTCGCCAATATAGAACAGTTGTCCTTATTGGATTATAGTTATGGGAGATGTGCTGTCTACCCATTATCCATATAATAAATACATTAACTGAAATGGAATCGTGAAGGGACCACATAATTTTTGAAAAGAGTAACTCTGTGAGCTACATCGTTGCAATTTATTCTTTAACATCAACTGGAACAAGATATCCTATCATTGTTGAGATACATGAATATCCAATATCACGCGTTTTTCCACCATCATGTAAACCATAGTATTCCTTATATGAACGTAACTTACTTTAAACATATTTTGTTAAGCTTATATGCATGTTCTGTAAACGTTTTGTAAACTTAACTTCTTATTTAGCAATGTCAAAACTGTTCTTGGCGTCTGCGTCAAATTTGCAATTCATATTTACCTTTCCTAAAACTGGAAAGTCAAACAGACCACAGCAAAATAAATATTTTATACAAATTTTACGCTGTAATGATATACATAGTTTCCTAAAAGCATGAAAAAGGTAATATGAATGAAGAGAACTTCATGGATATTCACTCAAAATTTATAAATGCATTTAGTTCGTCATTCTTATATTAATATTTAAAACGCTTTAGGTTTTTAATCAAAATGTTTAAAATATGTTTTCCAAATAAAGGATAGTAATAAATGGAGTACTCATTTTTCCAGGTTTCCTTAAACGATTACTGAATCCTGCTTTATCTGCACTTGATATTGAGTTACTATGCGTATAGACAAACAGGCTCTTGCGAATTAATATTTATGAAAAAGTTGCTTGATTGCAAGGGATCGCGTCCAGTGAAAACTCGTTATTTAATTTTTGGCAAAATGCATTATTCACTGGGTTTACATACCATAAGAAAATGAGAAAAATAAACCATAAAGATACAATTTATGAAATCAGTAATATTTCTCTTTTTTTAGAAATCATACCTTTGAAGGAGTAAAGAAACAGAGAGAGAGAGAGAGAGAGAGAGAGAGAGAGAGAGAGAGAGAGAGAGAGAGAGAGAGAGAGAGAGTGAAATAAAAATTTTCAGTGGATAAATGAATAATGTATTACAGTCGTATGCTCTACAATTTTTAGAAACATTTCTAATTTTTACACACTTTTATTTTTTATAAATTAGATACATTGATAAAAACTTGACTTAAAATAATATAAAAATGCACTTGGCTAAAAAAAAGGAGTACAAATGTACGTAATAGCATGGCCTGGTACTCGACATGTTCCTTTAAGCAGGGTTATTTATGTACAATCATACAGATTAACAATAAACGTTTCCTACAAGAGTCACTCAACATCCACTTTGATTTTGTTTAAGTACAACCCCCTCCCCTAAATTTTATTTTACATCCAACAGGTGGAACAAGTGGCCATCCATAACGTGGTAGACGCTTCCTCGGTTGATACGAAGAGGGTAATAAACTTTTCTTGACCTCATCTTTGTACCATATCAGCAAGCAGTGGGGAATGACAACTTTTTGTTGTTGTAATTTACATCCTCCAACGTTAGGTCATATCGGACAATGAACGAAATGGGTGAAATGAAGCTCAAATGAGTCTAGGGTCCATGGAGCCTAGAGTTACCCGACATTCGTCTTTTAGGACAAGGAAAAACCCGGGATACAACCTTATTCAGGTAACTCACCCTGACCGAGATTCGAACTTGGGACTTTTGAATGTGAGGCAGATGAACCGAGGCGGGCGAATGACGGTTGTGGAATATCAGATATAAACTTAAGGGAATCATTTCTAAATTTTCTAAAAGCCAAGGTATTCTATTAAACTTTCGGAATACTTTGCATCGTATATATTATAAAGAAGTAAAATTTGATTAGGTAGTGTGTGTGTTTAATCTTAAAACCACTCAATCTATTTGGATGATGATTTCACCATTGAAAAGCTCTAGTATTTCTGAGACCTGTCGGGTTGTAAAATGTACGTTTATAAATTACTAAAAGATCTAAAATACATATAGAGTTGGTTAAATATTTCACTACTTTCCTATATGTCAGTACTGTTGTACTAATTTGCATACCATCGACTTTCTTACGCCTATGTTTTAAGTACTAACCTATGCAATTTATATATAGTGATAACTATGATCAGTTATTAAGAAGTATTCTAACTAAACAAGATGGCTCCGCTCCGAAATTAAGAGGTGCAGGATTTGCTTTTTGTCACATTGTATTTCCTGGTCGGTAGGCGAATGTTGTGACGGTTGCTCATCTGCCACTGTTTCCTTCTCATTTCCCTTTTATTGCGTTTTCGTCTTCTCTTCCAGATGTGCTTTTCATGGCGAATATCGGTGACAGAGATGGTGTGGATGCTTGCTCAAAAGAAAGTGTACCCCTCTTGGACACTAGAGGGCTGCTGAAAAAAAAAGTATTTGAAGAAAAGTAAACATAGATGGCTATAAGTAATTAAAAAGAGGCTAATTTAAAGTTTCGGAATGTACTATTTTACAACAACAACAAAAATTTCTATTCAGGCGATATCTTCCTTCCACAGTATCATTACTATAATTTTTAAAAAGGTAATGTATTTTAATATCCGCATGACTACTTTTATATTGTGTTTACAAATAATTCTTATTTATCTATCTGCTTCATGTTATCTTCCATTATACATTTTAACAGTCGAGAGGTGCGAGTATAAGAGGGATGCAGTAGGCCAGCCACACCGATGTTTAAACAAAGGATCACTTTGGAGTTCCATTCTCTTTGCATCACCACGAGAGAAAACGGGTAGCAATTTATCAGTTGAAAAAAAAAGCTATTTGAAAATTAAAACCAAAGAATATCTTGAATCTGGTTAACGGCACGAAACAACGGCATAAATTGTATGCTTTAATGAGATGTGCATTTTTTGTACATAACATTGTGTACACTTTTTTGTACTCCTCTTAGAGTTTACCAATTACTTACTTATTCAGAGTGAAGTTGACTTCTCCGCAAGTTGTAGATATGTCTCTAGAGGTGGACGGCAATGTTAAGATTCTACTTAGCCCGTCTTTTTACCTAAGGTGACAAGGTGTCTGGCTCACGTTCAAGAGGTCCCGAGTTTGAATCTCGCCCAGAGTGAGTTAACTGATAAGCGGTGTCGCGGAGACACTCCGCGGTATCCCCTTATCATAAAAGTTGAATTTCAGGTAACTCTAAATTCATGTAACCCATTTCATTCATTCATCGCCCGATATGCCCTAACCGTTAAAAGACGGCTCACTCATTCATTCATTTATTCATTCATTCACTTAGTCATTCATTCGGTTAGTACACAGGTGATGGAAACAGATCTGTTACACATTTGTCGTAGAATCGAGAAAGTCGCATGTACATACAATGAAGATATCGCTTGCATGCACCGGAGTACTTAGAGAACCCTGGCCTTGGGCTGGTTTGAAGATCAAAGGTAATTAATTATAACTGTGCTCCACATAACGTCAATCGTATGCATAACAGCAGCAGGGTGTGACGTTTTCTATCGGCTAAAAATACTTTCTAAGAACAGTGTCTGACAACTTTCCTCGGCACATTAAGCTAAATATGAAAACATTTATTATACCTGTTCTGAAATCATGGATGAAAGCAGGTACTACGACGACATAAAAATTCTTCAGAAAACATATTCATATTACAATATATTTGTTTAACTACTGCATACGTCTATGTTAAATGAATGTCCAGCTTTATGAGTTTATACCGTTATTAGCATATGTTTGCACTATTCAGTCTAAAATCACTTGAACGTTTTAGATTACTTGTAGAATTGTGTCCATTCTGAAACATTGTTAACTGTAGATTTGTTCTCGTTCCGTAGCTTTCCTTTCTCCCTCTCTTCCGTCTGGGCTTCTTCCTTCTCTGTTTCCTCTCCCTGTCTCATTTTTTTTATTTTATTTTTGTGCAATGTGCATTTAAGTTTTAACAATAAAACAATCAAAAAGATAGAATTTCCGCAATGCCTCATAATAATTAAACATTTACATTAAAATATCCAGAACTATAAATGAGGTTTTTACTTTGATATATTCACCTCAATCTTAGAGCCCATCTTTAAATTTTTAAATTTTATAATTATTTATTGATCGATCAGCAGTACAATGTTTTACAGATCAGAGTGAAAAGAAGGTAACAGAACAATAAAACAGAACAGTAACACTCAGGGGTAGGCTAACGGGCCGCCCCCTAACAACATTAAGTTGTTATAATACACTGTGAGGAATTAAGTCAATATTGGAGATGTAAGACACACATCAAGCACTAGACTCACTCGAATAAGATGTAGGTATCATTTAGAAGCAGGTCCTGTGGTAGTCCCCTCTTTAAGCGTGAAGGTTGGCGCGTGCAGACGCCGATGCTATAATGCACAGCTCCTGGAACTTCTTACAGTGTGGAAAAGAAATGGCGGGCGGTCCTGCGAATGTAGTCGTGAAGAGGTAACAGTCCTAGTTCGTGATGGAGCTGCTGATTACGGATGAACCATAGAGCGTTTGTAGCGATGCGCATGAAGCGATTCTCTATAACTTGAAGACGACGCAGATGACATGTGTGTGCGGCCCTCCACACTTGGCAGGCATAAGTAATAAGCGGACGAACTAGTGGTTTGTAGAGTAACAATGAAGACTGTAGGCCGAGGCTGGAACGGCGATGTAACAGAGGTGGGGGTTTTGAAAGCCACCCGGAGGCCAGTGATATAAGACAATCGATGTGAGCACGCCAGATCAGTCGAGTGTCCAAAAGCACTCCAAGATATTTAATGGGAGTAGTAGTGGGGAGCCAAGGGACATTGTTCCTATAGAGACACAACGAAGAAAGCGGAGTATATCGGCGAAGAGTGAAGATTTCAGCCTTGGTTTTCTGAGGGTTCAAAGAGATCCGCCAAGTGCTGAACCAGTGAATTAGGGGATCTAAAGAGAGCTGTACTACTTGTTGTGCGTGCTGGAGATTAACATGAGAATAATATAGTACTGTGTCATCAGCGTAAAGATCTAAAGAAGTCGGAATATCAGAAATGTATATATTAAATAGAGTCGGGGCCAAGATAGAACCCAGGTGGGACACCTGCGGTAATATTGCGTGGGAATGAAGGCATTCCACCATTGCTTACTGAAAAGCTGCCGTCGTAGAGGAAACTGTGGATTAGATGTAATAAGTAATAGGAAGACCGATGCGATAGAGCTTAAGGAGCAAACCATCATGACAAACCCTGTCGAATGCCTGTGCCACATCAAGGAAAACAGCCGAGGTATACTGATGGGCCTCGAAGCCTTGGACAATTGACTGAGTTAATCGTAAAAGCTGATGGGTGGTGGAATGTTTGTGACGAAATCCAAATTGATAAGGTGGAAGGACATGGTTATGATTAAGGTAAGACAGAAGACGGCGATGAATTACTTTTTCAAACAGTTTGGATAGGGTCGGCAACAGACTTATAGGACGATAGCTTTCGGGGAGGTGTTTGGGTTTATTGGACTTATGGAAGACTGCTCTATGGGCCAACTTCCAGGTGCGAGGAAAATAGCCGAGGCGTAGATAGACATTGAGGATGGATGACAAGTGTGCAACTGCTTTTTTGGTGAGCTTCTTGATAACAATGTTAGGAACCAGTCGTGCCCGGGTGATTTCTTAAGGGGAAGTGCTCGAATCAGGGAAGATAGTTCCCGTGGGCTAATAAATGAAATCCTTTGTGAGACTGTGGCTCGAGTGCGATAGGTATCTAGCTCCTTTCCCACGTCTGCAATAGTTTCATCATCGGCTGATAAGGGAAGAGCAAAGTAGTGGAAGTATTAAATTTTCTATATATTAGGTAAAATTGAGTGAGTCAGTATATTCTATTTTGTCCCTAGGTAGTCACCGTTTTAAGATACTACGTAGTATACCATTGCATGGGGAATTGGGTCTTTATATGTGTCTTCGGAACCTCCTATTTATGCTTGTTCTAAAAATGATACGACTTCATGTTTATCTTTTATAGTTACTAAATTATGCTCTTCTGAATGCCCAGCTGCACCATTTTGAAATCTCAAGTTGTTTTAAATTAATTTTTACAGATTATATTTTTATGCACTTTTACTGATTTTAAAAATAATAAAAAATAGTTTCCTTTTCTGTTCTTTTGATATTATACAGTTTGTCCTAATTATCTTGTTTTGTTAATTGACTTACAGCCCTTTAAATCCCCAACTCCACCGCATTCTTAAATCCAATGTTAAATGTTAAATTTAGTTTTTCAGGTGTAGTTTTTTTCTACAGCTTACTTTCCGCAAAAGTCAACAACTTCCATGGATTTAAAAAAATTACGCCATTTTATTTTTTAAACAAAACCTCCCTTCAAATGAGGTATAGGTAGTAGACGTTTAAGGTTTCTGTCTTTCAGGATTTCTTAAAGTTCATTATATGTCCTGTTTGCGTATAAAATATGTTATCTGGTTTGTTTTCTTCTGACTATTTTTCTAATAGTCACATTAAATGTTTTACTACCACACATAGTCTATTAAGCAGGGGATTAAGCAAAAATTCTCATTTTGTTGAAATTGAAGTTCAAAATGAATTAAAAATAAGTTTTCGTTAATAATTGGTTCATTGGTACTAGGTACATACTTGTAAAGAGAGAAAATATCATATACGTATTTTTATTGTCACACGTTACCTAAATATTAAATATGCCTACTAAAAATGCTTTTAAAAACGTATGTTGTGCAGTAATACCTTAAACTCCCATGCAGCAAGTAGTTTTAGTGATTACCTAAATCAATAATTTTTTTTTGTTTGGTTTTGAAAATAACATTTTCTTAATAAGGGCAGTAATAAATTATTTATCCTAGCTATATTAAATTCGGCAAATGAACAGTTGTTCTTTCTATGAACGTGAAAGTTACAGAATAAGGATATGCTTGAGTTCCTTCACTGAGATTTGTGAAAAAATGTGTAGTGTTTAACGCCCGCTTTTACTACATACGGCACCGCAGGCGGTGACACTGATGATACATGAGATGAAGATGGAGCACCGGTGGAATGAGATGGCGGGGGAAACCGGAGGTCCCGGAGAAAACCCGCCCCAACGCCGTGTTGTTCACCACAAATCTCACTTTGCGGTCGCCTGGGATCGAACCCGGGCCGCCTTGGTGAGAGCCAAGCGGTCTAACCACTGAGCCACGGCGTGGCCTAAGATTTGTGAATATTATTTTATACTGAATGTGATTTAACTAGAAGAAAAATTTATTATATTAGCCATAGCTTTCAAGAGAATTAAACATTTACAAAACTTAATATAAGAGATTCCTTCCGGGCTTTGGAGCCGTGGTCTGATGGAGTTAAGCTGTCCATACGTTTCGCCCATCCCTGCGGTGGACATCATCATGTCCACCGCAGGGATGGGCGAAACGTATGGACAGCTTAACTCCATCAGACCACGGCTCCAAAGCCCGGAAGGAATCTCTTATATTAATTCTGACCCCGGCCGTGAAAGCTTCCGAACACTCATTTACAAAACTATTTTTGACTGATATAGATTTCATCAATCTCTCTTTAATAGTCATTAGTTACTATTGAAGTAACAAAAGTTAAACTTAGACTAAAGGAAATATCACTTAGTGCATTCCTGGTCTAAATGATGGATTATGTGAATCTTCGTGCATCTCGTCTGCAAGATCCCTTTTAATGTAATCTATACATTGTGATCTTTTCTAAGAGGAAGCCGCTATATAAAAGAAAATTGTATTTTATCTCTTAAGACCGTTTCCAGAAGTGCACAAGATCAGCTGCATCGAATGCATTAAATTTTAATATTTTATGATAGAATGAAACGTTTTTCTTTAAATTATTACCAAAAGTATTAGAAAAATGTATACCTAATGTTTCTAAAACAAATATAAAGAATTAAGACTTTTCGTAGTCGTGTTCCCTTAATATATCTTACAAAATTATTTTTGTCTTGGAACTGGTTTACGACTGAGAAAGTGAAATTATTATTATATTGGGATTGTTTGCAGTGCTTATGGGACGGGATTATTTATAACTCAAAAAGCAGAATGATACATAAAGATATTAATTACATTCAGATGAACAACTTCTTTGGATATGACCTTAGATGTTGATGTGATATACAGAAACCAGAACAAAAATAGAACTCCAAGGAGAACTTGCAAGACTGGCATTGAAGTTCATGTCGACTAAGGTGGTTGTAGATCACTGCTACTTGACTAAGGGCACAGCTGATACTTGGTAGCATATAAAAGGCAGCTTGACGTGTTTATTCCTGTAAGTTTCTAATTAACAAGAAGTTGCAGAGTTTCGATAAATCTAACACTGAAGATAACGTTGATCCTGGAATCGTTGACTAATAAGATGAGTGATTATGTAAAGATATGTTAGAGATGTAATTAAATAAATAGTTTCAATTATGAATGTGAGAAATAAGAGTAGCAATTCTGTTAGTGGATGAGGAGTCATTGTCCATGGAATTTAAATGCTCAGAGAAAAGCAAATTATGTTTAGTCAGTGTAACTAATGCCTTCCGTGGGATTAAGTCAATAAAAAATATATTAGCTCAAGATTCTGGTCCTCAAATGCAGTACTTCAGGGGTTGCATTAAAGTGTACATGTACTTATCACTTTTAAAACCTGGAAAGGGAAGAGAATGCTTAGTATTTATCCTGTCATAGGGTATGTGTTTCCGAGTCGACTAAGAAGTTGAGGTTTGACTACGTATAGTGTAGAGGTAGTCCTGAATTATACGGGACTTAGTTCATGACTTTCGTGTCTTACTGTCTCACAGAAGGTTCTTTTATGATTGATTATTGGCAGTCCGTTGCACCTAAAGACCGCCGTTGGGCTATCACTTCGGCAGGAATTGCAAGGACATTTTTCACTTAACAATTCCACGACTCACGAAGAATTATGCTTCTTGTTATTATTTTCATCTGAAAGTTTATTGATACATCAGAAAGGAGCAGATTCGATAATTATTCAATAATGACTGCTTCTCGTACTAAGATTCAGAATAACCTTCATGCAGCAGTCACTATCCAAAATCAAAAGTTATCAGCCATCGCAACTGATGTCTATGCTCATATTCATCCAGGCATTCCTGAGAAAAAGATCCTATAACTCACCATTGCAGTAGCCAGTGGCTTATTCAACAAATATGGACGATTTGAATGCAGCATCATATATATAAATTGAGTCAGCCGCGCCTTATTTTTTTGGAAGGTAGGCTACCCATCAAACGGCATATACGCCTCTCGTGGTGATGCAAAGAGAATGGAACTTCAAAGTGATCCTCTGTTTAAACATTGGTCTGGCTGGTTTTAGCCTACTGCATCCCTCTTATACTCGTACCTCTCGACTGTAAAAATGTATAAAGTAAGACAACATGAAGCAGATAGATAAATAAGAATTATTTGTAGACACAATATAAAATTAGCCATGTGGATATTAAAATGCATTACCTTTTTAAAATTTATATTAATGATGCTGTGGAAGGAAGATATCGCCTGAATAGAAATATATGGCTTTTTCATAAAATAGTATATTCTAAAACTTTAAATTTGCGTCTTTTTAAATACTTATAGCCATCTATGTTTACTTTTTTTTACAAATACGATTAATTGTTTATATTCCACTATACTCACCAATGTGAGATCACCCTTGGGTTACGAAACCGGAGCCTTTCAGATTGACGGGTTTCCTACAGGGACAGCTTTCACTTCGTGGCCCCGATTCTCGCCGCTTATCCAGTTCGACACTTTAGCTGAACTGCCAATAGATTATATATTTAACGGATGACTACAGGATAGATTTTGCATGAAGAACGCTATATCTGCTGTCAAATAAAATATTCACACTTAATGTTTTTGCTTTAATGTTTTGAAGAGGTGTAGATGTAGTGTCTCTTGTATAGAATTGTAATTGTTGTATATAATTAACGATAAGGCTGCGAAAGTACCTGATTAAAAACAAACAGTGAATGCAGAAAAACAGCCTACCCGCTACTCTTCGCCGCTGTTCATTGGGCAGTCGTAATGCTGGTCGTTAACCTTTCGAGAAGTTCGGTAATACTGAATTAATTGTTTCAAGGTGCACATAATAATGCAGTGGTAAATCTTTAACAAAGAACTACAGAATGTAGGACTGAAAAAGAAAATAAACGTACGCACGTGTATGTGTGTGTGTGTGTGTGTGTGTGTGTGTGTGTGTGTTTGTGTGTGTGTGATTAAATAGGTAAATAAGTGGGTATATGCATATTTATGTGTGTAGGATTAGGATTTCATTACGGTGGGGATTCGGTACGTAGGTCACCATGCTGGACCCATTGTTCCTATGCCCCCAAGTGAGGCATCCCCGGGAGTAAGGATGAGGTGAGAAGAGACAGAGGGCGGTCGTCCCAAAGGGCCACGACAGTACTGAGGGCAGGGTCCCTATAGTTTATTTGGATAGAGCCTTCCACCGACAGGCCAGGACAACGGACACTCCTACTGCGGGATGGCAACGAACCCAGCAGCCGAGCCCCAAAGGTCCCAGGCAGGCGATCCGAGCCCTAAAGGTCCCTGGCTGGCGGTCCCGAAATGGTCCCAGCAGAGTAGCGGAGACCGGCAACCGACCTACCGGAGGAGGAAGTAGCTTTCCTCAGAGCACATCATCCTGCCATGCACTGCCGAGACACCCGCCGACACTTCTACCCTGAAAGAGAGCAGCAGATGAGAAATGCTATTAGATGATAATGGAGATGAAATGGAGAGCAAGAAATTCGGAGGATGTAATTAACCTTCCCAGCATTCACCTAGCGACCCGCGAAAATTCCCGAAAAGACCCATATGTATATGTATAATGTATATTATGTGTGTGATATATTTGTGCACACTAAACATACACACGTAAATAACATTAAACTGCCAAAATAAAGCTGTAGTTTTAATTCCAAAATGTTGGTCATCAAAAGAAACTTCAATAAACATGCAAGGAAAATAATTAATTCTGCTGAACAGCTTATCTGAAATGGATTTAAAAAGCTAAAATAAAATAAACAAAATAGATAGATTTTTCCATGGTCAGTACCAAATGTAACTTTTTATACCATGTATCCAGTGTCATTTTAAAAAAGTAGTTTTTGATCTCTCTCTCTCTCTCTCTCTCTCTCTCTCTCTCTCTCTCTCTCTCTCTCTCTCTCTCTCTCTCTCTCTCTCTCTCTCTCTCTCTCTCTCTCTCTCCCCCTCTCTCTCTCTCTCTCTCTCTGTGTGTGTGTGTGTGTGTGTGTGTGTGTGTGTGTGTGTGTGTGTGTGTGTGTGTGTCCACTGCGTAACTCAAAAAAGAAAAGTCTGGTAAATTGCCAAATTTGATTTTTATGATTTTTAAGTCCAGTTCCTTCTTGCAGACACACAGATTTTTAAGGAAATCTCCAACCTTTTATATGGAAAGTGTTGGAAATCTATTTCTTCAGAAATGACTAAAGACTTTAGTAAAAATAGTTAAGATATTTACATGGCAAATAAAATGTAGGTATATGTTGAATTTTTGGGAACAGCCCATTAAATCCCCTTCATCGAAAGAAATTTTCTACAAGTTTACCCCACAACACAAAGACAAACACGTGCTACACAGATAGTAGATTTCTATAAACATACTATTTTTCGCATCTACCCTATTCGTGCATTAATAATTGTCTAGATATTCATTTTTATGGTTTTCACCATATTGTTACTCTTCTGTCGGTATTTATGTTTCTCGCGATATCATGGAAAGATTATGGCGATACAAGATCATGATGTAGTGACCCACTTTCAAACATGACTATCTCTTCGGTTTCCCTTGTATCTATAACAAAATGTACAATGCAACTATGTATTTCTGCAAAGGTGTATCTCAGTGACTTACTTGATTTAATTCCTCTTGTCCCTTTTGGGGCATAGGGCATCCATGAAACGTTTCCATTCTTCTCTACTCCTTGCAATGGCCTTGACTTCTGCCCAAGTTTTCCCTTTTTCTGTCACTTCTCCTACAACTGTTCTTTTCCATGTTATCTTTGGGCGACCTATTTTTCGTGCTCCTTGCGGATTCCAGTCAGGTACTTCCTCCTCTATTGACCCATCTTTTTTTCTGATGCTGTGTCCTATCCAGTTCCACTTCCTCCTTTTAATTTCCTTCTCAACTGGAGATTGTTTAGTGATTTTCCATAGCTCTTCATTTGTAATAATATTTGGCCACTTAATGTTGCATATTCTTCTCAAACATCTATTAATAAAAGTTATCTCAGTGAAGTAGTAAATAAATGAGAATGGAAGGATATTATTGTGAATGCAAAATACATAAAAAAACAACTAACCTGATATATTGTCTGCACATATAACAGTGTTTAATACTACTATGTTCAGGTTTTTATCAAGAGAGGCACCATTTCGAACATAATTTATGCCTAAATTTAAGTGAAACATATCCTTCATTCATTTACCGGAAAAGTGGCGGGCTGGTCCGCTGCTGCTGAACGGACGACTCACAGAGGAGCGTCATGGTAGCGGCGGACTGTCAAGTCGCGTTATTCAAGAGAATTCCGATTAGCATTCCATGTGACTTTATAATTGATTTTTTTTTTGTCATAGTGAATAACTTCTGTGATTCTTAACTCCTTTCTTTTTCTTTTTTCAATACCGTCTGGACAAACACTACTAAAGAAAATTACTACAAACTTATCTAGATGGCCAAAATCAGTATTATGAGCTGGAGGCAATGTAGAGAATTAATGTTACCTCAATTCTTTTACTTGTTTTTTCAGAGAGCTATTTGTGTCGTCACACATGTATCATATTTACACTGCAAGTTAAACTGTGTTGCAGCTCTACGCAAAGCGTATAATATACATACATATATACATAATTAGTAAAGTAATGCTGTAAAAGGTTAAACAAGACTAGAACTAGTCTTAGAAGGGGGAGAAAAACATCATTATTGCTTAAATGCTACAACGGTAGAGTAACTACAAAATAAAAAGGGGATTATCCTTATTTAATATGACAGATTTAACACATAACATATCCAAGAAGCTAAAGTGGGTTTTATTTATTTGCATCATTTGCGCTTGCCACCTCTCATATAATTAAGCACGGTTTACTGTGCTTACAAGCCCGAGGGAAAACTGGCGAATGACCCCTCTCAAGTCCATAGTGAGAAAATGCGATTTACAGTCGAGGTGTAGCAGTCATTTGCTCTCCTTCGTCTTAATTTCTAATAGCTGGAGCTCATCCACAATCTGCTTTCCGGACGATTTCCTGCTATTTTTCCTTGTCGTCGTAACTTAGTTAAAATCTCCGCAACGGATTTCTTAGAATTTGGGCTACGGGAAACTAATTTTTCAATGTACTGTTTACTTATCGGGAACTGCAACGTGCAGATGGGGAAAATAAGTAATTTTCAGTTAGTAACCCTAGTGTTCAACAAGTACATATTGTCTTGCTCTCTCCAGTTCAATCATATTGTCCACTACATTATTATACTGAATGAAGATACACATTTACTTAGGTCTGTTCAATACACGATTTAAGAATAAAATATTGGGCTGCCACTGCACAATAAATTAAATATAAATGAAAAAGATAATCCTAAGAACCAATTATGCCATCTCATCTTCACTTATTTAACTACACGGAACGACATAATCGTGTTCATCGGTTTGATGTGGATCTAACGAACATATTTGCGATTCGGTAACACTGGATACACTAACAACCCAAAGCTATTACAGAAATGAAGTTGGCTGCCTTATCCCTCGAAGAATAACTGTGTTTCTGTTTAAGACATTGGTGCCTTACGTTTTCATTTCACAGATCTTTAAAGAAAAGCTTCCATTCCCTGGAAGCAAATGATTTACAAATGATTTTTATTGTTAGAATGGAACATTTGAAAGTTCATTCTCTGTTATCGATTTTTTTCCTCATAATAATTCAAAAGTTACAGGCTTCGCTCATTTGTAAATGTCTTTTTTTATATCTGAATGTTATCGCCAATTTATTAAGTGCAATATTTGGTTTGAGATAATATCCCATTCATTGGCGGGGTTGTTTATATCTCTTGGTTGTATTTGTGAAGCAGCCGAATATTTAGTTTAATTTATTATATTGTGACTTTGTGGGCTCGTGAAATAAAACGTCCAATTACACAAACTTAACAATGTTCTTTATTTTCACCTTATTCCAATTACAGTTTACTATACACAATTACGATTTACCAGTTTTTCCGTTACCGTTCCGATGCACGTACACAATTGCAATTTAATTTACACCATTCAACCTTGCCAGCTCGTCTTTACCCGTCCGCTCAACTCGACTACACGTCCGCCCGGCTCACGGTCACTCACTCAACTCGCTACACGTCCGCACACCGCGACATTCTCCACTCCACTAACTGCCGCCTCGCTTGTATCGATCGCCCCGAAACCTCTGGATTCTTCCATTATGGAGGGGGAAATCATTCTAGAGCCTTCGAGCACTTTCGCGCGGTAGGAGGAGGTGCCACCCCTTGCGTCCCCCCCGCCACCACCAGTCCGCATTATCGATCGGCAACGCGAGTTCGCCGCCTGCGTCACAATATTGTACCTCCCTTTTTTACATTACTAAGGGCTTCTATTAACACGTCCTCCAGTTAATTGATTTGTTGGATATATGATGCTCAAGTAAACTGCACTTAAATTACGAACAGATAAGGCTCCAACAACTTTAATTCGAATCTTTCGAAACAAATGTAAAACCAATGAGTTGCAAGTTTGTTTTACTTTATTACCTCTTCTCCTCTTCAAACGATTATTCACGTTAAAGCTCTACTTCATACTACTCAAGATAAATGTTGGCAGAAATATTTGCATTGCATATACGGCAGCCTAGGTGAGTAGTAAGTCTACCTCTAGCCTTAATATAATTTAGTCTTTTGTGATGAGAATGAAAATAATTGTGAACAATTTCAGAACATGCGAGAGAAAATAATGACAAACTCAAATTAAAAACGACGAATTAATATTTTAAAAAAAAAACCACACAAAATCACAAAATCATTTTTCATTAACTGCATGTTTTAACGAGATTCATATTTATATATTTTAATACTGGTGTTGTAACGTTTTGGAGACAGTAAAAAATACCCAAGACTGTCATGTAAAGAAATGTAGCTCAGGACAAGGGTGTTTCTGAAGATCTTCGTGTTGCATATTTCAAAATTGACAGATTTAATATTCATTCTCATTTAGGAATGTGTTATTCACTCATGTGTGTGAGGTTCTTAAAATGTTTCTTCCCTAAATTTTCGATATCGTAGGTTTCAGTAGAACACAATCATTTCTCCTTCTACTACAAACAAATAGCACATTAAGCAAAACATAAAGACAGCATAGCTACAATGAAAAATACTAATTTTTGTGGCAGAAACTATCATAAATGTATTAAATACTTATTCATGTACTAAATACAGTAAAACCTCTCTAAAATGGAACGTGTTCCTTCCGGTATTTATTTTCCGTTTACACACGTTTCCATCTTACAGAGGGTTGTGTTTGAATACAGAGAAATTACGAAATAGTCGCACAGGTTTACAATGAAGGAATAATATAGAATGAACTGTAAATAATAATAATAGGCTTATATATGTGCTATATTTTCAACTGTAGTATAAAACTGTTGTTTATCGCCTAGTTTCTCAGTCTTTTTTTTTTTTTTTCAATTTTCCCTTCCCAATCTACAGGGTCTGCATATCAACATTATTTGCTTTACTCCATACAGCCTTCAAAGCAATGTTATGTTTGAAACTCTCGGGCCATCCATTGGAAGCTCTGCAATGGTCCAGAAATGCGAATTCCTTTAGCGCAGGCACCAACAAACCACTCGAACACAGCTTGATTTATCTCGTCATTCTCTGTAGATTTTGTGATAGTTTCACATGCCCTGCTGTTTCCATTAACCACTCGTCTTTAATTTTTATTTTTCTCAAAATCTCATAAATCTGAGTTTTTCACACTTTAAACAACATATTTAATTCTTTAGCTGGACCTTTGTTCTTTTCGTGTTGTATAATAAGCTTATTTATTTCCTCCAGTGATGATATTTTATGTTAAGAACTCAGTTTACAGAATTTGTGTAATACAAACTATGTTTTTAAAAATTACCAAAGTTCAGTTTTCTTCCACTCGTACTTGATCATTTGTAACAACAAAGCTAAGGATGAACACACTGCAAAACAATTATACCCAAAGAGTGTGAGTGGGAAATAAATTATCGTCACCTACGGATGTAACCTCTGGTGCTCCCCAGGGAAGTGTACTCGGGCCTCTGCTCTTTTTAGCATATGTAAATGATTTAGGGAAGGAATATAATCTCAGATTTGCCTATATGAGGACGATTGTATAATCTATAGGAGTATTAAGAGTAAATCTGACATTATCATTCTACAAGAAAATTTAAAAGAAAATCCAACTCTGGGCTCAGGGAAATCAAATGGAGATAAACACAAAAAAATTGCAAAGCAATAATGTTTTCAAGGGATAAAATAGTACAAAACGAATTATATACTTTTGAAAATAAGAGAATACCCAAAGTAAATAGCATATGATATTTAGGAATAGTAATAAATGAAAGATTGAAGTGGAGGGGGGGACACATAAACTCTGTCGCTGGGAAGGCGTGGGAAGCTTTGCACTTTGTAATGAGGATATTGAAATGCAGCAACAAAAAATCACGAAACTTACAGTTCGGCCGCTCTTTCTCCGGCTCTGACATTTCTCGACAGGGGGAAGCGGGCTGTTGCAGTTTTTTAGCGGGAATTTCAAGCAGAGCAACGTACGTATTTTAAATATTTCACGCATCTGCATATTTCACGAAGCAGTAGCCATATTATTATAATAGTGATAATAATAGGGCTTATGAACACTAAAAATCAGAATTCACGCACGCAAAATATAGCAAAGAAAGTTCACCAACGCAAGCAGCTAAAGCCACGTGGCTCAAACAAATTTAAGCTGGCAACACGGTGTTAGGTTCGGAAGCCACGCCTAGCACTGACAATGCTGGTTGGCGCTAGCAGATAGTTTTAACTTCTTGAACGACACCAGATGTAGAGACTCCCAGTACTATAGTAGCCGCGTTTATTCCATCCCACGTGACATTAAAGCTTTCCCTTCTGACCACACCTCCTCACATGTAAGCAATTATAAGATTTTTCCACCCTTAAACATATGGGGTGGTTCTTCTTAATACGTTCACCAAGCTGTTGCAATATTTTTCATGTGTGCTCAGAAATTAGCTTAGATTGTGCAAACGTGCTTCCTATGTGTGTTAATTAAGCTTACATTTATAGAAATTACATAGTGTTTTACTTAGTGTTATTAGTTTAGTTTTATAAATTTATTAGTGTTAAATAGTTATTGGCATTTAGCACTTGCGTAATTTAATTAAGATGTGGAGACCGTGGGAATCGAACCTAACATTGATATGCTAACATGGATTTCCATCCATGCTTGTAATATATATCTTACAGTATTTCTAACCTTTCTCGAGTTCTAAAGTTATGACATTTAATTATTATGCGGGATGTACGTGATTATTTATTTAAATTGTTTTTAACAGAAGGGCCCTCCCCCCCAAAAAAACTGCTTAGCTTTATTCAAACTTAACTTGTAAAATTAACAGACATCCTTGTAAAAAGCTTCCAGCATATTTTTAAAAAAAGTTTTACACAAAAAATTATATATCTATGTATATAGATATATATATTTTTCTTTTCCTTATTTAACCGTTTTTTATTGTTTCCGTTTAATTACCTATCTGTTTTCTGTAGCTTCACACACATACTATACACATAAACACCCATGCACAGGGCGGGACTCGAACCCACGACCCTCTACGCGGTGGAACGCTAGAGACACACGTTCTAACGACCATGGCTACGAGGGCCGGCTTTCATTTAAAAACAGTAATAGAGCTTCCCCCCCCCCTTTTTTTTTTGAACTTTTGAAGTATTTATTGCTTTGTTAAATCAACTGAAATTCACCACCTGTAGCTGCCATAGAATAAAGGAAAATGTTTTAGGATAAATTGGTTCACGATTGCAATAAACAAAGCTCTAACGTGCAATCTTTGCTTATGAATTATTAACTACCAGAATATCTAGAGTGCTTCTTTAATTTGCAAGTAAATATCCCTCACAAATTCATGCACACTAATGCAATTTAACCCCTTTAAAATTGTAATGATGTTTTACTAAACTTTCCTTAGATATTATACTAATAATGTGCATTTAGTTCTCGTTGGTAGTATAAATAATATACCATAACAGCATATGTAATGGGGTTGTAATATTATGTATTATTATAGGATACATTAAGCATTTAAATTTATTTGAAAAGATCAATGGCTATTTCTTACAGTAAATCCTGCTTTATTATTATTATTATTATTATTATTATTATTATTATTATTATTATTATTATTATTATTATTATTATTATTATTATTATTATTATTATTATTATTATTATTATTATTATTATTATTATTATCATTATTATTATTATCATTATTATTATTATCATTATTATTATTATTATTATTATTATTATTATTATTATTATTATTATTATTATTATTATTATTATTATTATTATTATTATTATTATTATTATTATTATTATTATTATTATTATTATTATTATTATTATTATTATTATTATTATTATTATTATTATTATTATTATTATTATTATTATTATTATTATTATTAATATTATTATTATTAATATTATTATTATTAATATTATTATTATTATTATTATTATTATTATTATTATTATTATTATTATTATTATTATTATTATTATTATTATTATTATTATTATTATTATTATTATTATTATTATTATTATTATTATTATTATTATTATTATTATTATTATTATTATTATTATTATTATTATTATTATTATTATTATTATTATTATTATTATTATTATTATTAATATTATTATTATTATTAATATTATTATTATTAATATTATTATTATTATTAATATTATTATTATTATTATTAATATTATTATTATTATTATTAATATTAATATTATTATTATTATTATTATTAATATTATTATTATTATTAATATTATTATTATTATTAATATTATTATTATTATTAATATTATTATTATTAATATTATTATTATTATTAATATTATTATTATTAATATTATTATTAATATTAATATTATTATTATTAATATTATTAATATTATTATTATTAATATTAATATTATTATTATTAATATTAATATTATTATTATTATTAATATTAATATTATTATTATTAATATTAATATTATTATTATTAATATTAATATTATTATTATTAATATTAATATTATTATTATTAATATTAATATTATTATTATTAATATTATTATTATTAATATTATTATTATTAATATTATTATTATTAATATTATTATTATTAATATTATTATTATTAATATTATTATTATTAATATTATTATTATTAATATTATTATTAATATTATTAATATTATTATTAATATTATTAATATTATTATTATTATTATTATTATTATTATTATTATTAATATTATTATTATTATTATTATTATTATTATTATTATTATTATTATTATGTTAATGTGTAAATTTAGTTAGGTTTTGAATTGAACTATTTAGGCTTGATGGGAATATATATATATATAGGTTAGGTACGACATGTAATTATTTAGATTTACCTTGTAAAACTTAATTTTGGCAAACGCGGCCCCGGGGCCTTGCCCTAGGCAGTAAAGTAATAAATAAATAACATAAATAAATAAATATATATATATATATATATATATATATATATATATATATATATATATATACCTATTTATACCCTTACCATACGCGTTGGAAGAGACTTTGTAGAACTAATGGTTTGTTTTCCCCTTTCTGGAAGATTTACAGTTTGACTTCATGGCTCATGGAACATCGGTGCAAGTACAGTTGTCCTCAAAATTATTGCACTTACATATAAAGTAATTCGTTTTAATCAGGTTAGATAGGCAAACGGTCCCCAAAAAATATTTCCGTTTTCGCATATGCAGTTTTCCGGCTTAGAGTATAATTTTATATGGAAAATAGCTTCGTTCCAATATTTATTTTCCGTTTTTTTTTTCAGGTTTCCGGCATATAAGGGATGCGTTTTAGGCAGATTTTACTGTATAAGTAGGTTTTGAGGTTGTATTCCAATTACTGCACTGTGCCCATGGAGTGTACTACCTACTGCACTGAGTAAAGTTGGAACACGAATTGCAGAATGTTGTGTTTGCACACAAAGGAAAGCAGTCGAGACCCAGATTTCTACTTGCCAGGCAACCTGCCCACAGACCAACATTATCTGCATGAGAAACGGTGCCAGTGAATCTCCGGCATTTACACGATCCCCTCAACCTTTAAATGGCACCAAACAACTTTTCGTATTTTCTACCGTCATGAGCAAATGTAAACGTTTATGATCAACTAAAAGTGTGTGACAGTACTCAATGAGTCATATGTTTGATATGAAGGATTTTCATTGCTGTGTTAAAATGTAACTCACGTACTTTAAAACATTATGCCTGAATTTGCTGTAAACAGTCTGAATAAATTTCGTCACCTTACAGCTCAGCTATAAATGTTCCTATAGGACTGGAAACCTACATGTGGAGTGCTTAAGCCCAAAAGTGTATGTCCACAAAAATTGCAATATTTCCTTTAGTAATGGAAGAAAAGCAAAGGAAAGGAAAAATAAAACAAAAGGTAAACAATACTAGCATATGCTTCAGCAAACACTTCAATTTCTCAACAATAATCATTACAGTTCAAAATGCCTAATAGCAAATAATAAATCACAGGTTTACAAACTGTCTATAACAGTTGTAAAAGAAAATAGAAAAGTACTATGGAAAGCGCTCAAGTTCGAGAATCCAATTGGTTAGATGATCGCAAGAATGGGGCAGCGAACATTTTATCAGAACAAAGGGACTTAATGTTTGCAAATGCCAAAGAAAGTAATTACTAATAGAATAGATATCTACGAGTGGGAACTTAAGATATCGATCAATGAAATCTTTTACGGTTATGTCCCTTATAAGAAGCTTTCTCAAGAGGGATGCATGAGGTGAAATGGTACTAAGGTGGCCGGACCTGATTATCCCCCATGCAGGCTTACAGATTCTCTGGGAGGCCGAGAACTCGGAGATCTTTCCTCTAGGTTCATGAACCTGGTTGAAGGGTGAAGTGAAATAAAAAATGAAGTAAAAGGAAGGTAGCAAAACTTCGAAGGATATAATTGTCCTTTCCAGCATTCGCCTAACAACGCGTGGAAACGGTCGAAAAAATGTGTTAAGGTTGATCATGGGAATTGAACTCCCGACTTCCCGAATGCAGGTTACACACGCTACCGTCTAAGCCACCCCACTTGGTAATCAACCATAGATTCCGGCATACGTTGAAAGAAAATGGTAATACAACTATCTAACGGAGCTAGTCATATGCGCCTCCTCCTACAAAGTTGGCCTTATGCAAAACAAAATAGGACGGAAGCAAATGAAGAACTATCGTAACTTGTTGGAATTATTAGACAGATTTCACAGACTGTGTTTACATTTGTTTTGATATAAGGTTTTTATGTAAACAAGGCGAATACTTCAGATTTCCAATGTTTGCTATCACAAACATTTCCTTAAGGTTAGTCGAACTTAAAGGTTGTATTACGATTTCCTAAGTGGACCGAAGATGTATGTCATTACTGATATAGAGTTTTAAGTTTTAGTTTTTCTTTGAAAGCTGTTAGCTCTATCGGATCTTGTTTAGTAAGAGTGCCGATTTTCAATCCTAATTCTATCAAAATAATGATATTGTAATTCCAATGCGTTGCCTATAATACCTTATGAGTATGAGTTTTAAGAAGTGTTAGTTAATAGTGCTGCGAACAAATGTTGAACTCTTAATTTTCTTCTTAGAAAAATTCTGATATCGGTTGCGTCAACTTATCCTAGGATTTTGTTTGTTAATGAGCTACAAATATCTTGGTACCATAAAAAACTATGTGACATCTTAATGCAATAAAACATCTGAGTAAGCTCAGACATATACCCATTCCATTTACAAGACTTTACAAACAGCACTTATTTTTTAAATTTTGATAAGACGCAGCCTTTTTTTTATAAAGTTAATTGATTGCCAAGAGTTAAATAAAGTGATGCTTTTATTACAGGTGGCGTGATGATGGCGCCTGGTGCGTATCCGCAGCAACCGGAACAGAATCACCAGGCGACTCCACCACCAAGTTTCGTGTTGACCTCTGAAGATAGCCTAGCCGTGATGGACGACGCAGATTCTGCACTTGGTGGTAGCGCCTCCCCCGATACTAATGGCAAAAGGTGAGTGAAACCCTCTTACTAATCTGTTACCCAGGTACCGCCTCCAGGTGTTAAAAGCAGACAGCGGAGATTTTTTCACTGTGTTATCCTGAACTTCAAATATACCGCTAGGTATAAGGCGTGTTCTTCCTTTAAGCTATTATCAGATACCAATCTATAGTACCTTTAATAAACTAAATACATTTACTGTTGTTGTAATGCAATGTTGTAAGTAAGAGGTCGGCGCTGTAGTCGAGTGTTAGACCGCTCGCCTCTTATCCAACGTTCCGGGTTCGGCCCCAAGGGAACAAATCTGTCATGGTGGACATAGCGGTTTTCTGCGGGTTCTGTGATTTCCCCAGCCATTAATTCTGCCATAATCACCTATCCTTTCCTTTCATATCATATGTTTTCGTTCTCGTACCCGACATTGGGCTGATCGCCCATTATGAATACTCTCTCTGACCCAGCCAGAGTGTGTCTACTTCTTAACAGACACCCCCAGGAGTCCAATTTCGATTGGTACGGTTTTGATGCGGACGGAATCCCAAGCCGCTCACCTCCATATTTCACTTCTTGCGCCTCCAACAACTGTGCCTTGTCTATGTGCTCTCTTGTTAGTACTCATTACCTTCTCTCTCTTCTATGTTTTATTAATATTATTAGTTTGTAAGGTCATAGGTTTATTTACTTCCGTCTCACCAGTGTCATTATAGTTTCGCTATAGTTTCGCAGAGAGACCACAAGACGCACGGAAGTCCCGGAAGTGCTGAAAGTTCTTCATCCTGGCACCAGGACTACCTGCCAGTCACCAGCTCCGTCCAGCGTTTAGAATAGCATTTACAATGTACAAGCACGAGCGTCATCTGCCCGACACAGCCATGTACAACAAATATGAAAACACACCTGAAAAGTGATAGGGAAATGCAATGAAGGGGAATGATGAAAAGAAAGCACTCCAACATTTGCCTAAGTGACAAGGGGTAACCAAGTCTGAGATGACGGTCGAAGGGGATCAAAACGGTGACCTCTCGAATGTAAATCGCACGTTACCGCGGTACCCCTTCGGTCTTCCTACAGTAGCAATATTTTGAACATTTGAGCAAAGCAAAAATTGATAATTTGCAAACGTTCTGTCCTTGTAAAAGTTACGTAACATATGTTCGTATCAAAAGTTGTGCTTCTATCCAAACTGGTCATTATACTTGCGTAAGACTAGGAATGGTTTCATGTTAATTTGTGAGCTTAGAGTTGCAAAAGGGTGCAGAACTATGATATTCTGCCACGGTAATGGAACGAGCTCTTTAATAAGGGTTGAAAATAGCACATCTTCAATAAATCGGCCAGATGAAATTACTGGTGAAGGTGTAAAAGTACAAGATAGAATATTTATAAGGATGTAATACTGCGAAAGAAATTGTGTATAGGTGCGATGCACAGGTACTGTTCTAAGTTCGAATAAGCACTGCATTTTTCTCTAAAAATATTTTACTCACCATACAAATATATTAAAAATATTGTCTTTTAATCAAAATACCTTCTTTACAAGATGGTGAACATAAATATCAAGTTTTTCCCCACACTCAAACTCGCAAACAGTGTGCGGAGGCTCAAATCTTCTTTCAAAATGCATTTTTATTTCAGTGCATCTCAGAACGCAAAGTCCGCTAGTTGGAATTGCATACTTCGTTTATCTAGTATAGAAAGTTGACAGAAAAAGCAAAAACAGCGGCACGATTGCAGTTACTAGTCGATATAGATGGCATGAAACATGTAGGCGTAGGGTCAAGTTAAGAAAGCAAGGAACCTTTTGTGCATTCTAAGGATTTTCATATACACATTACTTTAAGTAAAGGGAAGTTTTGAGTTTCATTTCAAATCGCACATGTTTTGGTGGAATTCACGAATTTACAAGATTACTGCAAGGAAATGGACTATGACAAGTAGAGGATTCGGTGGTACCTGAAACAAGAACGCAGAACTCAATTGTTAGTTATCACTAAACTCAGCAACTGACAAGTTGAAGTAACTTAGAGTAGAAACAGCGTGAGTCAGTTATCTTTAATCCATAGTTTTCTTGAGTTAAAATAGAGCACATGGAATGCGCGGCTAAAGCAAACAATTTGTTTGACCAGCAGTTGTCTGCAAATCGATAGGCCCCATTGTACGTCTGTCTGTATCTTAACGAATGGAAAACTTTCAGCTTTCCAGGGCCCTTTCCTTCATAAGAAAAGACAGGATATTATTTAATAAGTGATATAAAGCCGCAATTTTTCACTCTGTATTCCGTTGGTTCTAGATTATCCTAGTTGAAATAGCATAGCTTCATATGCGTTCTGCTTTGAGACCAATATTTAATAAGGTTTCTTATTTCGAGAAATACCACGGAAAGTACACAAAAATGTTACAAAATAACTTAACAAGCATTGTGTCAAACGTTCTATAAAAAAGTTTTAGTTTTAACATGAACTAGAACTTATAGCAGAGAAACATTACTATTTTATGTGATTTATCCAAAAGTTATAAAATGTAAATACTTATTTATTATATATTTATTCAAATACAACGCCTTAATATTATCTTCCTCTCGTGACACGTGGCCTTGAGTTCATCCGCTGCAAATTAAACATAATTTGCAATGTCATGTTTTAATTCCTGTTGAAGTAATTAAACCGCATTCACAGGTTGAAGGTTTGATTTACTGTTGTTAGTTGTGCTAGTTATTTCGAGAATTTTGATATGCATTGGTTTAAAGTCGAAAGGAAGGTAACGTCGATAAACTGCCAGTTACATTCCATGGGGCAATGGTAGTGAGAAAAAAACGCTGTTGTTGCTTCCATTTTTTTAATATTAAAATCATGATCAGCCATAGAATTTTGCAAGCCTTAAAGATAGAACAAAAGGAAATTAGCTTGAAGTGTTAATGGACTTGACACTGGAGGTCGTAGATATCGAACCACCCTTGAAAAGTCTGTTGACAAGCCCACGTTGCCATGGTTGTGGTATACTGATATTGGTTTGCGTTAATTGTCTAAGAATTCCTATTACTGATCATGATCAAATAACGCTAGCATATTTCAACTTTTAAAAGAAGAAAAATACCCACATACAACGTTTTACTAGTTTTAATTCCAAGAACAACCTGACAAATATCCTAAATTTAAACACATTACTCAATAACAATTGTAGTCCGTTTAAGGATGCAATAAAAAACTACGAGGCCAGAGAAAGTGCATGAATTGGGTCTGCAGAAGATCTTGACAGAGATTCGAGAGTAAAACAAATTTACCGTTTATTATACAAATATAATTCAGATGTCAATGATCAATTGAGTAATCGCGATGAACTTATCGACTTATCGAACTTATTCTCGTGTAATTATTGTATGCAATGCTTACGAGTGATTTATCTACAGAATTTGAATAAAAGAAATTGCATTTGCTACAGCTAATTCGCAAATGAAGTGAACTAATAAAACCCATTTGTTCCCGGTAAATGATTGCAATGCTTACTGCACCTATGGTTGTATACATGCCAGCTTACAGAACACAGTTAAAGCTGCCACTGCATATTGTAAGATACGCATAAAACCTTTAAATTTCCTTTCTTATGTTAACTCCTCAGATTGTTAATCATTTTCTGTCCATTTATTCTGCTCTTAGATTTTCCAGTCCCTTTCACTGGATTTATTTCCTTATTGTAGTTAGTCTTGTCCTGGAACTTTGTTGAATATAGCGTTTGTTTTCATTGTATAGGTCTTCGTTATACCTCATTGTGAAGGAATACGGGACTGTTAACCATAAATAAGCAATAATAAGAGCACGGGCCTAATTATTATCAATATAGGGAGCTATACTTGGTTGTCAAAAACTTTCTGAATCACACTTAGTCTAAACCAGACGATTGAGGTATGAAAAAATTTTAAATGTGAAACTTAAAATATATTACATTGCAATATTTTAAACGTACTAGTTTGGTAATTCTCTTGCAGACTTTCTCTCCCTCGCACTTCCTCGTCATTTAGCGGGACTTCAGTGCGCCAACTCCCGCTCTAATGTATTGGTGTCACGTCCCATTGTTATTACTACGTCAGGTCCAGACAAATCAATAAACATAGTGTGTCTCTTACCTCTGGACGAACGTGTGTTTATTTGTCGAGTGTGCTCGACTTGTGCGCAGGGAGTTTGTTTTTCAGGTTTCCAAACTCTGTACCGCTTGCAAGAAAAACACGAAATAAATTTGAAGCTTCGGTTAGGTGTTACTCAAGAAGCATTCTGGAGGATCAGATTTAACTGAAAATAATCTATTTTAGAGCGATCGTCTCGAAAATTGCTAAACAAATAAGCAAATAAATAACAAATAACCAATCTCTCCTCCTTGGACGGGAAATGCTACCATTGATCAAAATTATTCCTGCAAGCCAGTTGAGATACTGCAATTGGTCTCTTTTCTCTAATGTATCCTGGGCTTTAGCGGGGAGGGGGATTGTGATGTTGCACGAAACGCCCCTCTATAATTGGAGTAGTATTGGGAGAGTAATAAAACTCATTATCTTTAATGAAATTGTTAATGCGGAGCAATATCAGAAATTAGTTCTTCATTTTTGATCGCTTAAAGGCAGAAAAAACCATTTTATGATTGATTCCAAGTTACAGCAATCATTAAATAAAATAGGAGGAAAGCTTTATGATAGAATTATAACACTAATTAATATTCCCCTTGTTTTCGCTACCTAGTTACAGTGTTTATTTATGAGGTTCTTTGAAGAAGTCCATCATTCTGTTTTTCATGCATTACAGAAGCCTAGTGATAATATCGTGCAAACAAATCCCAAGGATTTCTGGCGCTGAGTTTAGGCGAGTAAACAGAGAGCCTGTTTCAGAGCAGAACTATAAGTTAAAATTTCAGTGCACCTCTTCCAGCACATTTCCCGGCGACTCTCGTGCTACCTCCCCCCACAAAAAAAAAGCTGTGCGATGCATAGATATCTTTCAAAGTCGGCTAGAAAATTGTAAATTGTTGCAGTATCATAACTTTTAGTATAATAATATTGTTAGCGCTTAAACTTGAGTGGTGACGAAAGTTTGTTTTATATGCAGAAATGTATGTATTTTAGGTTGCATAAGAAGGAGGCGGTATCTAATGTTAAAGAAAGCATGCAGTGTTTGAAGAAGTTACTGAAACAGAGCATGAAAATGATATTTGTGGAAATTGCTGTAATGGCTGAAGCATGGCACTTGCATGACAATAATCAGTGCTTCAGTGCTCTTTATAGTGAAAGTGTATTAGATTCCCTTTGATTACGTAGCAGGCTGTTTGGGCAGTTTGTTGCAGAGAGAGAGAGAGACAGAGAGAGAGAGAGAGAGAGAGAGAGAGAGAGAGAGAGAGAGAGAGAGAGAGAGAGAGAGAGAGAGAGGTAACCAAAGCTTTGCTGCTGCATGCATGGAATGCAGACAAATTTAACTGTTGCGTCCAAAAGACACCTGCTTTCGGTATCTGATCGATAAGTATAGTCATCCGCGGAGTAATAATGAGCTTACGGCGCCTTTGTGTCTGCTGCGAACCACGAATCATTTATCGTTCATCAGGCAGCGTGCACGGCCGTGTAGCAACGTTGTGCAGAAACAGGTGACAATACACTCACTGTTGGGCTCAGATCTTATTCAAAAGTACACTTCCCCACACACCATTAGGAATCATAAAGTTGAAATTTAATATTATAAATACAATAAATTGACACCTGTAAATCTTGAAAGCGTTTTATTTCAAATGTCCATCCATCTTGAGTAACAATGTATCGTGCTTAATAAATGTAAAACCCTACCTTATTAATCCTTACGGATGTGTGGATAATACGTCCTGTTTTTTTTTTTTTTAAAAATATGATGAATAAAACGTTAGCTGTAATTAATAAGATAATAAAATGGGAAGCAAATATAATTTATTCCGTATGATGTGGAAAAATGTTTTCGCAATTTGAAAAAATTAACATGAAAATTAACATACTACTGTTCTTTGTGTTTTACGTAATGTACACAACTGTACGTATATCGTGATTTACAACATATCTCAAGTCCGCCTCCACAACAATTTCTTATTCCTACTCTCGGTAGTATATTTCTTTGCTTAATAAAAGTTAATGACCATATATTTTCTGATGTGTTGCTTACCATGTATATATTATATATGGTAAGCATATATACATACTGTATATACTGCATATATACTGTAAATCGGGGATACATTGGCCAGTTTTGAAATTCTTTTTAACTTAATGTAGGCCGCTAACAACTGAATTTTTATTTGATTTATAGGGCCTCAAAAGTAGCATCCATATACAGCTGATGGTTATTGTTGATTGTTGATGTGGAACTAAGTGATCAAAGTTACACCAAACTTATATGTTAGCTTTAAATATATTAAAAGTTAAAACTTCAATAAGTAAATTCTAACCTCAAATATAAATATTTAAATATGAATTTGTACAAAGCATTTAGGAAAGAACTGTAAGAAAACGTTTTTCTAAATGTTGGTTTCTGAACGACTTAACATACACAAACGGACGCGCACACACATGCTCACCAAATTAACATGTTTCCAGAGCCATCTGGTGAGTTAAAAAGAAACTTACCAACCTAAAAGTGTGGTGATATAGGTTGCACGCTTTAGGAAGAATATATTTTAATGGTGGTTTCTATTTTTGGATCAAGGTAGCTGTTAAGTCATTCTGAAGTAAGAAATGTACTTTTTTATTTATTTAATTTGATAGCTGTTAACGTGCATTTCCCCACCTTCTTGATTTTCTTGACCGGGTCTGTGCAAACGTTTATAATTTTTTCTTTGCATTTTTTTAACGTTATTATACTTTATTTTTACTTTGCGTTTACTCTTAATTTAACATTATACACATACTAAATATATTAACTATTCTTTTTGTATAGGTTTCGGATACTTGGATAAAATTCAATTTAAGCGGCAGGAAATTTTAGCACAATATTATTAATAACTAGTTAATAATAATTCAAGTCGGTGCGATTTATAAAGAAAAATCCGTATTCACTTTGACTTTAGTGGTGGGAAATATAATACCAGTATGCGTAACGTGTTTGAAGTAGGTAATGAAACCATAAAGGAAACAAACACGAGGCTCTGTTTCATTTGGGTAGCCCTTTTACCATTCCGTATGTATGGTAGAAAAATTCTATACTCCTTTCTGAATACTTCGTCAGCTCTAATTCTCGGCTTGCATGTCATAAGTATCTCTTTCTGTGACTTATTTTTGTGGAACAGAAATACGTATCATTGCCACGTCATTAGCGTCGTCGTCGTATTTCTTAGGATAACAAGGAGCAAAGATACATAGATACTCGCATTATTTCCACCTCATTAGCGTAGACTTCTCTGAGGCACTGACGTCGGATCTGTCCGAGAATCATTTAGTGTTTCAATATCAGGAAACTGATATATAAATAAATGTCACAGAAATATTCTTATTTGACGGCGTTTTTGTTGTAAATATACATTGCCAACTGTATTGCAAATAACAGAATATATAAATTAGAATTGTTATCATATTGACTGGGTGGATATCTATGTTTACGTTTTGGTATATAATCTGTAAAGCGTGAACTACAATATAGCTGATACCTTCTAAAAGAAACGGTTTTTGGTGGGCGTGTTTGTGTGTGCCGTTTTAGCATACATAAACTATTAAAGAGTAAACTACATGATGCTCGAAATTTAGCTCCTCAATTCGTCATGTATAACAAGCAAGCAAGTCTATAAATAATGCTGGTATGATTATGTAATTGCACTATAGTGGATTATTTCTTACCATTTCACCATAGGTTGGTAATCCATGCTGGAATGTTGCCTGTCTGGAGGGACAAATCTTGTGAGTGATATCAGAAATATAAGCTGTTTTCTCTATACCATCGTAGCAACATAATACATTGAAGAAAAGCAATGTTCATGAGTCTGATCTATAAAGAAGAACCGACTTTCGTTACATAAAAAGGTGTTTGCTCTGAGATTGCGTGGAACTGAATGTCTATGACTAGAGGCAGTTAACTCACACGCTACTAGAATATTCTTGTCACCTTTACCTCCTGGTTTAACTGGTTGGTTAGTACAGCGACTTTAAAAACGTCATCGGCACTGCCTTGTAAGCTTTAAGACTGACAATACTGAATGAGTTTAAATATAATTTTCGATTTTGATTTCCCTGATAATCTTTCTCCAATTTAACTAATATATTGCTAGATATCCAAAAAACGTACATGGTGCAATGATGGGATGAGAATGATTTATCCGTCTGGCCACGTAGCTCAGTCGGTAGAGCACCTGCCTGCCGTGCTAAGGGTCCCGGGTTCGATTCCCGGCGGTGGGAGTGGGGATTCTTTACGACCAAGATAATTCCTCTTCTTCCCCAGAGTCTGGAAGTACGAATGAGAGTACGAATGTGTGCGTGATGTAATGCTTAAAACCCAACGAATACGAGTTAACACCTTCGATATGTTCCAAAGAAAAACGGCCGCCGATAGACCACTGCAGTTAAATGGAACAAAAATATTTATTATGCTTTCTTAACGTCACGGGTGACGGAGCTCGTTATAGCATGGACTTGCGGGTGAGAGGTCTGTGATTCAAATCCAGCCAGGACTGTAATTCCTGAGATTTTTTGTTCTTCAAATGTTTCTAAGTCCCCAACTGGCAAATGCGCTTCAGGCCTTCACGTTTCATCAGTAGCCGCCACCTGTGATGCAGTATGCCGTTAGGATGGGCGTTAAACACTTCCTCTATTTTCAGGGGGTAAAATCCTTTCTAATATACTTCCCATTTTCAATATAGTGTGCTCACATATTCAGAGAGATTTTCTATTAAATTCACATCGGTACCAACATCAGTGTGAAATAATCTGTCAAAATGTAAATTAAAATGTTATATTCAGATATTTTAGAAATAATTTTATGTTACTAAACATTTTAAGAAACTTTTTTCTATTTAACATATTACTGGTATAGCCCACACAAAAATGTAATAAATAACTTACGTTAAAATGTAGTGCAATGCACTTCTCGGTAATGTAACTGCACATTTAAGCATTCATTGCTACTGCACCTCTGCATTGTCCAAAAGCAATCTTTCCCAAATAACCTAGCTGTCGACAGTCCCTTAAACCCTTCTTACTCACTCACTCCAAAAGCAGTACAGAAAATATCGCAATTATAACTTATCTAACTGGCTTCTGTAGATTCCTTGATTTTTATAGTACAAGGACATTTTTAAGACTTCTTTTGAAAGCATACATGGCAGAAACCAATTACAAATGCTAAGCAGCTGCCTTTAAAGTCATCTCTGTGGAATTATTAATGTGGTTTTCACTGTGAGAAAATGAAGTAGTGGTGGTACTTCTATTTTGTTTGGTATAATATTAGGGTAGCATGTATGGTTGCTAACTGTTGTATTGTTGCATGGCTGGCGGGAATGCAGTCAGTGTTCGAGCATGTCAGATGGCGAAAACTTCGAATGTTATGGGGAAGGAGTAGAACTCGATCTGACCAACAGCAACACGGGGTAAGTAGTGCGCCTATGCATCCACTTTGTTTTGTAGTTTGCATGTAGATGCTTAGGTCCCACTCCAGCACGTCCATTTTATAAATAGATCGACATCGCAACTCCTGTGTACACAGCAGTAAAGTGAACCTAGCTTTTATCACGTGATTTACTCCATGGAGGAAGGTGTTCTGATGTCTCTAATTGGTTAAAGTTAGCTGTGAATCGATTTCTTCAGCGTGGAAGCGGAGTAGCAAACGAACTCTATACTCCAGCCAATGAAGGATTTGATCATTCAATGTAGATTGGTGTTCTATAGATGTATTAAAACCGAAAAGAGGAAATGGAGACAAGTATATTTTTTGTGAAATACCGATGTCCAAATTTTATATTCTTCCAGTTAGTTTTGATAAGTACCAGGGAAAGTAAAAGCTATTTTCTGTTAGCGTATTAATGTGCAGTAAGTTTTAATGTTTGCCTACATATATTTAGCTCTAGAAATTTTATAAAAAATAGAGCATTACTTATAATGCATGTAACTTTAGTATCTTTTGACAAAATGTAAGAATAAATACTGTTTATGTAATGTTTAAAATGATTAAATTGCATTATTTATAGCAAGAAGCTTAGGTGCATCGTATGACATACATTGTTCACAGGATTCAGGATCCATGATGCTTCCTGCTTTTATATTTATCTTTTACTGTCGTGTAAAATGTGTTCGCATTAACTTATTTTGATTCGTATGGTGCATAAATCAAAATCTCAACAATATCGTTATTTACTCCAGCGCATTCTCTCCGTTTAGTTTTCCTGTTCCTGTAATTTAGCTAACCAGCCACACAGGGAAGACGAAGTAGTTGCTACACCAGGCGCTAATGTTCTTGTCAAGTGATGCATCCCAAATTCAAACAATCGAACAAGCATATTTCAAATCGGTTTATTTGTGGAACAAATATTCTAGATCAAGAACTTCCACGGTTAATTCACACTTTTCTTTCTGATGGATTCCGTTTACAAATGCATTTTATTCCGCTAAGTGAAGGCAGATCCTTACCAATGGCAGTTGAAAAGATTTTCGCTAGCAATCTCAATTGTATTTTTGCTCAATTCAAATTACATTCAAACTAGGAGACTTCCTTTCAAGGTAAATTCGTTTCTAAGTAGTTAACAGCGTACACATGTGTACAATATATATATATATATATATATATATAATTGAGTGGCTAAACGGTTAATCACTACTAAGTTTTATCCCTTATTTTTGTTTGTGCTTCATTTGCAACTCTTTAATATCTTTTAATAATAATAATAATAATAATAATAATAATAATAATAATAATAATAATAATAATAATAATAATAATAATAATAATAATAATAATAATAATAATAATAATAATAATAATAATAATAATAATAATAATAATAATAATAATAATAATAATAATAATAATAATAATAATAATAATAATAATAATAATAATAATAATAATAATAATAATAATAATAATAATGGTGATGATGATTATAATGATAATAATAATTAATAAGAATAACTCGGTTCCTCTGTTTACAAGAATCTGCCCAAGTTTACAGTTATCCAAGGATCATTCAAAACCAGTTTTCGAGACACTGCCGTATCGTAAGAAATCGCGGGCATCACAGCCCATTCACCTTGAAGCCGAGGTCATCTTCCGATCTTCCGAACCTCGTTGAGATATGACATCACCTTTCAACTTGGGACCGCTACCTTTCTATCCCATCCCCTTTTTTCATTGGATGGAAATTCATGCTTTCTAGTGTTCTTATTCTCTGAAAGTTTGCACTTTTAATTGCTAGAAAAACATTTTAAAATTAATCAAGTAAAGTAACCAATATTTAGAATTAATTTACAGTATTTAATTTAAAATATTATTTAAAATATATTTTGCTACAGGTATACCTTAGTAGGTAGATTTTAGTTCCAGATTTATCCGGAAATACATGTTTTGAGATACCCTAAATAAAAATAGTGCAAATTAGATAACATTATATGCTTGTTGGTTGGTCTGTGTGTATGTGTGAGAGAGAGAGAGAGAGAGAGAGAGAGAGAGAGAGAGAGAGAGAGAGAGAGAGAGAGAGAGAGAGAGAGAGAGAGAGAGGAGTGTCTGGTTTGAGAGAGGAAGAGGGTGAGGACATAGGAACAAAAAAGGATATTTTATTTGTATCTTCCTTTAATTCGACATAAATATTATCAAGAAAATCTTCTATCACATTATCCTATTAATATTATTTATATGGAGCAATTTCATGATTTTTCTCAAAAATTGCTGTAATAATTTCGATTAAAGTAACTTACGTTCAAGATGTTTACATGAATACCACGAATTTTCTGTGAAAGCTCTGAAGTCTTCTTCATTTTGAATTAATTCTGTGAAATCAAAACTTGGTTTACTTGATGCAAACAGTCTGTTTGGTTTTCCATAACATATTTATGTATAATTCAGCCCATATTCCTTCTTTTGATATTTTTTACCGGAGTAAAAATCTAAATGAAGAATTAATTTTCATACCTATAACATACACATAAGATATGCTAATATAGTCACCGCAGCTTTCGGAAATCAATTATTTTTTCAAACTATCCGTGTGCAGTGCAAGATTTGGAATGGTAGAGTCAGAGTGAAAAATTCATTGCCATAGGCAATGGATTTGAACCACGCAACTCCCGGTATTCATCTGGTCGCTCTAACCACTGAGCTACCATGGGAACGAGCTACCTATAAAGATCGTTTCCCTACATTTTTTGATAATTTTTTTCATCTTTATATATAAGTAAATGCAAGAAACCTGGATGTAAAATTTCCTACACAATAGAGCATTGTTTTCCCATACATATTTCTAATGTTTTCTCGTATTATTTGCCACTGCAATCATGTACAAAAGTTCACAGTTTCAAAAATGCTTTCAATAAGGGATGTTCCTAATTACCAGAACATGTGCAATTTTGTCTTTAGATATGAAACTCTACAAGCATTTTATTAGAAACATCTGGCACAACACATAATACTGAACTGTTCCGATATTTTCTAAAGAAAACATAAATTGACCTCATTTTATTTCCGAACCTGTTTAAAGCAGGAGTCTAGTTACCCAAAATCCCCTTAATTTTGCAAAACAGAATTACATCAATCTAAATATCAACCATCAGCAAACAGCCATATGTTGGAACTTCAGAAAGCTGCTTCCAGTGTCTTCTGCGCGCTATTTAAAAGTAGCATGAACGAAAATATAAACGAAGTATTGATAACTATAATGAAAGCAATGATCCCCTTGCATGCCCTTACTATGGATACTTATTATTGTATATATTTCTTGTTAATCTAGATGTATTTTCATTACACATTTACGCGTTTTGTGTTAGATATATCAAGGACAGACTAAATATGTAAGTGAATTTTTTATGAGACCGCTGTGTGTTGGCTTTTAAATTCTATAACCTTGTATGAGAATGAACAAAATAGCAGCTTAACACTTGAAAAAAAAAAACTGTAAAATTCAAAACAATAAGAAATAATACCTGGCCGCATAAAACGTTATTTCCCATAAGGTTTGATTTAACCATAATTCTGCATTTTCATATAGAAGTACATTGTCTACCTTTTACGGTTTAACAGTTATACAAATGCCATCCTGAAAGCTGAAGATTCGCAGAAAATTCAAATATTTCATGCAGATATCTAAATTCTTAGTGGAACGTTAAACATTTTACTAAAAATAGTTACCCAGTTATGAGAAAATAAGAAAAATTAAAACTGTTTTTGTAAAAACTGTAAACGGTTGCTTGGAATGGGAAAATTTGCGCTAAAATATTTGTGTTTCATCCTTGCAAGACCTGAAACCGTAATACCAAGTGTGACGGCCGGCCCTGGACGCGCACTTCACATCTAAACAGTTCTAGAACAGTCTAAACTAAAGTGAGGAATTTTGGCTCTACAAACCCTAAAGCTAAGAGGTCCAGGTTAGGGTACACTGCATAGAAAGAAATGACTCAATGTTGCCCCAATAAACAATTCAAATGCTTTAATTCATTACTACAATCCTTGATCATAACAAAGATCATCACAATCTTGAACCAAAATTACTCTATCATAATTTTCCTGAAAGAACAATAATAAAGTATGAGGGCAACAAGGGTCCGGAAAACATTTAAATTAACGGAGATGCTAGCCAGTAACTACACAGTAAGAATTTACCAAAGCAAAGTAACCGAGTAGAAAAGTTACATAAGTAACACCTCAAAACCCTGGAACACATGTATGACTTTAGGGTAAGCTGACAGTTAAATTTCGTCCACCACTTAACGATGTAGAAATGCCAAGCTAGCTAGCAGTCACATTTTTTAAACCCAGAAACATGAAAAGGAAAAGGACAGTAAAGCTTCTGGTCCCGCAACTGAAGCGAATAGCCCATTAAACAAAATCACGGCTCACCAAAAGCGATCAGGAAAATTTACCCAAAAGCCAAAACTTGGAGCACTTACCCTTGACTTATTTGCGTGGACACCAAGCACCCACTGTCTTCCTGATTAGAAGCAGAACACCTAGGTCCAGAAAACCCGCAGCGCTCAGAGAGCAGCGGCGGGAATCCGAAACGATCCCACGAGTAAACAGCACCGTGAATCGGGAAGACCAGGAAATGAGTGCCGGAAAAAAAAAAAAGAGCACACAAGTTAGTCGTTCAACCAACTTTCTATTTCTGGTTTATATTGTTCACATGTGTATACATTACAAGGCATTACAATACATTGTAATATATGTAAAAAATGCCGATTTAAAGTACTGTGAAAGTAGTTTTAGGACAAGATGGTAAAAACCAATATAATAGGTAAGCACGGATAACATATAATATAGCATGACACAAAATAATATTGTATAGTACATATCTAGAAGCTGTAATATTACGAATGGGACATGCTGTTAGTTATAAATAAGTAGAAAAAATACAAGCAAGCAAAATAGTATACACACATGTAAGGGGAACTGTTGTTTCTGAAAATAAAGAGAGAAAATTATTACCGCACACGCTAACCTTATTTTTTTTTTTAATTCAGGGAATCTCGAGATGTTTCCGGAGAAATACCGGTATCAGAGTTTTTGGATGAAATTCAAATCCTAAGTAGCAGAGAAAGCAAAGAATAACGTTAATCTACTTTCGAATACAGAAGTGAAATATTTTTCACAGTATCCAACCAAACAAATTTGTATTCATAGTGTGTTCTGCATTGAATCGATGCTTTGGCGTATTATCAAAGGGCATGCAAAAAAAGGTACAGATATGTGATTAAAGCTTACCTGAAAGCGTTGGACCACGTATGAAGTAGTTCAAAGGAAGCACCGTGATCGCATGTATTCCTCTTTCATCACTGAAGCTCTAGAAGTCCCACAAATGAAACTTGGATTTGCATTCACGGAGACAGGTCTGATTTTACTATACGCTCGTACATAAGATAAAGTTTACGAATTGCACTTGTCTTAACGTGGTAAAAAGAAGGTACATACTAAACGATAGTGGTGCTCATAAGAGTGCTTAATTCGCGATACATTGTTATAATATACTGGCATTTTTGTATCATACAAGAATGGAGCAAGAGGTACTTAGACCAAGATTTTCGCGAATCACTGTCTTAAATAACGAATTTATTTGTGTGTGCGTATATTTGTAATAACTCAGAATGAATATCTAAACCATTGGCATGATGTGCTAAAAGATTTACTTTCAACAAGCCAGGGTGTTTGATAAATTTGAGAGAGACAGAGAGAGAGCGAGAGAGAGCAAACACTACATCTCCTGTTAGATTGTAGAATGTGTATCTACAGAACCTGATGTGTTTGTTTATGAATGCTTCGTGCATTTACACTAGAGAGTGCAAATCAGTATTATTCAGTTCTTCCAATTAAAACCCATGAAATAGTATATCAGCTGGATCAAGTTAGAATTGAAATGGGACATGAGACAATCCGCCTGCACCCTTACCATTGCCAATACAATCCAGTTGAGTTAGTGTGGGCCCAGATGAAACGAGGACGGAGGGGGGGGGTGGCATTTGCATAGAGAAATAATACTTTTAAACTGACTGACGTAGAACGACTTATTCATGAAGAAATCGACAAAGTAACACAAGACAGGGAAAACTGTGTGAGACATTTAGAAGAACTACAAGAACTTTCGGAAAGAAGTAGCACTTGACGAGATTTTGGAGCCTATCATCATAAATTTGCAAGACTCAGACGATGAAAAAAGTAACAAGAACGAAATGTGTCTTGACGTAATTCACAGCTCTATGGATGAGCCATTGACATTTCCATTGGATTTGAAAAATAGGCAATTCAAAAACTATAATTATAGCATTTAAAATATACACATAATATGCGAATATCGATGTGGCAATTTTGATTTCAACAACTGCATTATTATAAAAGTTTGGATTCCGTTATAACTAGCACCAAGGAGACTAGCATCCTCTAGGATAATATGCGAGAGAGGGAAATACGCAAAGAATGGGGGTAAGGAAGGCTGAGCACGAAAACGCATCTCATTCGCCACGGTCCAGAACTCTTATTTTAAAATACATAATAGGATTGTCTGTTGTTGCCTTGGTCATTGCTGCATATACCAAGCCATATTACAATGTCAAATATGGGCGCATGAAAAAGAATTCTCTGTTGCTCACGCTTGTACTGTACGTGCCCGATCTAGGCAAAGCTGCACGTCTATGATAGGACGGTCGCTCTAAGCAAGCCCTCTCTAATACGTACGCCTTATAGCTTATTCTATAGGTATATCATTCGTTTTTCTCTTGGTCTAAGACTCTTTATCTTTATATTGTCTTCCGATCCACGGATCCAAATCCATTCCCTTCCAGTGCTTCTCTTAAGAATTCTCTTCTCAAGTAACGTTCTAGCCAGTTTATTTCACTGTTATGATCTATTTTTTTAATTTCTTTTTCTTCATAAACTCCTTACGCACATCAACATATTAAATACTTTATAGCACACTATTGCTCTACTTTCCGCGTTATATTTTGACACACTCCACACAAAACATGTTAGCAGATCTTCCTTAAATCATTTTTCGGGTGCGGGAACGAAACATCCCGTGGTCAGAAAAATAGCCCCAAAGCTTCTCGGACCCTTAAAGGTCCCTAATTAGATAGCCCCCAAGCCTCCCGTTTCCAATCCCTAATTACGTAAGTCCAAAGCCTCCCGGTCGAAACACGTAACAGTTCCATTTTGCTGTTTATAATATTTTATGAAGCATCAATACTTCCAGTGGGAGATGTTAATGTTTAGAATTTGTGATTAATAACAAAGAAACACGGCTCTAGTACCAAAAGAAAGTAAACCTCTAACGCTTAAACTTGAATTAGTGGTTGTTATAGTTCGTTTAGCGTTACCCAGGGTGCACCACGAGGAAGCAAACTGGCTCGCACCCCATTTATCAGCTTCGTCATTATTTCTTTATTGTCTGTAATTTACTCATACTGTATCCGCATTTAGATGCTTCGTTATTTTGACATGCTAAACCTATATTATACAGTAATATATATAAATTTACGTCCGCCCCAACGTTAAGTTATATCGGACGGTGAATGAATTGGTTGAAATGATGCTCAAATGAGTCCAGGGTCCATGGAGCTTAGAGTTACCCGACATTGGTCTTGAAGGATAAGGGAAAACCCCGGAAAAACCTTCTCTAGGTAACTCACCCTGACCGAGATTCGAACTCGGGACCCCTTGAACGTGAGGCAGATATGCTACCATCTACGCTATCAAGGCGGGCACAGTAAAAAAAAACGAGAGAGAGAGAGAGAGAGAGAGAGAGAGAGAGAGAGAGAGAGAGAGAGAGAGAGAGAGAGAGAGAGAGAGATTTTCCTTTTTAGATTTCATTTCCATGTATTTGCAGGTTTGGTTCTATAAGAAATCGACTTCACGTATTCCATTCTTGAAATTTTTCCAGCTTTGAAATGTTCTACCTGCTGCATCATGAGTTTCAAGTGTGGATAAAACCGTTCCTTTTTTATTTGTTGAGGAATTAATTGCAATTTTAGTATCCAGCTGCAGTTGCTTCAGTACTTCAAGAAATCTATACAAATTTGGGCTGCAGGAGTAAAATGGATTGTTGTATTTGTTGTGAGAATTTTCGCAAGCGTTGGTAGTTCTCTGTCTATTGCAACTTAGTTGTGACCACATGGAAAGGGGGAAGAGTGCATTTTGGTCCATGTAAGTTTCCACTAAATAGTCACAAAACATCTGTAGCTTTTCCGAGACAGGCATCACTGCTATGAAGTCTTCAGCAAGTCACGAACCATATCAGGATCCACCATTGGCACACCAAATATGTAGTTTAGAAATTTTCCGATTTCATTTCTAGAATAGCAGTCATGTGTAAATCCCAACTTTCGCCACCAGCTCTGTGTTAGATGAAAATTACATCCTTGGCTTTTAACATCACTCCACACTTCTCTTCCAGCATTCATGATGCTTTCTTCAAAGTCAGAAAACCTTGTTGATGGAGAGAATTTAGCAACAACTGTCGAAAATACCTACTGATATATGAAGTCCTTCAACAAAGAAAATACCATTGAAATACAATGTCCATTAACGAGCCCATGGATTGTAAATAGCTGGCTAAACACCTTGTGGAATACTTGAAAGTTCCATCAATATATATTTTGTCACACCGAGTACTCTAAGGTTTCCGGATTCACCAGTTACAACGTTCTTAGCAGCATCGTTGTGTAGCAACAAATTGGCTCAGTCTGCAGTTTTCACATTTAATGTCTTCAGAACCTCTTAAACCTCCTCTATATCAGTGGGTAATTTTGGCAGAATTTTCCGCCGAGCTTTGTATATGGACTTACGTAAACTGTGGACTAGAGTGGTTCCTTCTTCCGCATTTTCTCTCTTTGTATCTTTCGCCACCAGCTTTGTGTTAGATGAAATTTACATCCTTGGATTTTAACATCAGTCCACACTGCTCTTCCGGCATTCATTATGCTTTCTTCAGTCAGAAAATATTGTTGATGGAGAGAATTTCAGACCCATTTATCAACAACTGTTGAAAATACCTACTGATATGATGAAGTTTTCTTGTCCTACAACAAAGAAAATACCATTGGAATGTAATGTCCATTAACGAGCCCATGCATTGTAAATAGCTGGAAAATTAACCCTTGTGGAATAGTCAGAATTTCCATACATATATTTTGTCACACTGACCAAGTACTCTGAGGTTTCCGGAATCAAAAAACATTACAACGTTCTTCGTGCATCGTTGTGTATCAAAAACGGCTCCATACACAGTTTTTACATTTGATGTGTTCAGAACATCATGAGTAATTTCGGCAGAAATTTCCGCATAGCTTTGTATATGGACTTACGTAAACTATGGACGACTCCAGTGGTTTCTTCTTCCTTGTTTCCTCTTTTCAGTTGCTTTTATATTAGTTTTGATGGCCTTTCACATATATCTTCCGTAGCTTTTCTCTTCAGATTACGAACTACGTTCTGTCTCTGAATTATGTCACTAGATGGTGTCGCGTGGTTATGGTCCTCTTGAATATCCGGGACATCCATTTCTTCAATAGAAAAGGTTTTAATACAACTTTTAACATTGCACGTCCATCGCATTACCCCACTTTTTAAACACTTCTGGAATCTGAAAGTGTAACCGTTCCGAAGTAGAATTTTCCTTCCTGTCCTATTCACTTTAATTTCAGTCTCGTCGGAAAACATGTTAACTGCTGGCTAATTACATCTGTTTCGTGGGAGGCTTCGAGGTTGTTACCTGCTAAGCTTACCTGGGTAAGTGAGGCTTCGGTCCTGCACCCCGGGAGGCTTGGCGATTGTTACCTGCTAATCCCCGGGAGGCTTTGGGGTTGTTACCTGCTAAGCTTACCTGGACACGGGAAGCTTCGATTCTGCACCCCATTGTTCAAAGGAGCACAAAAATGTTTTCATTTTTTATTATCAATTTTATCCAGCGAGATGCCTACGTGGTAATGTGTGAGGCTCACACCAGTTAATAGGTTCGATTACTCGACCGCGCATGCTGACTTTGGATTTTTGTGGGTTTCTCTTGTGGCAAGCAAGTACCAGTGTGGTTTCTGATCTATCACGATTTCGTTTCAATTATTTCCATTTCATTCCGTTTCATTCTCATCTTACAGGTGCACTTCTAGGTTTCGTGGCCTATTGTGATGCTAAACAGATTGAGTGGACGCTTGCTCAAATAAAGATATGTTCTTGTGGGCAGCAGAGGGATACTTGGTCGACGGGTCTCTAAGCAACTCCAGCAGGGTTTGCAAGCCTAGAACCTTAGGGGTTTCCGAGCATCAGTCTGCCTGACGCCTGTAGTCTTCTGTAGTTACTTCACTTCAACCTTTTGAGGGTAGGGGCCACTTTAAAGCTATGTAGGTCGTAGTGTTTGAAGGCCTCTCTCTCCATATACAACATATGACTTAATTTTTCCTTCAGCATTGCTGTTCTTTGAAATAATAATAATAATAATAATAATAATAATAATAATAATAATAATAATAATAATAATAATAATAATAATAATAATAATAATAATAATAATAATAATAATAATAATAATAATAATAATAATAATAATAATAATAATAATAATAATAATAATAATAATAATAATAATAATAATAATAATAATAATAATAATAATAATAATAATAATAATAATAATAATAATAATAATAATAATAATAATAATAATAATAATAATAATAATAATAATAATAATAATAATAATGAATAATCATCATAATAATAACCATGTATTATCACGAATGTTACAATATGACTCGCTTTCTGTATTCAGGGACACAGATTTTCTCTTTATAGAGCAGTGTCACTCAAAAATGTTCTGTATTATTATTAATTGTATTGTTAATCTGTTTTCTTTATTACTAAGAGTAGATCGGATAACACGCTCAGTTTACTGTATACAAATTTGATGACACATTCACACGAATTTCCCTAACAATTACACTGATTGGTATGTAGGCTCTATAAACTGTTCTTGCAAACGTTTCATGTATCTATTTCAAGTTAATTCATAAACGTTTGCATATTTGTTAGAGGTATGCAGTATGCCGTTAGGGGTATAGCATAGCAGTATTCAAGCGTTCAAAAATTTACTATAATACTCGTATGTTGACCTTGAAATTTCCATACTGTGACTTTGTGGGTTCGTAGAATTAAAGGTCCAACCAACATCATGTACCACCAACATCTTCCCTCGGGGCACCTTCTGGATGCGGTAGACCACGTACGTCGTTAATCCTCTTCACCCAGTACGGTCCTTGCCATGGCTGCTGAAGCTTCGGACAGCGTCCCTTGGTCCGAGGAGGGTGATACAACCAGACCAGGTCATCCTGCTGGAACTCTTGCCTGGTGGCTTGCCTGTCGTATCGGGTCTTCATGCGGTCGCTCGCCTTCTGGATGTTCTGACGAGCCATCTCATGCATGTCGTGGAGATGGTCCACCAGGTTCTACACATACTCGGTTGCTGGCTGTTCTGCGTCCGGGGCGCTTCCAAAAGCCAGATCACAGGGGAGGCGTAACTCTCGGCCGAACATTTAGCTGGCTGGCGTCATCCCAGTGGTGTAGTGTGTTGACGAGCGGTAGGCCATCAAGAACAGTGGCAGCTTGTTGTCTCAGTCTCGCTGATGGCCGGCCACGACCTTCCTTAAGTGCTATTCTAAGGTATTGATGTATTTCCCCACAATGCCGTCCGACTGCGAGTGTAGGGGTATTGTCCGGGTCTTGTTCACCCCAAGTCTTTCTAGTGCCTTCTTCATCACGTTGGATTCAAACTTGCTGCCCTGGTCGCCGTGGAGCTCTAACGGCACCCCAAATAGGCAGAACACTTGCTCCAAGAGGCAGTCTGCTCGGAGCCTCAGGCAGTAGTAGTGCTGCCGAAGTTTGTCGATCGTCTTGTTTGCTCCCAGGTGTCCTCCTGAAGTACCGGCGTGCATTTCCTCCAAGACTTCCAGGACCTTACTTCGGGGAAGTACCAACTGTTCTCTTTGCATCTTCCCATCAGGTGATTCCCATATTCGGAACAGCACGCCCTTTCTGATCTTCAGCGTGTCCTATTAGGCCCAGTACGACTTGTATGTGGCGCTTCTTGGTGCGGTGTCCTCCAAGGTTGTTCTTGTCCCTGCCTCCACTTCTCTCAAGAGTGGCCCCAAGTCTGCATCCACCAGCTGCTCCCTATTCTGGCCTGCGTTATCCCAGCCATCCGCAAGCACTGCCGTGACCACTCGGACCGCTGCGCCACGCTCATTCTCTTCCACTTTTGTTCATTGCCCACACTCCTCTGGGCAGGGTCTTCGGGACATGGCGTCTGCGTTACCGTGGCTCTTCCCACTACGATGTTCAGAGGTGAAGTCGTACTCCTGCAGCCTCTGTACCCAACGTGACGTCTGGCCTTCCAGGTTTCTAAAGCTTAATGGCCAGGTGAGGGCGGAGTGGTCAGCCCTCAGGTGGAATGGCTGACCGTACAGGTACTTGTGGAAGTGCTCCAATGTCTTTACTACCGCCAGTAACTCTCGTCGGGTGACGCAGTAGTGCTTCTCTGCCTTGGCTGAAGACGCCCTGGTATCGTCTCAGCAGTTGTCGAACCTTCTCGAGCTGTTCTGCGGTCAGGTGGTTGGCCGCCCTCTCCAAGAAGCCTTCCAAACGAAGCCCCAGACGCTGCGTCGGCGCCGGCTCCTGTGTATTGTTGATTGCGGTTACGCTGACCACGGGCTCGCACGTCCCCAGCTCCGTTCTGGCCTGGGCGTCGAGATCGGTGTCCGCTAGGTTGAGCAGTCTCATTGGCACCTCCTCTCAGCACGGCAAAAATGTTCTTCGTTCGCTGTCCTTCCAGTCGCGCCGTCACCACCACTTCCTTTCTCGCGGGGATAACAATGTCTTCCTTCAAGACGACCCTGCACATTCCAAGGCGCTCTTCGGCTTGCCGGAGTATGACCTCTTCTCCATTGAGCCGCAGGACCTATCTGCAGACGTCGATCGTCGCCTCGTGGCTCCTGAGGGTATCCAATCCCAGTATCACCTCCTCAGCCACCTTCGCAACGAACACGCACAGACGCACGGCACTCCGTCCCAAGGTCAACTTCAGTAGTGCCTCCTTCTCCACAGGCAAGGTGTCACCCGATGCCGTCATAAGCTGGTAAGATCGGCTTGGTTTCCTCGTCGGCAAACCCCTGGCTATGTCAGGTCTAATGACGGTCACGGCTGCCCCCGTGTCTACGAGCACGAGCACGGCTTCCCTCTCACCCGACCGTCCGTGATGGGACTGTCATCCATCCGTCGGCTGACGGAGTGTCACTCGAAGAGATGGGTAGACGGCGCCGACGTGACTCTCGCCACGCCGGGCCTTACTCGTTTTTCCGGCTGCTCTTCCTGATGTAGGCCATTTTCACGGTCATCGTCGCGGCCAAGTTCCTATTTGCAGCTTCCGTCTTCGTTGTTAATTCGGCCTTAATTTCTTCCATCTTCTCGGTGATATTGTTGTCTCACTTCCTGACACCAATTGTGCGTTTGTGGGTTCGTAGAATTAAAGGTCCAGTTTGTCGAAATTCTAAATGTTCTTAATTTTCGCAGAGATACAGTGTTCAATTCTCACGTAACATTACGTCACATACACACACAATCTACCAAGGTCCACAACAGTAGCAAACAGCGTTCTGATTACATCAGCTCTCGTTACAACACTCTACAGCTGTTTACGGCTTACAACTCTTCGCGACTCTCGCGACTTCCGCGACTGACTCTTGGCGAGTCGTCGCCTTCTTAAATACCTCATTGATAAATTCTAGATATCTCCAGAATAATAAACAAACCGAACATTCTATCACCTTCCAGAGGCGTAACTTGATCTATGCTGGTAAGTCCTTCATCTCAGCTATCTTTATTTGCCGGCTTTTTGTGTACACCAGCCGCGCTATCGTAGATAACGGCTTCGCGACAATACTCTTTCCATGACTTTTCGAGATAAAACTGACTACTCAGCACTTCAAGAAAGGAATATTATTGAAAAATTCAATTCAACAAAAACGAATATCTCGAGAATGGTCACAAATTATTTGAAATTTGTATACATTAACCATTTTTGTGCAGCACATTTTTACCTATTTCTTATGGTTTACCCGTTATACAGACATATAGAAAAATAGTCTCCGAATAAAGAGGACTTTATAGGCTATTTCCAGATAGTTCAAAGCTGTTCTTTTTTTCCATATAAATATCTTATGTGAATAGCATTTTCATCAAAATCTTTAGGCTTTTTTAAGAAAATTGAAGCTATTGAAAGTGGTCACTCGGTGGCCAAGTGGTTAGCCCGCTCGACTCTCCCAGGCAACCACAAAGTGAGATTTGTGGTGGACACACGGCGCTGGGGCCAGGTTTCCCCCTTCATCATTCCTCCACTAATTACTCCATCATCCAACTTTTCTATCATTCATTTCACCCTCATAGTAACAACCACTTCTCTTGCTCTATCCCAAGAGTTGGGCTGGCTCCTCAGCCCTGGTTTCGTCTACCTGGCTCAGTGCTTCGGCTTCCCTCACCCCGACTTTCCGGACTAGTGTAATCCGTGTCCTCTAACATCGGTATCCATATGTAAGGGAGAGGGAAAATATTGAAAATCTTCTATGTAAAAGGCAGTTTGGGGTGGGACATTTTGTTGAAAATCTACCTCTTTGAAGATACTGAACTTAAATACCAGGTTTGGCATTTACCCGTCTTTTCTTCTGACTTACGTCCACTATTGAGATTCACGTCCCCATACACAGAGGTTTTCTTCTTCACATTCCTCCGTCTTTCATAAAATGCTTATTTGGTTTCAAGGTGACTCAAACGATGTTTACGTTGAAATCTCGATAAATAATTTTGGGTATTACGAAACATCCTCTTTAACTACTGTAGGTACAGGGCAAAGAAAGTAACAATTTTCTTATGCACAGGGAAGACCCTCTAAACACATTCATCAACAGCTTATAACTTCGTTGCTAGGGATTAGTCCATGTTCATGTCAACAACGTTGAGTCAAGAAATCTTAAATCCAGCGTAGAAGCTTGATTGAGTGCAAGCTGGTCTTTTAATTTTTACTTTAGCTTTATGGAAGCCGCTTACCTATTTTTTTGTTTCTAATGTTTTTAATATAGGTATATAGGAAGAAACTTTTATGATGATTAATGCAGCATACGAAATCCATATGTTTGTTCCGGATCAGTTAAAATCCATAAAACCAGAACGTGCGATTCCTGAACCACTATACAATCGTAAAAGTTCCTTATTTGACGAAGAAGCCTGTTCTACAGTGGATAAGAAATCGCCGTAGCGAAATGGGGTTAGATTTCCAGACTGAAATCCTGCGTGATTAGTCACCGAACGAAATATCTGCGACCACACCCTCGTGGTCAGCCACTATCTGCATCACTCTAGACATGTTTCTGAAGGTGCGGTTTTGGCGAGAGAACAAAAGTGTGTTCTCTGCAGAGGCATTGTAATGCGTATCACATTGTGTTTGAGGCTTCCCTCATCTGTCATCATGTTCCATCCTCTATTTATGTAAATCGCAGGCCAGCAGATTTAATTTATGAAAGCAAATCCAAAAAGTATTAGTATTTCATAACCCTCAGCGGATATATTGCTGCAGAACAAAAGTTTGTAAGAAGAGCGGACCTATAGATCGACGAAAGAAATGTTCACAGGAAATATAGGTCGATACAGAAAAGTTGGTGTGTAAGATATGGCAGTGAGGCATATTAGTGTGGAAAAACGAATAAATGTCCACCCTCTTACATGTTGTTCAGAACAGTCCCTTTTAAACATCCAACAGTAGTGTGCCATCATGTGTACATTCCACTTAGCTTGATATCTCATTTCCATATTTTTATATGGGGAATAATTTAGATAGGAATTAAGAAAATATACTTTCACACTCATATTGTAACTAATCTATTTGAACATTTATAACTTCACTTTCACTATGTTAACAAATTTGGGTCTGTTTTATTTCCGAGGAAATTAAACTCATTTCTGAAAGCATTCTAGTCATCCTTGAGTTCTCGACTTTGTTCTTGAATTGACTGTCCATGTTCAGTTTTCGACTCTGTGGACCAACGGATACACCAGCTTTCATTTTTTCATAGGATCATGAAGGAAATGTAACACAAAGCTATTTAAAACATTCTATTTAATATTTTCACAAACTGTTTCATTAAACTTAATCTTACACGGAGAGGTGGCAACACTACTGTTGAGGGATCAATAAGAGATTCAGCTTTTATAATTTTTTGACCGGTGTTAAATTATTCCTACGAGGCCACAGTTCACTCTCCCATTATTCTCACCTAGCTCTGCTATCCCATTCACATAAGAAGCAAGGATATTTTGTAAAACCAGCCTGCTGACCAAGTAATACTCCAATAATCTTGATATCTCCAAACACAAGCCTTAGATGGTTTTCGTATTGCAGTTATTGTAACGGAAACTTAACTTGTTCATGTGTCTCCTTTAAAACAAAAGTGTGGGTGACGGGAATGGAACGTTGAATGTTTCCATTACTAACTAAAACATCTTTTAAGACTTTTTGAGAAGAATCAGTGAAGAACCTTTATTCTTTAGTTCTAATAATTTTAAGAGGAAGACATATTTTTGTACATCCCCTAAGTCGGACATACACAATTAGTAGATTTTAATAAATATGAAAAATATAAATATAAAATATAAACATAATAATACATATATCATTTCACATTTTAAGTAATAAAGTTGATATTACCTATAAGCTGTTGAGCCTTTCTAACAAACGATACGCACACGGCAATATTACTAAGTACGTACATTACGAAAAATATTCTTACCTTACCTAAATTTACCGTATCTCTAGTATACCACTTATGGTGGTGTTACTGCATTCTTGCTACTCTATCCCTTAAGGTCGGATTGAGGAATCAAAGCTTCGGATCTGATTGAGAACCAATGAATGATAGGTGATCAGCTCGGTGCCTGGTGTGAGGGTGAGAGAAGTGGATGATAGTGTGAGGGCAAGATGAGTGATAGGAAAGGTGATGATGGAGCAATTGGTGGAAACCGCAGAACCCAGAGAAAATCTGCCTCATCGCCGTGTTATAGTTACACCAGAAATCTCACATTGCTTTCGCATGGGATCGAACCCGGACTGCCTTCGTGAGAGTCGAGCGGTCTTACCATTCGACCACGGCGCAGCCTCCGAAAAATATTCAAAACCTAAAATTTTGAATTGCAAACAAAATGTGACGTGGTACGGGAAAACAAATTTAAGTTTTGCAATCACTGTGAAAGTGTGATTCAGTAACGCTCATTCCCCTGTGCAGAACGGTGTTATGATTTAAGGCTTAAAATTTATGTTCGATATATTTCGCAATCTTACGAGCAAAATAAAGCCACTTCCAATGCGTGAGGCACATACTATGTTTATACTGCGCTCTAATTTGTAAAATATAAGTATTATCATATTAATTATTGAAATTAGGAGAAAACACGTTTAAAACGAGCTCAGCTTACATGTAAGTATAGCGAGATTCTTGAAACCACAGAAATAATGACTGAAACCAGATGAGCTCTCGTGTGCAGCACGTCAGATGTTTTATGTTTTGTTGATTCACATATTGTACCTTACATCAGGCAATAAGTGATTAAATTCGATTTTCTATAACTTTCTAGAGTTTTGGGTGTAGTTCTAGTGTTATTTTTCTGAAGTTTGTGTAATTTTAATCTAATCTGTAGATTATACCAGGTAAACGAATAATGCTTTACATCAAAGAAAGCGGCTGCCAATATAACGTTTAGGTTAACTCCAAAACCATTGCGATAAACTGAAGCATGACGAATTGTATTTTGACGATAGTGCAAACCCCTCGAGAAATTAAGTATGTAAAAGAGCATAGTGACAATTAAAACCTAATCGGACCAAACTGAATTAACATGTGCAAATATAAACCGCAATTACCATGTGTTTGGACTTGAAACCAAAGTTGGTCATAATGGAGTAGTATAAATATTTTATCGCACTTTGCGTTGATAATCTAAAGCTTTCAGTTCCAGTTCACTAATGAACATTTTCTACTCTTAGGTCATGCTCTCTAAAAATGTATAGAGAAGCTTACGACACCTGAGAGCTTATAATTGTGGACTGCCCAACTGTCAGCTTTAAGCGACGAGAACTAGCGTAATAAATGGTCAAGGTGTTGGATATTTCAATGATTCTTGAACTCCATCATCTAGGTATTATATTTTGTTTCTGCTTTCCTGAAGTTTTATTCATTGGTCAACCGTCTCTCTAGAGGATTCCATAAAACAATCAACCTTTTTTTTTTTTTTTTTTTTTTTTTTTTGCCTTCGGTAAAATCCCATATGGCCATCGTAGGGAAAAATAAGAAAAATAATGTAAGGAAAATTAAGAGGATGGGAGGAGACTAGATCTATAGATCAATTTCTTTAAGAAATTGCAGAAGAGCTTGGTATACAGGTTTGTGGCATAAGTGTTGGTGTTGACGCTAGCGGGAAAAGGAACAGACTGCTGAAGTAGGCGGCGGAGGAAGGAAGAACGGTGGGCTCGGTAGCGAGAGCAGCTGAACAGGAGATGATTGAGATCAGCGGTTTCGCCTGGGTCATCAGGACACACAGGGGAATCGATGAGACGTAGTCGGTGTAGATGCGCAGGGTAACATCCATGTCCAAGTCGCATTCTAATGATGGAGGTGAGATGTCGACGTGCAATCCTGAAGCTGGAGAACCAAGGGGTCTGGATAGATGCGTCTGAACGGCAGCGTAGTGTTTGTCTTTGATGGACTGCGAACGAATCCAGGCGTCATTCCAGCGACAATAGGCGTCACGATGAAGGACCGGGAAGAAATCCGTGTAGGGCAGTTGGATGCCTTGAAATGTGCCGTGGGTGAGTGCCTCTTTTGCCAGGCGATCGGCGACTTCATTGTATCGAATTCCGACATGCCCTCTGATCCAAAGGAAGTGAATTTGATGTCCGGCTATGGTAGCGTTGTTCACCAACGTCAGTATCTCTTAAAGATAACAGTGCATATCTCTCGTCCAGCGAGGAGATGAGAGTCTCTGCAGCACACTCTGCGCATCGGTTAAGATCAGCAGTTTGGGGAAGCCCTGAGAAATCCCATATTGCAAAGCGTCATGAATGGCCAGAATCTCCGCAGTGTAGTTGGAAGCCTCCATAGGTAAGCGGTATCGAGCCAGGGCATTAGTAGAAGGACAGACGTATGCATAACCTACTCCATCAGCAGATTTAGAACCATCGGTGTAAATCGTGGTGAAATCTGGCCATGTAACCTGCAAGAAATGAGAGAGGGCGACGTTCACGTCAGGGCTCCGAATGATGTGATCAGGAAGATAAATGCACCGAAATCTTCAAGAAGTGTAAGTCATATGGACAATCAACCTTGAAACATACTCGTTACGAGACGCTCCCGGAAGGGGGAATTAGGTAGGAGGAGACAGATTGTGGTCGGAACTAGGAAACAGGCAGCAGAGAACAGGGTCTCTACAGTTTGCAGATTGAAACTCTCTTACGGCTTGTATATGTTCCACAGTAAGTAAAACACGGGGAAACACTAATTTTTAATTTGGTCAAAAATGTCTCTAACGACTTTGATTCAATTATACGTATTTAAAATGTTTTGAACAGTATTAACAATATATATCTTGAAATTTTTGTTAATAATCTAACATCATTTGGTATTAATTTTTTGTGATTTTATGTAACTAGAAAATCAAAAAAGGTGGACAGGCCTAGATTTCATGAGAAATAAAAGCTCTTTAAGGATAAATGTCCATCAAATAAAGTGTTTTTGCGATGTTGTAAGCTTCAGTTATTTTCTAAATCTTTCGTGATGTATTTTTCAGATGTTGAAAGTTTCCTGCTTTTCTTTCCTTTTTCTTTAGAAATGTATTTAATATGACTTTTGAATTTATTGCTCCATGCTTCCGTCAAATGTTTGAACTTCTTTTCTCAGCATTGTGATCTGTAATTGTTTCTGTTTACAATACTCTCCTTGTGGTTAAGCTTTCGGGAAACCTCATTCCACCTAACGATGAATATCCATTCATTAATTGGATGCGCATAGCGAGGATGTCCGGTCTGTCGATGGTAGGCTGACAGTGAAGATGCCACGTTTTGGGGTGCCGTCTGGATTGAGTAAACATAAAATTGCCATTTCATAGCTGGCAATCTAACAATGGAATCTCGTATCAGAGCTACAGTGAGACCGGCGTTATTACTGGCCACATATTGCTTACAATTAAATAATTTCTGTACAAACATAAATTTGCGGAAAAAATATAACACCCTTCAGGATTGTGTTTATTAGGGAATTATAGTACTGGTGAATTAAGTTATATTTGTTATCATATGATGCTATCATGATGCATTACTCTAATCCATTATTCAATACTTGAAGTTGTTGCACATTTTCCGCCAGTGTACATGTGTCATGAATAACGTAAGGTAAATTTAAGAATCATTTCTAATGAATGCAAAGCAGCTGTAATAACTTCAACTTTCTGTGTGGGTGTATCGTATCAGAGGTAGCTACTTAGCACGCTCTATTGTAGTAAAATAGTTATGGAAAGGGCTGTAGAAAGCTAAAGTTCGAACAATGTACTATTAAGAAAAGTGTTGTGCAACTCCAAATTTAAGTGATCCCAGGACTAGAACCTCTTCATTCACTTACAGACCAAGCTCTTATCATCCTAAAAGTACTAGATTTCTAAGGCGAAACATTTTTACTTTCACCGCTACATAGTAAGGAAGGTATTGAATGCCACCCAAAAAAAAAAATCGATGTCGGTATTTCAACGGATATATATTTTGAAGCCCACTGAACCCCCCCCCCCCCCAAAAGCATGTGTTATAAAAAGTTCTTGTGTATGTAACAGCATGATTCATAAACGAAAATTCGGTTGAAAAACTCTTTGGTACTTGAGTTTAAAACCTTCCAAAGATGTGATACGAAGGTTTTGAAGAAAATCCGCATAAAACTACCAATTATATGGAACATTTTTAAAATACGCAACTTTACTCAAGTTGGAAGCTGCCCCTTTTTCACCTTGCTTGCCCATTGCGAACAGAAAGGAGTTTCAACGCCATTGTTGATTCTCAAGGTTGCGGGCTCAAAACTGTTTGTTATGGTTTCCTTCCAGAGTAAAATTCCATAGTTTAGTTTCAAATTCCATAGAGCATAGTTTTCTTTGAAAACCGAGCGGAATGGTTAAGGCGGTTTCGTCTGAGGCCGCATTCGGGAGGCCCAGGTTCGATTCCTGACTCATGGATTTTTCCAGAGGATTTCCCGGGTCGCCAGTCGAATGCTGGGTAGATTAATTTCCGAATTTCCTATCCTTCCACTTCATCTCCATTATCATTTCGCATATTCACTCATATGGTGGTCTCTTTCACGGCAGAAGTGTCGGCGGATATCTCGGCGCCTTGGTTCGGCCGCCCTATGTATCCTCTCGCCTCATCCTTCCTCCCGGGGACGCCCCACTTGGGCTTTAGGTACAATGAACCACAGATTTCTGTGCCGAATCCCCTCCGTAGTTATTCAAATCGTTTGTTTGGAAGGGACCTAAAGCCAAAGAAACTTTGTATAGATTTATAGGACTTAAAGAACCTTAAGTTTGATAAACAGGACGAAGCGGATTGTCTCAGGCAGTTTCATCTGTGGCCGACATTCGGCAGGCCCTGCTTCGATTCCCGTGGCCGACATACCCAATCCATGGTTTTCTTGGGGGTTTCCCGGATCGCTAGGCGAATGCTGGGTAGGTTAATTACACCCCCCGAATTTCCTGTCCCTCCATTTCATTTCTATTATTATTTTACATAATCTATCATCTGGTGGTCTCGTTCAGAGTAGAAGTGTCGGCGGGTGTCTGGGTACTGTCGTGACTACTTGGGTCGGCCGCCCTCTCTCTCCTCCAGGGGATGACCCACTTGGGGCTTAAGTACAATAAACCACAGATTTCGGTGCCGAATCTCCTCTGCAGTAATCATAATCCTAATAATAAACATTATTGCCAGAGGTTCTACTCCCATTAGTCCTGGACCCATAGGACCAAGGACCCGGGCGTCCTTCAACCAGGGAGTTACCGAGCTGTCCCAAAAGGGCGCCCGGCGCCTCCGTGGGGCTTTCCATAGGGCAAGAACTAGAGACTAACAAGCCCCCCCCCATCTGGTCCTGTGAACTCAAGACGGGATGGAAGTGGATACGCCACTTACGCGCGCCAACTCCAAAATGGGAAGACTACCGATATGACGTCGGTGGGGCCGCCTGGAGATCTAGCACACCTTCTACTAGCTAAGCTGGCTAGTACGCGGGAATATTAATGGCTTCCCTCATCCCCGTCCGGAGACGTACCCGATCTCTCACGGGTATCGGGAACAACTCCCTATAAGGGAGGGGCTCGAATGTTCGACCCGAGGTTCCTCTAGTAACGTCTGAGGTACCACGAGTGCCAGGGGTCCGTAGCGCCCGCACCACGGCAGCTGAAGGGGACGGATCCCCTCCCCTACGGGACCTAATGACAAACAGGCCTTTGAGCAAAATCAAGCGGTTTTCCATACCCAAATGAGAAGCATAGTAGTTAAAAGTCATCTATAAATAAATTTATGAAACGCCATTACAAGCAACCCACTCTTAACACATTTTACAACTTGTTGCATATCTGTAATCATGTAATACCTACAAGGAAATGCGCAATAAAACAAATTTAGGTAAATACTTGTCTTGATTATAATTTACAGAAACTGAAAAGAGAAAGTCATGTGAGTTCAATACGTCAGGTTTGTATACCTAGTCTTGGAAGCCTTGTATTTCTAGTCTTTGTATTTTTAGTCATTACTAAACAGAAGAAAGAAGGAAGTAAGCAAAGTATGTTGTTGTTCAAATATAAGACAACCTGGAATCGTAAATAAAGTTGTCGCCATGACGTCTGCTATGCAACACATCTCTGTTGAATCCTGACCTTTGATTTAGAAGCAAGTTCTCTGCGCATGTCATTAAGTCTCATTAGCTGATGTGTAGAGTGACTCCTAAACAATCGCGCTTGTTAGTATGAGAAACCTGTTCATATATAAGACTCCAATTAAAGTGTTTCCTTTTTACTAGCTCGACAAAGGAAGGACTGGAGGTGTTATAACTGTCGCATTAACGTTCTTCCTTCCGCAGTAAATTCCGGCCTCTAGCTAAACGCCTCAATCTATAGCGTACTTCATTAATGGCATCTTCCTTCCTGGAAACTGCAACCATTTCGGTAGTTTTAAGTCGTCTTGCACGCGTCCAAGTATCACTTTAGGCCAAACAAGTGAGATTTGAGAAGTTTACCGCCTCAGACAATGTCTGTAAAACCAAAAAGTCCCGATTTCTAATCAGTGGAGTCTCCCTATACTATATTTTTACTGTTTAAAAATAGCTTTATGAGTGTAAAACATTAATAACAATATCCCACAAATAAAATGGATAGCACATTTAAATGATATTGCAATATAAACCTTAACTTTGAAGAACTCCTCATAGAGCGTTTTCACAAAATTCAAGAGAGTTTCTTTAACTTTGAACATTACTGGTAAGATGTACAAGGAAGAAACTAAAGTAGTTCTGTTTGCTCCTGTTGCTTTTATTTCGTTTTCTATGAGTTGAGAATAGCATGAAATGAAACAAATATTTAATATCCATTTACACACTCATTTATTCCTGAGTAATAGAATAAAAGATATTTAATAGGTATGAAAACTTCATATCTACATATTTGTTTTCTCCAGTTTATAAGTGCTATACAATACCACGTATGTGATTTTGGTCATGTAAATTCCGCTTGTAGATGTTCCTCACGACAGACAGCTTTACATTTTATTTGCGGCCAATGGCCACTACTGCGATCTGCCTAACTGGGGTTCAGTGTACATATATAAATATCATAACAGCGCCACCAGCATGAGCATTGAGCCTACAATAATAATGCATACAATATTTCGTTTACATGTCTTACGCTTGGGGATTTTCTCTTACTCTTGCGCTTAGTTCACTGATTGGTACGTTTGTGTAAATGTCCATTTTACATTTATAGACGTCCATTACCGATCGTTGGCTCCTCTGTCGTTTCAGTGGTTAGTAAGACTGAGGTAAAAATCTGGTTTTAAGATCTTAAGCAGAACTAAAATGTCGGTGTCGATTATAATGTACTAATACTTTCACTGAACTATAACTTATTTTTACCTTTTTCTTTGTTTTTGGTGCGTTACACATGTATGTTGAGTATTGTGTTCACTATTATGAACGTAATTGCTACTCTTGAAGGAACTATCATTATGCTCATACCTGTATCCACTTGAGATTTTGATGAATCATCTCTGCTCTATGTGGAGTTATGTGCAAAAAATCGCGTGCGGAGTATAGCATGAAGTACCCGAAAATGAGTCCAGAACCCGTAGGAACATATATGCATAATAACACAGCATTGTACGGAAGGGATTGTTTACCCCTGACGGCAGCGGTCTACACATGGCATACGTCCCACGCACGTAGCACAGTGCTGAGGGATGTCCAGCAGCTACTTGAAGTGGTGGAATGCGTCACTTTTTAGGCTTCAGTTTTGAGCGTTGCGGTTCTACTCCGCAGCACATTTTTGGTGCACATGGTTTATGTACAGCAGCATTATACCATCCAATTTTTAGGTACGTAGCGGTGTGAGCACGGTGATAGTTCCCTTGTCAGTATAACCACATGTTGTGTACACAGGATTCTCCACCCCAAATCCCGTAGTCTAAAGGATATATGTGAGCCGTCAACCCCTAAAAATGTGGAAACGCTTTATCGTATTGTAAAAGAAATTTTATTTAAGTAATCTTCCAAATTCGTAACAGTGCTGCGTTTTACACATAGATTCTTACCTTTTAATTTCCTAAGACAGTAAGCACTTTGCAAACTCATATGTTCTACTTATGTAGGTCCTATATAAAGGTAACTTCAAACTACATGTGTATACATCGGGATGTTTTGCTATAATAAGGTATGAGGCTGGCAAGGACCGAAGGGGAGACAGCCTGGAGATAATGAAGATCTTATAAACCACCCGTTTGACGGGAGGGGTAAAGTAAGAGGGGAAGAGGTGGGCTGAGCTAGAGACATTACGGCAGAGAGCAGGGTCTCTGCCAGTTTACAGATTGAGACTTCACTGTGACTCGCACAACCCTACCAGCCCACATATCCCACTGAGGAGGAGGTCTAGGCCATGGAGATCTTCCCCGATTTGGAAGAAGGTTTATAAAGAATAGAAATTAATTGTTCTTTCACACTAGCCGTGTGTAGGACGCACTATGAAAGGGTAGAGTCAGACTGAAAAATTCAATGCCATAGCCGGATCTCCTGGTCTCCGTCCAGCCGCTCTAAACCATTGAGCTACTATGGATAATATGGAATTTTTCAGTCTGGCTCTATCCTTTTATTAAAGAATAGTTTCACTGCCATGCAACGCCGAGATTCCCGCAGATACTTTAAAACGATGAAGTGGTGAAAGCAGAAGTGAATTGAAATGGAGGGACATGATATTTCCATCATTCGCCTAGCAACCGAAGAAACCCCTCAAAATTTCCAGGAGTCAGAAAGGTTACCCGCGGGAACTAGATCTACCACCAATCGAATGTGCGTCGTACACGTTACTGCGGCGCTACCGCACTCGGTTTCTGCTAATAATAACGGAAGCCTCTTGGACTGTTTTTATGGTGCAAACTGGCAGGGTGTGCTGTGTGTCAGCTGGAAGGGAGGGCAGTTGTACATTACTGTGAAATATGATGCACATATTCTTGTAACGGATGCGAGGTTTTTGTTGCTAAACCAGGATCTTTGCAACCCTCCCCGCCACCCCCCCCCCAAAAGAAATAATGCTTCTATCACCTCGTGTGACTTATATTAGTTAACTCATGTTCCACTATTCGTAGCTTGTGGAAACATGCATAATATACAAGAAATAAAAATGGGTACATGGTGGTACTTCTCAAGAATATCTTTACGTATAAGATATCAACAAAATTCGATACTATAAAATAAGCTTTAGTTACAGGTATAAAATCTTATACTTTTGATAAATGTAAATGGGTATAACCTGATCATTACTAGGTGCTCCTTCCAATACACCCACATTCCTACTTTGGTAACTGTTATAGTTTACGATTTTAACTATTAGTTGTAGACAAGCGCTCAAAGAACAGAGGGTCAGCATGTAGCGTTTAAGTCATCTGCTATTACAGTTTATTCAATTTAATCCATTTTATGTAGGTGTTTGCAGAAATAAATGTATATTATACACAGACTACCTGCGAAACCAAGTTTGGAAAAAAATATATAATTTATTTGTTAATACGTTTAAAAAACTTAAATCTTAGTCTATTAGCTGCTTGAAGTACATTTATTTAGAATATATTCTGCTCTCTCATCGATCTCATCATTGATCTACATCTCCGAGGATGAATATATTGCTCACCGTATCCACATGAACCACGAGAACTCAAAAATAATCCATGTATGTATCTATTTACGAATTCGCAAATGTTTGACATGTGGCAAAACCCTTAACTGTCCTTTGCCAATATTCGATGGTCTTACACAGTAATACAGGTTCACATATCTTCTTGCTCCCCTTTCGGGTGAACTAACTACACAAGAAGCTAAACCAGAAGTAAAGGAAGCGCGAAACCTAATAATGTATGAACTCTAGCCAATGTTCACGCGAGGTGCTGTTATCTAACGTAGTAGTCTTGTACTACATCAGAGCAGGTTTTACCAGCAAGCCAAAGTGCGGCTTGTTTCTGTATTAAATAACACAAAAAATATCTTTAAGATATCTCACTTGGATGTTGTTCAACCAGAAAACGTCACACGGCTTATAACTGCAGTTTTCGCGCGTAATGAACTATAGTGCCAATTCCTGAGTTCTAAAAAAATCTACAGTAGCCTTGAATCGGAAAGTGTTTTCTTTCTTTTTTTTCTGAAGATTTGTATGCACTAAATATAATTTTTCTGCCCTGTGAATTAATCACTTCACGTTTTTAATAGAAAATCAATTGCCTAAATTTCGATGTACATGTTGACATACTTGTATCACAAACACATAGAGAAAGGGAAGTACGAGAGCTGTTCAATAAAGAATGATCACAATTATTATTATTATTATTATTATTATTATTATTATTATTATTATTATTATTATTATTATTATTATTATTATTATTATTATTATTATTATTATTATTATTATTATTATTATTATTATTATTATTATTATTATTATTATTATTATTATTATTATTTTTTTTTTTTTTTTTTTTTTTTTTACAACATACCTTCACTCATCCTCATAATTTGAACGATCCTTCTCAAAATAGTCTCCCCTGAATGCAATGCATTTGTTTCTCTCAGTCTTCAAAGACATGCTGGGAACCATGTTTTGAGAGATCCTTCAAAATCACTTCCGCAGCCTTCACCACTGCTTCTGATGATGGATAATGCCTCTCACAAAGGCATTTCTTCTAGTTAGGGAATGAAAAAAGTCACATGGTGCTAAATCCGGACTATAGGGAGGGTGAGGGATGCACTTCACATTGATGTTTGCAAGATATTCAGCAACAACCTTGCCAATATGCGACCGCGCATTATCGTGGCGCAGCATCCAGCCTGCTTCACGGAAATGTGGTCTTTTGCGCCTGATATGGACTCTTAATATTTTCAGGATATCCCTGTAGTACTGTCCAGTTACTGATGTGTGTGCAGGTACAACATGCTGATAAACCATTCCATGAATATCAAAGAATGAGATGACCATAACTTTCCCAGCAGAAGCGACCACTTTTGCTTTTTTGGGAGTTGGTGATGAGATTTCTACACTGAGCTTTGCTGTTTGCTCTCAGGATCAAAATAATGTAGCCAAATTTCATCAGCAGTGATTACGTTTGAAAGAAACTCCGGGTCTTCCTCTAACATCAACTTTAACTGCATGTTACCCCCATTGCAGCGGTAGGCGATACTGAATATGTCTAAACTTGCCTGGTTCTCACAGGCGGGAACCAGGAGTACCAACAATGAAACTACTACGGCGTGTTTGTTTCACATTAAGCTAACATAATATAATAAGACTGAATTTTAGTGCGAAAAATTATGACTGTAAAAAAATTATGATAATTCTTTATTGAACAGCCCTTGTATAAGACTTTAATTTACATAATAACAAGTTTCAAACACGCCTCAACATACGCCCGGTGATTTTAATAGAAAAGTAACACTTCACTACTTTGAAAATAAACTGAACGTTAATCCATTCCGTTTCAATATGCACTCTCTGTTTATATTCAGATAAGTGTTTTGTGCAAACAATTTTGGTGTTTTTCAGGCTTATCTGGTGAATGAATATTGAGTAACGGTAGCTATGTGAAATTAAAAATAATGCAGTTCGTGTGCTATGTGTCTTGGGGACCAGATTCCTTTACATAGACAAAATATAAATTTTTGCCTAATTATAAAATTTATATATATATATATATGATTTTCAAGTATTTGTCGGAGCGCAATTAACGAAGACAATGAATACTTTCAGATAATGCACATAGATACATGTATCAATCGCTGGAGTTCTCGGTACGAATCGCCTTTATATGCCTTTAACTTCTTCACTTCCTCTTGTACTTAAAGTTAAAAATAACCGCTTCATTCATTATTCCTCTGTCTTCCCAAACAACACGCAACGGTCTGCATGCGATATCAAAGGTTTGAAGAACAAAACTAAGTTATTGTCCCAAGAGTTCACGGTCGAAGTTATATCGATATACTAACATGTCACTCTATCATTATGTATGTTAATATTTTATAACCAATTAATACTTCAATTCTGTCAAGGAATGGTCATGAATTTTTCCTTTAGGAACCCTTCTTTTCTGAAACAGCATGTCAGTAACAAGCGCTTTTGAGTTTAGGAGGAAAATGCGTTATATCACGTACAGATTATCCAAACACAGTACTTTTTTTGATACTGCAAGGGATGAGAAATAACAATAAGTAACCAAGAGTACTTAGTATAAAAAATCATACATTCAGTAGCATTAGAACTAATGACATAAGCTGTTTCACGAAAAATTTAAATTAAAAGTCGTCCAATCCATCCAGCTTATTGTTTGTATTTAGTGTGATTCAAACGTTGTTTGCCATAACACGAACTCCCTTATTAGTACATGTGCCGAAGAAAAGGAAAGAGGAAAACATAATTAGAAAGCAGTAGCTCTAAAATGTCAACTTTATTTCATACACCCCTTTTTGTGTAATTTCCCATGCAATTATTGTAATAGAAAAAGTGCTCTAAATGGCTGCCAAACGTGGATGGCACATCTGCGCACATTCCGTAATTTTTTACACATTTCTACTTGACTACAACTTTGCGTTTCTTTATTTCCGACAGATTTTGATACTACACAAAATGTGTACTTTATCATAAAGTACACTGAAAATGATTTTTTTAAATTTATTATTTGGCTGATAAGCAGTATTGCTATACAAGCCATTGATAAATTACATGAAAGTATTACAAATTAACAACTAGGGAATTACTGTCCTCTAACTTATACAATAGATGATAAATGTATAATATAGACAAACTGAAAATGATTGTGATGTACGTACGCACACTTTCAATTAAATGATTTGCAAAATATATAGGCCACATCTTACTTTCTCCGCCACTATGCCATGTAGGAGTAAGATAAAGCATTGCATACCGCAAGAGTCGAGATATCACCAGGAATGCATGTTTAGAGGTCACCATGAATACATAAAGCATTTTTAGAAAAACTCCATGCAAGTGCGCACATTTCTGTGTGTATGTGTTTTGGATTTTCCAAATATATACAAAGATTTTCTAGAAAAGCCCCGACCGATAATTATTTTTTTAGTATTTATATTTCCTGAAAGCAGCCTTCGAAGTCCTCTTCATTCGTAGAAATGCTGTGTAATTCCGTGCAATTAGTAAAGCTTAATAAATTAAAAAAAATCCTGACTATGTAACCCATGGCGTTACACGAAGTGAGCCTGAGGCTGCCAAGCCGACTGTCATCCTCACGGCCACATACGCGCAGTAGAGGTGGGCGATCATCCAATCGTTACGGGGAGATGTGGTCAGCATCTCAGCAACCCCTGCCGGAAAGTTGGCTTTCTAAACCAGGATTCGCTTCCTCAATTTCCTCACGATTTGAGTGGGCACCCGGGACTTAAAATCCGCACCCCCTGGGCCGGAATATATACATTTTATTTCACACAACCGTTTTTTTTGCCGTCAACCATTTTGGAGATAGTTTCAGTTTTTCAAAGCTGGCCAATTTTGAAGTGTTGTCGCTACTCCGTTGTTTTTCGTAATACCCATGGAAAAGCTATGGAATTTTTAAGTCAACATTTAGCGCCCCCCTTTCTAATATCTATCAATTCATTTACCCCCCCCCCTCTCTCTCTTTTTAATTTACATCCTCCAACGTTAAGTTATATCGGACTTAACGATGTCACGAAGTGATGCTCATATGAACCCAGGGACCATAGACCTGAGTCACCAGACATTTATCTTGTGGCAGCACTGATCGACAAAGAGTAATATATACATGTACACGTTTCTCTAAGGTAGACCATGCTATTTGGTGATAAAATGTAAATAAATGTTTTATTGATTTTATACAGTTTCTTTGTTTCAAATAAATACTTGTTGAAATAAATGCTTCAAACTGCAATCCTGCACATTACAACTCTACAGTCTTTCAGGATAAGGAAAAACCCGAAGGGAAACCTTATCCAGGTAACTCAGCCTGACTGAGATTCGAACTTGGGACCTCTTGAACATGAAGCAGACATGTAACCATCTACGCTACCGAGAGGGCAACGCTGTATATTGGATATACAACGTAATCTGCTATGTAGCAGTTTCTGACAATGCTTGTCTCAATTAACATGAAGTAAATAAAAACAATAAACTCTCATAAGAGAGTAAATTCATCGCCAGTAAATGTTCGTCCATTACTTGCAATTTCCAGAGCAACTGAACTGAGATTTCTGCAGCTCTGGGTTCAAGTACTTGTTGGTTAGCGAAATAATATTTTTGTACGTTTTTAGCAGCAAACCCAAATCTAAAAACTAAACGTTCTTAAAATACAAATGCAAAAACTAAATCAAAGCTACTAAAATATATGTTGAATAATTTCTGAGAAGTAGGTTGTTATATTTTTGGAATTTCACAATTCTTTTAAATTAGTAATTCGTTCGTTTCATCCTTCGCCAGCAGTGACCTCGTAGGTTGAAGAATGCCTATTATTTTGGTAGTGCCGTCGAACGGTTGATCTTTTTATACCTAAGATGACATAACAAGTACTGAGCTTTCCTTTCGGTATTATATATAAAATCTTCCCGTAAATAATTAAACGATATTTTGTAACGAAAGAGAAACTATAACTGCTCCGCTATCAGCCATAACCTATTTAACACCATCTCTGCGTTGAGAGAAGAGTAGAGAGAGAGAGAGAGAGAGAGAGAGAGAGAGAGAGAGAGAGAGAGAGAGAGAGAGAGAGAGAGAGAGAGAGAGAGAGATAGTATGTTACTCTTTTATCTTACACATGCAGTCTCAGTGGCCGCTTCTGTGAGGATGGCACTTGGGCCGCTGAGTGCAGCAACGACCGAAGGCGCTCCCCAGCGCCTGTTGGAAAGGTTTGCCCTAACGGGTTGCCCTCCGGGAGGGAAGGGTGAGGTGAGAGGGTATTAAGGTTGATCAGACCTGAGAACAGACGACAGCAGAGGGCAGGGTCTCCAATAGCTGCTGTGGCGGCACGTACGATCAGTTTTATGCTTCCCTCTGCGGGCTTACACGCCTTATAAGATTCCCGGACTCGGAGTACTCCCCGAAACTGAGAACGAGAATTTACGAAGAGCAAATTTCCTACCATGCACGCCGAGCTTTGAAACAGCCAAATGGATCAAAGGGAAATTCTTCCTTTCCCAGGATTCGCTTAGTGACAAGGGGTAACCCTGAAAAAACTTATGGGTCAGGAGTATCAGCCACTGAAATCGTACCTGTTACCTCCCGAATGTGATCTACAGATGCTACCTGAACCATCCCGTTAGTATTTCTCTTCCAAATAAACTATTTCTATATGTTTCTAGCTCTCAGTCGGTTCACTTGTAACTGTGTTAATCTTTGAGAACTTTCTAATTAACTTTCTAACTAATTAACTTTCTGAATCGCTCAATTTTAACATGATTGTTTCTTTTCCATTAACTAATTTGTTTCTCGGATGTGCAAATATTCGATCGTCAAAGACCGCTAAAAGTTACAAGTGAACTATCACTATGCTCATACCTGTATTCGCTTGAGAGTTTGATAGCATCATCTCTGCTCTATGTGAGGCATGTGCCAAAAATCTGTTGCGGATTAGAACCGCATGGCCCAAACTAGAAGCCTGAAAAGCACTTGCTGGACATCCCTCGTGAGCTCTGTGCTGGCGCTCCATAGGTACAAGATGTATTATTTTATCTTGACAGAAATCATGCGCGGTAGGGATGAGTAGCGACTGTGGTGGGGATAGTGCACCTATCGCCACAATGCGTCACACGCGTAAGATTACGAGAGGGGAGTGCGGTGCACAAGTTGTCTAAAAACAAATCTCATTCTCGAAGCCGGTATTGCAGCTGTTATAAACTAAGTTGTAATTCTTACTATGGTAGTAATCTCCACGCTTTTGTCGGGTCTTAAATTAGTACATAGGTGTTTGGAACAAAACCCTGTTCTCCTCCAACAGGCATGATAAACAACTGTCGACCTTTTGACATCGCTGAAGACTCCCTGTAACGAATTTCACTCCAGGCATATGGTCTAGTATGTGCTGCATTGATATAAGTTTTATCCAAATAAACTATATAAACATCACTGCGATATCTCTGAATATGTCGTAAATACTTAGGCCTTTTTGCCCATATAATACGACGTTCGATTAAAATTTGGCTTAGTTATTTTTTTTTTTTACTTATAAATGCTTCAAAAGAACTCTTCTTAATGTCGAGAGACTGCTTTGGAAGTCAGTAGAATTTTGAAGCTTTATAACCACTTTCTTCAGAGTTGGTCTTTGTGTTTCTGTGTTTTAAAAATTATTCGCAGTTCGTCTAACTACTTCTGAATTAAAACATCCAAATTAGATTTTGTGCTTGTTCTTAATCTTTGTTGAATAGGCATGGAGAAGGACATTGTTGCACTAGCACCAATGGCTTTTCTTTCCTTAATAACTCACCTAAACTGCGTTTGACACAATTGTTGCCTCAGATGCCCTTTCCCAGATTTTTATAGCAGACCCAGACCTTTGTTCCTTTTTTTGTAAATCTATAGACATTGGTTATTACTTCTCGTGCTTTTAAATGTAGCACCTGATTTCCTAATGTGCTGCTAGAGAGTGTCATTTCTAAATGCTCTCTTGGAACCAGGAGACACGCACATTTTGAAACGAACTATAGTATTACCGAGTAACTTTCCACTTGGTTACTTGCCGGCAACTGATACGCAACTCACTTGCCCTCCCCTCCAGTTGCAGTTCTGAAGTGGACTCGTCCAGATACCAATGCGCATCGCTCTCCATCTGTCAAGATATAAAAATAAATCTGTACCTATTACTGTGTGCAAGACCGCAGCCGTCAGGGTAAAAAATCCCTCCCGTACAACGCTGTTATTATGTCCATATGGACTCATTTTTTGGTACTTCCAGATATATTCCGCACCCGTTTTCTGGCACACAGGTCTCACATGGAGCAGAGATGATACGACAAACTCCCAAGCCAATACAGATATGAACATAGTGATAGCTCCGTTGTTAGTGTTTCCACTAGCACTGTGTTGTATATTATTTAACAAGCCCTGAAGTAAAAACATGGAAAATAAATTAAATGTATATAAAGACAATAATGTATGTATAGCATGACTTTGAATCCTTTTGCTTATGTCAGAGTTAAGTCACAACATGTTTAGGGACTGAAATTTAATTTATTGGCTACTTGAAGGTCCAAAGTGCGAGCAGCAGTAATAAACGTTGTAATTATCGTTCGGTTTGTGCTAGCTGAATTTGTCTAGTTTTTATACTATATCTTGGAATTATTGTCCAACTCTTTCGTTTTTTTTTTTTTTTTTTTTTTTTTTTGTAAATGGGCTATAATGCACATTCTTTTTTATTACAGCTCACCTGGTGGAGAGATTTTAGAATTTACACAACCTATTATGTAGTGGCTTTCCCTTGAACTGTCTTGGCCTCTTTTCTTGCAACCCATCTACATATCTAACTAGATAATATTTCAACTCAATGAAAAACCGGTTTAAGGAACACAAGTTACTTTATGACGACTTGCTTTCCCCTTTCCGAAAATGCATAGTAAACGAAACAATTATCTATCAATCCAATTTCAAAATCGGACCAAAAAAGGAAAACAAGAAAAATAGGAGTTCTAATAGGGAACGAAGTCTTCTAAGCAGGCATAATAATTCTTAAGCATTTGGTTTCAAGCTATCTGCAATTAAACCGTATGACAATACAATGTAGACAGTAGCAGCCAAGCGTCACTGATAGGTAAACAGTGATCAGTGTCGTCTACAAATGCCAAAAAACTCTACGAGGAATTCAAGTTAGTGTGTGTATCTGTTTTCCCCTTGCCTCAAATACATTTCCTTTCGTCCTGGTTAAGTGCTCAAAAATTGCTATGCCAGCTTATATGGTTCCACTTAGGTGAGAATTGAACTATATGCTTGTGAATAACAAATCCTGTTTCGTTTATAAATTAATATGTATAGTTAATTTCTAATTCTATTTGCAGAAACCTTTGTTTAATACACTGTTACTCGTATGTTAGAATTAGGATTTCACTACGGAGAGGATTCGGTACGTAGGCCACTATTCTGGGCCCATTGTGCATATGTCCCCAAGTGGGTCACCCCCGGGAGGAAGGATGAGATGAGAGGAGACAGAGGGCGGCCGTCGCAAAGACAACGATACTGCAGAGGGTAGGGTACCTAAAGTTTACTTAGACTTGCCCCGACAGGCCAGGGCAACGGACACGCTCCCCTACTGCGGGACGACAACGAGCCCAGCAACCGAGCCCCAAAAGTCCCTGGTTGGCGGTCCCGAAACGGTCCCAGTAGAGGCGGGGAGACCGGAAACTGTCCTACCGGAGGAGGAAGTAGTTAACCTCAGAGCATATTATCCCGCCATGCTCCGTCGAGACACCCGCCAAAGCTTCTACCCTGAAAGAGACCACCACATGAGAGATTATGTGAAATAATAATGGAAATGAAATGGAAGGACAGGAAATTCGGGCAATGTAATAAACCTACCCAGCATTCGCCTAACGATCCGGTAAAACCCACGAAAAACCTATGTGTCAGGTAGGTCGGCCACGGGAATTGAACCCAGACCTCCCCCCAAATGCGGACTCATTATGTTAACTAATGAAACAGTGAAATGAAATGCAACTCTGACTCTTCTCCTTCCCTTTACCTTTGAACAAATTAACTATAATCTCTATAAATTAAACAAAAGCAAACAAAACTTCGCTGAAGGCTTGGAAATAAACATCTGTTTCAATTTGTAGTGTACATATCATTTCAGTTCAGTCTATTGTTCACAGACACAGTGGGTTGTCAGTATTATAGCTTCACGGAATATCATTATATTGTAAATGTATTGTAAACTTGTATTGTAAATTGCTCATGCCGCATATTCATTGACACTTTCTTGAAATATAAAATAGTTTTGGAACTACGAATATCAATCTCTCTCAAGAGAGAGTAAAAGATTATATTTGCAGAACAACAATACCGTCACACTGTTGTAAATACGCAGTAAAGTTCACGAAGTAACTCTGTAAACCAAGCATTTTTCTAAAAGTGTTAACAGCTAACACCATTGCGCAACGCAAGATCTGTCGTGCATCCAGGATACTCATCCGTTTGCGTGTATAAATATTTGAGTCATTGTTTGATAATTTAGGCTTCGTTTATGAATCATATCTTTATTTGTTTACCACGCCTAACGTTTTATATACACTCGTTAATAGTAGTAAGAGGGTTGTCGTATAGGTTGTCCCGTACATCCCACATCCTCATACTGCAGATGGCTATTTGTTATGCAAATGTGCCTATTCGCTTGACTCGAACGAGTGTTTCACACACTAAAGAGGAGCCGTAGACAATATTGGTCCAAAAGTAAAGCTTCCACTCATTAGCTAACATTAGCTCTTTGTCGATTTTTATTTTCTGTAGCGCAAATATCATTGTGTATTCAAATACTCGTGTGTGTTTATACTATTTACAATATAGTAAGTGTGACAGTGTGTAGTTAGATATGTGATCTCAGGACACTGAGGCAAGAGACAATTTATACTTAGGGATATACTTAGATATATACTCGCATTAACTGTTGCAGTGTTTCAGTAGTTAAATTAGTAAACACCGAACAAAACTGCGCTTGTTCTATTATTGCAGCCATCAGTGATGACACTTCCGCTGATTTTACAGAAGTTCTCACTTCAGACCCAGAAAAAATATTACAAGTTCTATTCACTTCGTAAATTAAAATAAGCAATAGCTTGAACACTTTAAAAATACGTTAATTATTATTAATGACCTTATTAGATGCATTTATAGCGCGTCAATCTCCTTTGTTTTCTTGTAGAGCACTATATGCCACCGGGAGTAGCGTAGAGACAGAAATGGTTTTAGCAGTTTGGGCCACTAACAGTATTTCCCCGTATCTTCTTAAGTTAGCATGAATTTTTTCTTATTTCTTATTGATGAGACAAACTTTCTGGAGCAGTTTAAAAATCCAAGTGTTACGTTAATTACCCACCCTTCACATATGTTGTCAAGAGAGAGGGCTATTTGATACAAGGTTAATCTGATACCTATCAGATCGTATCTGACACCTCGTATCTGAAATTTTGTATTGAATAAAAAAGAATAGTATCGTTAGGTTTTTCTTGGTCACCTAGTTTTTATTTATTTATTTGTTTGTTTATTTGTTTATTTTCTTGTTTGTTTATTTATTTGTTTTCTTTCTTCGCTTCTGTTCTCAGCGGAAGAGTTTTCGCAAGTTGATCTAAAATTTATTCATTTAGCAAATTTTACAAATTATTTATATGTCCTACTGTATAGTATAATATTTACATAGTAATAATTATAATAACCGACTGTTGGTTTTATCAGTTATTTCAATAATTAATTCGCCATAATTTGTTTGTCTTATAACAATGCGTCAATGATCATTCAATGGTTGGAAAGAATGATCAGCTTAATTTTAAGAAAATGACAAGAACAAAACTTCTATCTCATTTTCAAAGTGGCGATGCAATTTTTAAAAAGTTAGTACAGGAGCATAATTATGCACAATTACTAGATTATGTACACACGAACATGCATAAAATCCGTTCTTTAAATTCCTTCAGTAGTTTTTGAATTTTCAAGGAAGAGCTTTGGGAAAATGCTTCATAGGAAATGAACTTCAGGTTCTTCAAATCAAATAGGGTACATTTTTATAACTATCTACAGTGAGGTGCATGTTTTGCTTTTTAAATCAGTACTTTGAAATTAATGGCGATATTTTTCTACAAAATGCACCAAAATTTTTGCTGCATCTAATTACCTATATATTTTAAATCGATTTTAACACCTTTAAACTGCACCTACTCCATTAATCTTCCAAAGTTTTTTTTTTTTTCAGATAATTCAGGAAAAATTGAAAGAGAGATGGAGAGAGAGGGAGGGAGAGAGAGGGGGAAGGGAAATTAGGAGAGTGAAATTGGTAAGGATAGAGAATGGTTGGAGACGTCATTAAAATCCCTTATTAGAACACTGACGCTATTATTTATGAAAGTTTTTATTATCCTAATGATAAAAATGAAATCAAATACTTATCAATAAATGAATATTTAGGTACAGTTATATATCACCAAAAACAGAGTTAATACGATATTACTTCTCCTACTGGATGTCAGACAACATTTATATCGTTAAAGTAGGTACCAGAAGTACACTAGCGATGGTAACAAACACGTCACAAAATTTGTATTCTCAAAGAAAACCTCAGACTACAAAATATTGAGTAAGCCAAATAGATCATGCATTTCAAATATACATATATGTATTAGATTAGCAAGGACACTTAAAGAGATGTGCGAGTATTACACAGTACAGCTTCAAAGAATCAGAATTTCAAAAGACGTAAGTGCAGATTTTTTCTGACTCTCGCAATTAATTAATTATATAAAAAGTGTATTTGTATATGGCGCCTAAAGTAATTAATGTTGCCATTTATTTTGAATAGTTGACTGGATGTTTAAATTCCATACCTTAGAGTTATACCCACCACCCACTTTGCAGTTCCTCTCCTAAATAATTATGGGGATTAATCCTGAGACACGGTCATGTTTTTTCTCATTTAAATGTTTTGTTGCCTCCCTTAGTGCTTCATTACTTTAGTTCCTTTGGTGCTGTTCTGAGCAAGCATTCATTTGTTTCCGTAGCGCCCTAAATTGTTATTGCTTTTCTGCTTGACAGCCTTTTCAATCTCTTTGAAAACCGAAATCTAAATTGTACGCCACTGTAGGCGAGAGAAGTCAATATCCATTAGTTCTTCCAAGTTTGTGTCTCACTTTTTGTCACAGTGTTCCGTCTGCTTCATTAAATTGTTTTTGCTACTACCGCACAAAGTTTGATACTAAGTTAGGAGTTCATTCCTTCCCATCGCAATGTATATTCTGTTCCACCGTAGCTTCTGTAATGCGGTCTCAATTTCAAAGACACGCTAACAATAACTTATGATCGATGGGTACTGTGTCTTTCATGTAGTTATCCATGCAACCAACAGTTTCGTTACAGAAAGCATACATATGAGTATTACGATTGTTCGATAACCATTCACCTTTTGGAAGTCCTAAAATACAAAAACTAAATAATAATAATAATAATAATAATAATAATAATAATAATAATAATAATAATAATAATAATAATAATAATAATAATAATAATAATAATAATAATAATAATAATAATAATAATAATAATAATAATAATAATAATAATAATAATAATAATAATAATAATAATAATAATAATAATAATAATAATAATAATAATAATAATAATAATAATAATAATAATAATAATAATAATAATAATAATAATAATAATTAATAATAATTAATAATAATGTAAATTATTAACAGATTTATTATTAATGTTATTACCAGTGTTGTTATATTAGGTTATCTCATAAGTAAAGCCGCTTTTCTTATTTTGGTATTGTGGAAAATTTGTTGGGTTTCTTTGGTTTTGTTGCGTACATTGCAAGCATGTATCATTCTTCAATTGTTAATAAACAATCATAAAATGGAGATAACAAAGTTTGAACTTAAAAGAGTCCTTCTAAAACACTACTGGAAGCAGGATTATAAAGCCGCTGCCGCAGCTCCAAGAATATGTGAAGTGGAAGGAGAAGGTATCGTTAGTGAGCCTGTGGCACAACGATGGTTACGTTTCAACAATGGAGACGGAAACACTAAAGATTTACCACGTTCTGGAAGATCTGTAGTATGGAATAATGAGGATACACGCCAAGTTTTGCGAGAAAATCTGCATAAAGGTACCCGCAGGCTTTCAGAAGAACTTGATGCATCAAAAGATACCACGCATCGCCACATTAAGATACTTCGAAAATCATACAGAAGCTGTAGATCTGCACCTCCTGAACTGACACCTCAACAGGCTGAACATAGAGAGTGGATATCTGTCCTCAGCTTATCCGTAATCCCATGGGTGATAAATTTATCAGGAGAATTGTCACTTGTAATAAAAAATGGATGTCACCGAAATCCTTACCTTGAAACAGTGCCTTGGTTCCCGCCAACCTGCCAAACTCATAATTTAAAAAAAAAATGATTTATGTCCTAAAGTAAGTGTCTGGTGGAATCTTGAAGATGTGATTCACTGGGAGTTTGTTCCAAACGGGTGAGCGATTGATGCGGATCTTTATTCCCAGCAAGTGGAACGAGTTCATGAAATTTTGAGACAAGATACTCAGCATTAGTCAAGCGAAATAGAGTTCTATTGCAACAGAATAATGGACAACCCCATACTACATCAACAACCATGGGAAAATATTCAGAAATTGTAAGGAATCGAACTGCTACCACACCCAGCGTACAACCCTGATCTCGCAGATTAGATTATAATCTTTTTCGATCCACGGCCTATTTTTGACGCGGACGAAACTTTGACAGCAATGAAGCAGTGCAATTGGGTGTCACCGTATTCTTCGCATCAAAAATCAGAGACTGGAACCATCGTGGGATAATAAACCTCGCTGAACGATGACTCAAGACCATAGAATCTAATGGTCCATGCTTCGAAAGTTAGTTAACTGCTTGTTAGAACACATTTCAAATAATTGTTATTCTTAAAAAATGAATTACCTTTGAGACAGTATTTATAGTTTTAAATTTAAACAAGCTTTTACTAAACAGTAGATATGCATATCGCTAAATAAAATAAAGCTAAAGCGATAGCCAGTTGTAATGTAAACAGATAAGTAGGTATGCTAACCCAGCTAAACTTCGGAAGCGTTGTCTAGACGTTTCGCCATCTCGAACGTTCTGGAATTGCTTGAAAAATTTCTATGGCTATATAAGCTAGCGCCCTCGTAAGTTGTGTTAGTCTTGAAGTGAATACATAAGTGAGTTAGTGAGTGAGAGACTTGTGCGCTTCTGTTACGACGCACATGCCGTATATTGCAATTTATATTTCAATTAAAATGTATTAATTGAATAAAACCTATCTCTTTATGCAAGAGGTTTAAATTTATTCATGTCTTAATGTATATAGTTTAAAGAAAACATTTCAGTTTTATTGTAAAAAAATGATACATCACATTCTCAAGAATGTTTCTACCCATTATACCTTCTACCTGCAACGGAATATGTAATTACACTATTTTTGCACATATGTATCTCGATCTTTACCCTGAAATTCCCTGAAATATAGAATTTGAATGTTTTATAATCTAATTTTCGAGTTAACTGTGTTAGATATCTCTCTCTCTCTCTCTCTCTCTCTCTCTCTCTCTCTCTCTCTCTCTCTCTCTCTCTCTCTCTCTCTCTCTACCCTGTCTTTTCCCTCCTCCTTCGTTCTTATAATTTACGTCGTCGGCTTTTACTTACTTGGGAAATACCTACAATAAATCCATGAGAGATATGATGTGCTATCGTTTGTTTTGTGGTGGTACAAGGAGAATACATAAAGTGAAGAAATATTGAAATCTTTAAATAGCGAATCGCTTTGTGTTGGCTATAAAGCGCCATGGTATTTTTCGTTGCGAGAAAAAAACGAATGGCAAATTGGCATTACAAAAAGGCAAAAATATTTAACATTTCACAGCAATGGCAATAAATATGTTTGAGATCTTAGTGCAACATAAAGTTTCTTTCACATAAAATGTGAGTCTTAAAGACATCCACCTTTGTAATGGCTGTACATTAACCACTTAGTATCTGTTAAGTCATTATTTTCAGGTTATATTTTCTGTTTTTCAAGTAAATACCTAGTTAGGAACATAGTAGCCGAATGGTTTTTAATCATGAAAACCAGGCACTCTACTGTTGCAAATTCCTCACAATAAAATTCAACATAGCACTATCCTTTTACATGATTCTATTGTTTTTGTTAAACATTGAGGGAGACTGCATTTAAAACCTTACGAATTCATTAGGAATTCTTGACCCAATCTTTTAAGCGTCTTACTGCCCAGTCCCACAGAACAATCGCAAGGTAGGGTCGAGCGTGCCTTGATGGTCCCCAGCGAGAAGAGGTCAAAGAACTATCAGATCATAATATGAAGGTACCTTATCGTACACAATTATGAAATCCGAAGCATTATTCTACAAACAAAAAGTAATAGGCAAAACAAATGCCTAAAGCTTACTCAAATAGTGTTCATCTTTCATTGTACCGAAGAAAGTGAGAACTTACCATCGATGTATGATGCACCACAATGTGACCCTGACAGAATGAAATGTTTCAACAGTATCACTAACTGCACTCCATAATAGCAGTTATGAGATTTTAAGAGATTGTGAAACAAATTAGGACAATATTTTATTCATTGTAAGATGATTTTTGAAAACTCCTGATGATTTCTGTAACAATTACGTTGGTCATAGAACTAAAAGTAATTTTCTGTATATAATGCGATTTCTAGTGGTGGAAATGGAATGTCTTTTGCAAAACTGTCGTGATAAATATGTGTTAATTATAAGGCACTATCTCTAGCTTCCTAACGGATGGACGTCCTCTGACAAATTTCAAAATAGGCAGGCACAATATTTGGACATTAGGGAAATTTTATTGAGATCTTAATGCTGATCGATCCGAACGCTACAAATCTAACACACATTCTGTCTCCCTTAATTTATGGTGAACGTTACTGGTGGCTTTAGCATCGATCATAGTATTTCTTTAATTTTCAGCCCTCCATCAACATTGGACTTCGAATAAACCAGATTTCCATACTTTGCAGCAATTTTCGCCCACTTTTTGAAGCTAAGTATCAAAAGCATTTTCTGTCATCTGCACTAATAAATGGTACCTTTGCTATTATAATTACATTATGTATCTCCAGTATGAAACATACACATTATTGTGAACGTTCTCGGGCTTCAAGCCAGGCGAGGAAGTGATTGAGAAGGCATATATGTTTTGAGAGTCTGCAAATGTCCCACTTTCAGGATGCTGAATGGCAGGAAAGCTGTCTGCTTCCGACATTGTGATCGCTTGAAGCCCGAGATCGTATATAGTTTGTGCATTGCCAACAAGGCTTCGGATTGAATCACACTATATATTTCTAATTTCTATCACATTTGGCTCACCAGTAATACAAATTCACACAAAGTTCATGCTGAATGAAGAGGACGTTCACTTATCTTCTGAATTTGCCATAGGTACATAAACTCTCGCATTTATGCGGAATGACAAACACCATCATTAAATACATGTGTTTCGATGTATATGACGATGGGTTTTGCCAGGCCATGAGGATTAGAAAACAGTCGTCACATACAGCATGCTAAGCATGGTATGAAGACTATGAAACAAAGTCTTCCAGTTATTGTTTGTCTATCTTAAATGAGCTGCGTTTCTGTAGATCATCTACTGTATTTCTTCTTAATTAGTTATATCCCGCACTCTACTTCTTTTGTTCATATCTAGTTCAATCAATAATCCTTGACCTCTGGAGTAGTCTGTTCTGTTTTCCTTTGAAGCGGGAAAATTGTTTCAATAAATAGGATCAAGTAGAGGAGTAAAATTGAACTAGAATGTTTACAATTATGTCAACTGTTTAGTTTAAATGTAGATCTTATAAAATAGAACACGTACACATAAGCAAAAATATAAAAGAGAACCATATTTGTTCAATGCAGCCCATTATATATTTTGAATAAATGATACGATAACGAAGGAGACACCTCGCAACTTCTCACAACACGTATCTTTTGTATTATCACCCTAAAGAGGAACAGATGAGCTTAAGAAACCGGAGGAGGCTTTAGACTGCTCGACCGACAGAGGTCCCTAACGATTCCATGCTTGAGCCGGTCACACCAATGAGCTTCTCAAAGATGACTTCCCTCTAGTGAAACCTGGGTGAACCTGAAACACAAGAGGTGGTTCAGTGAAAGCTACCATCTGATAGGTCGAGAAGAACTTTCCAACAAGCGAGCATCCACGCCATCTGCCATATCGACTAGCACTCTAGAGATCCTAAACCTGCCTGAAACATGAAAGGAGAAGCGACGTTATAGAATTGTGGGAAACGCAGTTTGTGGTAGAAGGTAACCAACGCAGCATTTACCTAGTTAATAAGGAAAGCCGCAAAAGTAGGATGTTCTAAGTTATTATACACGTTAGTATCAATTATTCATCCAAAATCGCAAGTTAACTTTTATCTCATAAGTGCGATGTATGGATTAAGTAACGGTTATGCGCAAACGTAATTTAAGCGCAAGTGTAGGAACGCAGGGTCAAATATTCTCATAATGGTGAGCATTAGGACGGCTGTAGTTTATCTCCAACTATACTGAATGTTAATTTCAAAGTGCGTTATGATGTCAATGTTTTATGTCAGTTTTTTAAAAGTGAAAGTCAGCTTTAGTGGGATGTACATAATACTAAACGTGTATACCCTTCAGTGCAAGGGGCACTAATACAATAACGACAATAATCAAAGTGGTATACCAAATAATGTCCCTCGCAATGTCACATACAACAATTAAAATAAAAAAACTAAATACATTTATATTACTTTCACAATCATAATAATGTTCAATATCAACACACGATTTTTATATTCGTGAACTGGAGCTGCAACACTCCCTGTTGACAAATTCATATGGGCTTGCGCTGGCAATGATAAATGCCCCATTTATGGTATTTATCGGTTAAACAAAACAGTTTCGATAAGGTTGGTTTAGAATGAATAGACCATCTATTCTGGGACGTAGAAGTTGCCGTGCTTTCCAGGCAACTTCTCCGACACACGAGTCATGCATCTATGTGGATGTATTTAGTTCATTAAATTCTAAACTAGACAAGTGACGTCATACAATATATCATCCACACTTTGAAATTTAACATTCAGTATTTAGTCATTTTAGCAGTCAAACCTAAGTGGTGACACTTATGGATACTGTAAAGAAGCTAGATAACTAATGCATTCGCCGATTCATGTTATATAAAAGTCAGTGCAAACTTGTTAAGTGCTTCAAATGGGAAGAGTTCTAGCCTGAAGCGAATCAGATGCGTTAGAACCTTCAGCGTTACCACCTCGTTACGCCCACTCTTTTAATATTTCCCTTTCTCTCTCACTCTCTCTCTCTCTCTCTCTCTCTCTCTCTCTCTCTCCTACATTTGTGAGTCTTCTTGGCGCTAAACGTAAGGGGACGTAAACTGAATTTTCCAAAGCTTTATAATAATGCAGTTGTTGAAATCACAATTACAGCATGGACATTCGTATATTACGCACATGTTTAAGTATATAGTTTAAAAGTAATTAGAGTTTATGAATTGCTTATTTTTCTAATCTAATGAAAATGCCAGCAGTGCATCCATATAGCTGTGAATGTTACTTACATTAAGAGATAGTTTGTCATTGTCATTGTCTTCATCATCTGAGTATTGCAAATTTATGATGATATGTTCCAAAACCCGTCACGTGCTATTTCTTTCCAAAAGTTGTCTTCTTGTAGTTTATCTGATGACTCACGCAGTTTTCCGAGCCTTATAGTGTTCCATGTCAATTTCTTCGTGAGTAAGTCGCCCAACTTCAGTCAGTTTAAACATATTATTTCTGTTTGCAACATAATTTGAGCTCACATTAACTCAATTGGATTGTTCTGGCAGTGGTAAGGGGGAAGGTGGTTTATAATACCCCGTCTCCTTTTAATTGCAAGCTGATCCCGCTGATACTTTTTCCCTGGTTTTTACACTGAAGAATAACTAAATAATGCTGCTTTGAATTCTCTAGAGTAAATAGAGATTACGTAACCATTCATAGACAAAGATACAATGTGGCCAGATACGTTCTGCTAGGCCATTAGGAAGTGTATTGTTCCCTCTCGCTTGAGTTTAAGAAACACCTTGGCTATTCAAAGTAATTCTTTTATCACGTTATGTAAAACGTTTACATTTCAGTTCTGAGTAATTATAGTCGGGCTGCTCGAAACGTTAATGTCATGCTGCTCGAACCGTTACCATGGATTTATCTTTTGGTAATAGATACCTCTCAGATAACGCACTGATTACTCCACGTGTTGTAAACATATGTCTGTCATTTGTGATTCCTGCGAATTCCATTGGCTGAAATGATGCGTTCATTGATGCTTATCACAGGGCCGGGAAGCGCGGCAGTTCCCCTCTCACTCTTACAATAATAATCAGTGCCTTATCTGAGAGGTTCCTACTAACAAAGATAAAGCTATGGTCACGGTTCGAACAGCTCGACATTACAAATATACGTACATGCAAACATGCCCACCAATAATGCTATTCATTACTTGCTTACGACGCGATGCATTTTTATAATATAATAGTACTTTATTTATATTAGGAAAACTTTATGAGCTAAAAATATGGGGTTTTTACGGTTATGTTAAATACATTGCTCTCTATCTTCCTCATGGATCAGTTTTTGCAAAATATGATTTGTTTGTCTTAGGGCAGATAGTATTTATTAGATATTGATTAGTTTGGCGCTCGTCACACACCACTTAGGGGGAATCCAATATGTCAACACTGCAGGACTCCGATTGGTTGCTCGTCTATTAGCGCTTAAGGACAAACATCATCCCATTTGAAAAACATAATATGTTTCCAATTTTCCTTAGACAAGAAGAGTATCTGTTATGTAACAACATGCAGGATTAGGAGGATTACGAAGGATGTGTATCGTTAGGTTGTAATATTGCTTCCATTACTACGTGCCTCTACATTGAAAACAAATTAATTTTCTGCCTCACGAAGCGAAAAGCACTTTCTTGAATAGAAAAACATATGGAAATTTTTGTGTATTCAGATGGTAATATGGTTCTTGAATTTAATGGCATTCCTTCGTGCAGTTAATCAAAACGTAGAAAAGGCCAATGGAAAGAAGCAACAGAATTCCAATTGTTTCGTCTTGCACAGTCGGCATTAACGTTGGCAGCATTAAGAAATTTGAAATGGGAGATTCTTTCTCATTCCTCATAAATCCTTAAGTTAACTCCCTCCAGTTTCCATTTAATTTTGGGCATTAAAAGGCAACCCAGGATTCAAGATTAATGACCAGGTGGTTATACAGTATCACGTGTACTATTTAAAACGTGAAAACCTAAATTATGTCTATGGCAGTTACAAGAAATTACTGGAATTGTACTTCACTCCATGAAAGAGACGTATATATTTTAATAGTAATGTTATTAAAGATGTCTAAAATAGTTCATTTCACAAGCCACAGCAGTGTATGCGCTACTCCAAGACTGACAAGGTGCCTCTCTCCCTGTCCTCCGCCCTTTTCTTATATCTTCTATTCATACGATGATGCCAAAAGAATAAAATTATTTTATAGAAAAAATAGTAAGAATTAAAATGTGTTAGATATAGCACCAATTTAAAACTCGGTAAAGCCATGGAAAAAGATGAGCAAGAAAAACCTTCGATAAAATATCAATTGCAGATAGTTTCAGTTTTATACGCATAAAACTTACTCATTTTTCTCATATTGAAAATGCCACAGCGTGTTATATTTGTGGATACAATTTTTCATTTAGCATTAAGAACAAAAGAATGACAGACAAACCGATACCACGAGCATCCATGTCCTTATACGCTCTGTATGTACATGTATTGTTAATACAAGAAAGCTGTTCTCTAACCACGTTACGTTAATCAAGATGAAAGCTTGCCTAAATATTTTCAAAGTGAATAACAGGTAGTTGTTTCCGCTCATTATACGTAATTATTGCTTGTCTGATTTTGTTTAGAAAGAGTTAACACAAAGCAAACGCAAATACAAAACAAAGGATCTCATTTCTTAAAACAAGGTATAGTGACCCAACGTCAATAGTAAAACGTAAAAATAAAAGCAACATTTATAAACGCATTGTGTTCTAAAAGGTTGTTTGACAGAAATAGTATGTTCAATGAGTTACTGGGCAGTTTCTCCGTCTCGTGTGATTAATGTGTAAAATTTAGTGAAAAAGCTTGTTACGGTCTAGTGACTTCCTCCTTCGCTTATTAATGAGTAAATAAGATGATGATGATGATGAGTATTATTATCATCAGCATTGCTGTTGTTGTTATCACTGTTATTATTGTTATTGTTATGAAAACTGATTTTCCTTTTCGTTACGTATCATCGAAATAAAACTTTCCTGAAAAAGCTGCATTACACATACCAGGTGGCCCTGTTACCCCGTCTTTCAAGTAAGCAGATATCCCTTCGTGCGTTAGAACAGTTTCAGAACGCAACGGGGTAAATCCAATTAAATGGACAGCGTTGGCATGACCGAATTTCGTTGTGCCCCTAACGAAAAGAGGCGGATCCCAGGCTTGAACTAGCGTGTGTAGTAGCTGATAAAAGACAAGAACGGTGCAAACAAACGAAAACGTCTTAAAATGTTTTCCGTTTGTTACACAATCTTCATTTTTGAGAGAACATACTCACTTTTTAGACTGGCAAATAGTTTAGGAATTTTTAATTGATTTGTGGATAATCACACCGTGGATAACCATAACCGCTTTTAGTTTTCCTACTACCTAATTACAGTAAGTATAGAAAGCACTACATTCCATCGAAAAAAAAAATTGATTCCGTGACTTCAGTGCAAGTACAAGCTTTGTGTTCCCTGAAAAAAAAACTATTTTTAGATAAAAATTTCGCGCCCACATGTGCGTGTGTTCGTGAACAAGATAACTCAAACACAAAAAGTAAGCTACGTGCCCAACTTGGCATTTTAGTTCAGCATTTTCCACGTATGCGACAAGAAGTTATTCAAATAACTACCCACAGCCCAAAATAACCCCCTTTTGAACATTTTTCGAAAATTTTGGTTTTCTCAAAAAATATCTAACCGTTTTGTTTAAAATATAACACGTAGAAAATATTTTTATGAAGTCCTCTACATTCTGGATAACTTTTGCATAGTTCGAAAGTCTTAGAGATAGACAAAATCTTACTACACAACAAATGGAGATTTCGTTAAAACACACACTTTGTATATCTTTTGGACAGTTTCAAATATATTCCATTCTCTGAGTATTTGTATGAAGTTTACCATATTTATACTTTTGCACAAATGGGAAGCCGATATTCATTTTTAACGCTTGTCCAGGCAAAGATAACAGATTGCCAAAGACGTGGACCTGGCACCTATAAGTAAATTAGCAATAACATAACGTTTATCTGGATCGACATGACGTTGATAGAACAATAAGCATTTGTAAAAATACTTTTACAAGATTACATTCTGTTTACGATGGCATTATCCAACCTTACGAACTATAAACATTGCAAAGAAAACAATAACAACAAAAGAGTGCACGTTATCTCTCAGTATCAATGCTTGCTGTCGGTCAGGGTGAGTTGTTTGGACGATTTCCTAAAAGATGAATGTCGGGTATTTCTATGTATACAATCCTATAGATCTTGGACTCATTTGAGCATCTTTCAGCTACCTTATTCATCTTCCGATATGACTTATGCTGGAGGACGTTTATTTAAAAAAAATATAATAATTTTCCTAACATAATGAAAGGAGAATTCCCGCATAATCTCACAATTTTATGAAGAATATTTTATATCAGAAGTTATCTCAACGTGCAAAGGGAAAGAATTCAGAGGGGGGACGAAATTAGTCTTGAACTAGCAACCTTTCAATTAGAAGTATTTTGATATCAGTCAGTGATACAAAGATTCGTGTTTCCTGTTAAATATAGGACGCAATACTAAATGTTAGTTGTTTTACATGAGTAACATTGTTTCAAGTTATCATTGTTCTAGAACAGTTAGGACGCACTTTTAGAGTCGGTTTAAATAGGTTTATTCTAATACAAGGATCAATCCACAAGAAGATCAGAGTTACGAAGTTCCACATTACCGAAATAGCATGATACTAGGGGAACCATTGTATCGCTTTTCGCGTGGAACATTCTAAATTTTTTATTCTTACGTAATCTATTTCAAAGCTGTCAGAAAATTCATTTGTAGTCCATAAAGTAATCTTCAACCTACAACATTTTAAATTCTTCTGTTTTCACACAAATATGCATTGGTTAGAGAAAGTTGTATCAATTCTGCTAGATATCAATGAATGTTAAAAGATCATATCTCTGATTGTCTTCAGGGCATTAACTATTGATAAATGGTCTCAGTCAGTAACTGGCTAAATCATTAAATCACTGCTAGCAATCAACGAAAGGTTGTCTTGAATCGTAAATAACGAAACGCCTCAATGACATTGTACTTTTCCATGGACTGCGCGGGGTTGTGAGGTCAGAAACTGCTGACATTTTGTGCACTTGGGCGTTGTGTGATTAATAATACATTTAACTGTTGCTATTAATGTAGAATTATTGTCTATTTCATCGTACTTTTAAGTAGTGGGTTAATGTACTTGATAAAGACAAGAACGGAATTAATGAATGAAAAATACACAAATCCTTGAACTATTGACCTTCTCACGAGGTACAAGAGGTAAAAGCTGGAGTGGAGATCAACGGGTAGTTGCTAGCTGTATGCAACCCTAATGGCATGCTCCCCTACTCACAGGGACTTCAGAAATAGGGAATGCCTTAGTCCGCCAGGAGGAGGAGGCGCCGGCCATCTTACACGAAATACGTGGCTCAGGACCAGTCTTCGGAGAACACCACCAAGGTACTGTATGCATTCTTTATTATTTTATTTCTATATAATTCCGTGACATTTTGCATTAGTTTTACTCCGTTATTCATGGCTTAAACAGTTTAGATAGGAGTATAAGTAGTAATAGTAAAGCTTAAATAGTAAATATTTGAGTCCGCATTTGCTTGTTTAAAGTGCTCTATTCAGTAAATTTCTTTTTCTGAGCTTGTTCAGAGGAGCTGTATGATGTTACCATGGGATGTGAATTGATCAAATATGTTTATTTCCCCCCAATGTTATTGGGCAACTGCATATTAAACAATGAATAATTTGTAAGAAAAGAGTGTACTGCTGAAACCTTCAATTCCTGCAAGATAGTCTTTCCTTTTTGTCGTATGTACTTTTAAGATAGTTGTTATAGCCCTACGAAGCAGGTGTGCTCTCTAATATCTAGGATACAGCAGTTTATGTCCCAGATGACATACTAAACATGGCATGCAATTAAACATTGTCAGTGCTTGGGAGGTAAATAGAAATAAATAAAAGATTAGTTTTGTCCTACATAAGTCTTTTTGGCTATTTAAATGGAGCCCTGAAAATAAAAATAGGGCATTTGCTGATATTTTTAGAATGCTATTCAATTCGTGCACATTAAAAGCCTCCATATTATTCTCTTTTGTGTACTAGTCGAAACGCTGCCCTTGATTAAATGTTAAGACACTTTCTTGAATGCAAATGTTGATTAACAAAATTGTTTCTCAAGGAAAGATTTTTTGAATCAAAGTCATAGCAACATGAAGTACAATAAAAAAGTTGTGTTTGAGAAGTCGGTTACATTTTAACAGAATTTGTGTATTTCATTTTGCAGCCCACAGCATCAAGAAGTGGCTTCGCACAGACGCTGGGGATCCTTCAAACAGTAAGTGCATTTGTACAGTGCTCTTTAGCTGTAGAATAATACAAACGTGTACCATTTTATAATCGCAATAAAATCGTTATTTTAGTCTTAGGAACATAAATGTCCTATTAGTAAAATGATTATCCACTGTTATTAACCGCACATTGATAGTCAATTTACTAGGGTGACTTTCTCTATCTTGTAGGTACCTAGTAGACAGAACAAGTACTTTAGGATAACTTCCTTGGTTTTGCCGTCAGAGGACAGGAAAACCTGGATAAAACGTCAGTCTAGAAGGTCGGTCCTGCCTCTATCCGTGCCTTTAGCGATTTGGCCACTCCGTCGGTGTGCGTGTGCATGAGTGAGTGAGTGAAAGTGCGTGATAGCATAATTCACGGATTAATATAAACATTGTATTTAAATATCCTTCCTCAACTGTTTAAACAGCTTTTCCAGTTCTTTTTTTCCCTCAAAGTCTCTAATCATTTTGATTAAAATGCCATATACTTAGGATATTTACATCACAAATGAAATTTATATCTTACATTTTATGGGAATATCCTGTAAATTCCTTTTCATTCGGAAGGGATCTTTTTATATTTAATTTCGTTTAGTTGGTAAGTCTGAAGAAATAGACAAAGCATATTATTTTAGAATATGTACAGAATACTTAAATTTCATAATTTGTTCAATTAAGTTCATATAATTTAGTTTTTGTCAGTAGCCATTAATAAGATATCCGTTATTATTGGTATGAAGCTTCCCTTAATTTATAACGTTCAAAGTGCTGCTGCTATTCAGTTGTTTCTCGAGCTGTCATGAAAAGAGTGTATACTTCCAGCTTTAAACACCTGACCAATCATTGTTCCTTCTATTCTCCTTATATCTACACCAACATGTGTAATGTAATAATACTAAAGTAGGAAATTATTATTATTATTATTATTATTATTATTATTATTATTATTATTATTATTATTATTATTATTATTATTATTATTATTATTATTATTATTATTATTATTATTATTATTATTATTATTATTATTATTATTATTATTATCATTATCATTATCATTATCATTATCATTATCATTATCATTATCATTATCATTATCATTATCATTATCATTATCATTATCATTATCATTATCATTATCATTATCATTATCATTATCATTATCATTATCATTATCATTATCATTATCATTATTATTATTATTATTATTATTATTATTATTATTATTATTATTATTATTATTATTATTATTATTATTATTATTATTATTATTATTATTATTATTGTTGTTGTTGTTGTTATTGTTATTGTTATTGTTATTATTATTATTATTATTATTAATTATTATTTATTATTATTTATTATTATTATTTATTGTTGTTGTTATTGTTATTGTTGTTGTTGTTATTATTATTATTACTATTATTATTATTATTATTATTATTATTATTATTATTATTATTATTATTATTATTATCTTGACTAACGTGAAGCGAGAAGAAAACATTTTCTGAAAACTGTAAAAAATAGATATACAAAAATAATGATAGTGAATGAACAAAATCGTGTGAATGTAACAATTTTTTTTTTTTTTTTTTTTTAATTTTTGGTTATCATTTATGAAGCGATAGTTGTACACGTTTGCTTTCCATGCAAGAATTTCACTAAGGGAAAGCTCTTCACATAAGTTGACAATCATTGTAGTCATTGCGGTAACTAAAGAATTTGTAATACAACGATGCTTTAAAAAGGGAGATTTTATTGTACATCGAAACAACGACTAATATATCGTCGAGATATTCTATATCACAAGCTAAGCTGAAACTGCTTCTAGCCGTACCTTAATGCAAAAACACTGTGTTGATATTGATTTGGGCTGTGGTTCTCAAGATACAGCTTATGACTGGTGTATTTTACATCTGTTTTTATAATCTGAGATAAAAATATAGTTAACTTCTAAATATTTGAGAAATGGTAGAAATTTGTTTCTCATCTTGCTCATCCTCCCTCATTTGCTTAGGTATGTCCATGTGATACTGAATTTTAGACACAACTTCAAAAGTAACTTTTTTTCTTTGTTAATGACATGGGAAAAGCACTACATTCCACCCAAAAAAATCATTATCCATACGGAAATACATGTTTTGAGACACCCTGAATAAAAAAAAAAAGCATTTTGTTTACTCGCCCGCCTCCGTAGCGTAGTCGGTAGCGTCTCTGCCTCACGTTCAAGAGGTAGAGTTCAAATCTCGGTCAGGGTGAGTTATCTGCATAAGGGTTTTTCCGGGGTTTTCCCTTATTCTGAAAGATGAATGTCAGGTAACTCTAAGCTCTGTGGACCTTGGGCTCACTTGAGCATCATGTTACCCACTTCATTCATCTCCGATATGACAATAAAGTTGAAGGACGTAAATTAAATCCAAAATGCTTTGTTTACTACGTACTTATTTACGTAGGGGATGTATTGCGCTCCAACCTGAAGTTCCATACCGAAATGTCAATGAGGATCCTTAAAGCGAGAAAAAGTCTTTTTGGACAGAGGTCGATGTATGCGTGTTTGAAGGATAACTCAGACTAAAAGTCAGTCAAATATTTAAGTTCGGCATCTTCTAAGGACGTAACATGAAGATTTTCAAGAGAATTTACCTCATCGAATCTACCTTTTACCCTTTCTCAAAATTACCTCTAACAAGTCTGATTAAAATATCAATGTTTAAGACATTTTCATGAGAAATGGAATGCATACCTTGAATTTTGTAGTATGTCCTCAGTTGCTTACATTCTGGTTGACTTTCGCATTACTCGAAAACCATAAGAGATAGACAAAATTTACTACATAAAAAATGCAGATCTCGTTAAAACAAATTTATATCAGATACTTGTTTTGGGTGCGTGGACGGAATCATATATTTTTCTCAAATGGGAAATTGTTATTCATTTTTTAACTCTTAACCATGCGAAGAGAACGGAATTTTAGAGTAATCGTATAGCTATGAGAATAAAGCCTGCCGTATTCCCATACTTCTTTTACACCTACAAGAAAATCAGCAAAGGGTTAAGTTCTGCAAATGCTTATCTTGATTATCAAGATGTAGAGGAATAAGCGTTTCTAAAAGTATCTTGTACAAGAGTACAGAAAGTCATGTACAGTATAACAGTTATTTTCATTTCTGACAAAAAAGAATCTCGAACATTATAAAAACAGGATTCAATTGGGATTTACCTTCGTGGCCACCTAAGTACCTAACATAACATTTCAGAACTTAATTTTCTCTCTTAAATTTTTACTATTTGTTCCTTGGTGCAATTTAAGTTTTCATTGCAATTTTAGTACATATTTTTTAGGGTGAATGAAGTGTTCTGAAAGAGCATGTTCTTGATATCAGAAATAAAATATCATTTAGGGATGTTAAGTATTTAATTTAAGATTGATTTTTAGAAAATGAAAACGAACATGTGTTTCATTTTCAGGATAACTTGCCGACTTCAGTTTTCTTTTCTAATGATTATTATAATTTACATATATATATATATATATATATATATATAATATTGTGACTTTGTGAGTTCGTAGAATTAAAAGGCCGAGTTGCAGATATTCCAAATGTTCTTTATTTTCGTAGAGATACACTGTTCAATTCTCACGTCACAACATTACATCACGAATACAACACAATGTACAACACCAAGGTCGATGACAATATCATCAGCAGCTCTCGTTACAGCACTCTTTGTTACACAACTACAACTCACTCTGTTTACAGCTTCTCTACTACTGCTGGGGTGTCACAATCGCTTATATATCTCCTGATAATTTCTAGATCATACAAAAATAAACCAGAAACCGAATTGTCTCTATCAGTCCAGAAGTAACTAGAAATTTCCATTTATCTTAGTTTGTTTGTTTCGGCAGACCTTTATCTGCATGTTATCTTGTCTGCCGGCACTTGGTTTTCACACTGCCCGCCTATCAGTTCCTTTTGTGTAAACAAGCCGCGGGATCGTAGATACGGGCTCGCGACACTGCTCCCTCCTCAAGGCTAGTCGGCCCGAACAGCACAATCGTAGCGGGCCAGACGATCCAGGTGTACCACCAACATCTTCCCTCGGGGCACCTTCTGGATGCGGTAGACCACGTCGTTAATCCTCTTCAAAACCCGGTACGGTCCTTGCCATGGTTGTTGAAGTTTGTCGATTGTTCGGTTTGCTCCCAGGTGTCCTCCTGAAGTACCGGCGTGCACTTCCCCCAAGACCTCCGGGACCTTACTTCGGGGAAGTACCAACTGTTGTCTCTGCGTCTTCCCATCGGGCGATTCCCATACGCGGAACAGCACGCCCTCTCTGATCTCCAGCGAGTCTGATTGGGCCCAGTACGACTTATAGGTGGCGCTCCTCGGTGCGATGTCCTCCCAGGTTGGTCTTGTCCCTGCCTCCACTTTCCTCAAGAGAGGTCCCAAGTCTGCTTCCGCCAGCTGCTCCCTCCTCAGGCCTGCGCTATCCCAGCCATCCTCAGGCACTGCCGTGACTACTCGGACTACTGCGGCACGCTCCTTTTCTTCCCCTCTTGTGCATTGGCCGCACTCCTCTGGGCAGGGTCTTCGGAACATGGCGTCTGCGTTACCGTGATTCTTCGCTCTACGATGTTCAGAGACGAAGTCGTACTTCTGCAGCCTCTGAACCCAACGTGCTGTCTGGCCTTCCAGGTTTCTAAAGCTCAGTAGCCAGGTTAGGGTGGTGTGGTCAATCCTCAGGTGGAATGGCTGATCGTACAGGTACCTGTGGAAGTGCTCCAAGGCTTTCACTGCCGCCAGTAACTCTCCGCGAGTGACGCAGGAATTCTTCTCTGCCTTGGCTGAAGACGCGCTGGTATCGTCTCAGCAGTTGTTGAACCTTCTCGAGCTGTTCTGCGGTCAGGTGATCGGCCGCCCTCTCCAGTAAACCTTCCAGCCGGGATCCCAGATGTTGCGTTGGCACCGGCTCCTGTGTCTTGTCGATTGCTGTCACGATGACCACGGACTCCCAGGTCCCCATCTCCATTCCGGCCTGGACGGCGTGATCGGTGTCCGCTAGGTTAAGCAGCCTCACTGGCACCTCTCGGCACGGCAACAATGTTCTTCATACGCTGTCCTTCCAGTCGCGCCGTCACCACCACCTCCTTCCTCGCGGGGACCCACGTCTTCCTTCAAGATGACCCTGCAGATTCCAAGGCGTTCTTCGGGTTGCCGGGGTATGACCTCTTCTCCATTGAGCCGCAGGACCTTCCTGCCGTCGTCGACCGTCGCCTCGTGGCTCCTGAGGGCATCCAGTTCCAGTATCACCTCAGCCACCTCCACGACGAACACCCACAGACGCACGGCTACTCCATCCCAAGGTCAACTGCAGCAGGGCCTCCCTCTCCACGGTCAAGGTTTCGCCCGATGCCGTCACTAGCTGGTATTGTCGGCTTGGTTTTCTCGACGGCGAACCCCTGGCTACGTCGGGTCTGTCATGGCTGCCCCGGTGTCTGCGAGCACGCAGCACGGCTTCCCTCGTACCCAACCGTCTTCGATGAGGCTGTCATCCATCCGTCGGCTGACGGCGCAGTGTCACTCGAGGAGATGGTGTAGACGGCGCCGACGTGCTCCTTGCCACGCCGGGCTTACTTGTTCTTCCGTCTGCTCTTCCTGGTGTCGGTCATCTTCGCGGTCATCGTTGCAGCCAAGTTGCTATTTGCAGATTCCGTCTTCGTTGTTAATTCGGTCTTCATTTCTTCCATCTTCTCGGTGATGTTGTCGTCATCCCGCTTCCTGACACCAATTGTGACTTTGTGAGTTCGTAGAATTAAAAGGCCGAGTTGCAAATATTCCAAATGTTCTTTTATTTTCGTAGAGATATACTGTTCAATTCTCACGTAACAACATTACATCACCAATACAACACAATCTACAGCACCAAGGTCGATGACAATAACATCAGCTCTCATTACAACACTCTTGTTACACAACTACAACTCACTCTGTTTACAACTTCTCTACTACTGCTAGTGCGTCACAGTCACTTATATATCTCCTGATAATTTCTAGGTCATTCTAAAATAAACCAGAAACCGAATTATCTCTATCAGTCCAGAAGTAACTAGAAATTTCCATTTATCTCAGTTTGTTTCGGCAGACCTTTATCTGCATGTTATCTTGTCTGCCGGCTCTTGGTTTTCACACTGCCCGCCTATCAGTTCCTTTTGTGTAAACAAGCCGCGGGATCGTACATACGGGTTCGCGAATGTGTAAGAACTGAGCTTTTTTGTAGTGCATTTTTTTGCATTTCTTAAGGTTTTCCATTTACACTTCAAAACTATAAAAGGGTCCTTCCAATTGAAAACTTTAAACTACTTCTTGAAATTTCAGCCAGGTAGGTATACATTTTATTTGTAAATGTGATATTCTGTTGTATCAAAATCGTTAGATCCGTTTCTGAAAAAATAAAAAAAAAAATCAGAATTGTTTGAACAGCGATTATCTTTAAAAGCTTCATGTCTCATCTTTAGAAGATGCTGAACCTAGATACTTTATCGTTTTTTTTTAAGTGGTTATGGTTTTCATAGGCACATAAACAGGCTTTTTACTGAAAAGGGAGTTCAGGAGGATTCAAACATTTGCGGTAAACTCTCGACATCTAATACAGTGCAATATATTCCCTACTATAGAAAGTAAAGCTGTCTTAAATAAAACGATGAAACCTTGGTCATTGTTTGCAGCCACTTGTATCCTCTGGGCTTCCAGAGCACAGGAAGTCGTTGCGGTTTTGTATTCGACTTTACAACGGAACTGTGAAGTTGAAATGCATTCCTTTCCGCTTACCTGCAGACGGTTTGTGTTGGTGGGCAAAGGCCGTGCAAAACACGTTTCGTGCAGCTCGTGTACTCGTTTGGGCTGCACACACCCAAGTAAAAGTTACTCTCAGTGCATCACAAGGTCTCGAGCTCTTCTGTTATACTCGGTAACTGTTCAGTACTAATATTGAACGTTTGCTCTTTACATCCCATGTTGGTCTAAGAAAAATATTCTCAATCAAGATTTATTCGAATGATCTATGTTCCCTTGTTTCTCGGTGAGCTTATTTCAGGCGTGATCGAAATAAATCCTATATGAAAGAAACGTCTATCACGACTCGGATATGGATTGGTAGACTCAATCATTGCCATCAAGCCAGTTCTATAAAATTCAATTTGCGTTTACGTGATAAATTGGTCGCTAACTCGACCTGCATTTACATTTAAGAGCATCAGGAAGCTTGAGTTCGAGTCTCCAATCTTTGACAGTATGCTTATATTTATTTCCATTGTGTAGAAACAAGTGCAAATCAAACAGGAAAATAAACAATACAAAAAATGTTGGAAAGATGAAGTTAACTAACAGTCTGATGTATTGCATTCATATATATTTCTTTCTCTAACCACTATTATTTATTTTGTATAAATTCTACTCATTCTGCTTAAAGCTCAGTTTTATACCTCTTTTGATAATCTGGATAAACCATTACAGAAACTGCTGCATTACACATTTATTTGAAGGTACAATGGGAATTGAGTAAACGAAATCGACAGTCAGATATAAATAACCGCTATGCTAGATGCTAACCATAAAATTCTTCCTATATATAGCGAGGAATCATTTTAAAAGGTCAAAGCATTTAAAAATAAATAAATAAATAAATACTTGATGGCGAAAAGACATATTGCAAAATAAGCATTATTTGGAATAAATCCTGTATTTTAAATAATTCTATCTTTGCTGTGCAGAACGCTTTTGTCTATCTCTTGAGATTTACCAATTATACAAATTCCCTATGAATGAAGGCTGTTTTGAGAAAATTAATTATGCACATTTATTTTTCATGTACATATATTAAGCATTTGATACAGTTAAAATTGTTAGAACCATTATCGATAAAATAAGTAATTTCAAAAACTCTTTTGTATAGTAAGAGTTTTGAGGTAGGGAGTGCTCTTGAAAAACTTCGTGTCTCCAAGATACTCGACTTAATTATCAAGCTGCTGCACACAGATACATGAGTCAGAAACACACACACACACACACACACACACACACACACACACACACACACACACACACACACACACACACACACACACACACACACACACACACACTTCTTTCTCTTTTTCTCCTTCTCTGAGAGATCGTTATCTAAATATGTTGTGTTTGATACAGGAGGTCTCATTTCCGAAGAGAATATAATACTTCCTCTATCTGCTATATACATGCATGGTAGAGAAAATTTCCTCAGTGATCACTATGTCAATGTGATGGACCATCACCAGCCTAATAGGTCGTGAAGACCTCAGTCCTATTCATAACTAGTTGCTTTAATAACATCGAAAGTTATTGCAACCCATATAGAAACTTCTGTGAAATCTATTAAGAACGGAAGTAGTTATTATTTTAGTCTAAAGGAGATCTTGTAAGCTAAGTGTAGTCAAGATATGTGCGTAATAGTAGGAGCTGCTTATTATTGCTACATAATGTTTTGTTCAGATCTGGTAAATAGTAATGATGCTATTAATTCTTTCTACCTAGCTTATCTTGACTCACATAGCATTGTATTAATATATCAAAACTGGCGAGGAGTTTGTAGTACTCGCCATTTTATCATAAGGCAACGCCACAGTCTATCTCCTATGCTCTTCTCTCGCTATCAAAACGACTTAGAAGCATCAATTTCTGTTCGAAACGCTATTAACCTGTGATCTCTGTGGGAGAACGCGTGTTTATTTGCAAAGTTTGGGTTATACACGAGTATCCTATTCCTAAGGGTATGGAACTTATTGAAATTATTTTAAGACTATACCGTTTGCAAGAAAAACGATACATCGATTGTCAATAAATCTGAAATATCGCGTTCCATGTTACACAAGAAACAACCTAAGAGCAGGTTTAACAAAACATAAATTATATGAAATCTTACCAGCATAAAGCAATCGCCTCGAAAACTTATGAACGAATTATCTGAATAAACAAGGGTATCTCAGTCTACCGAGCGGAATGGCTCAGGGGTTTCGTCTGTAGCCCGCATTTGGGAGGTCCAGGTTCGATTCCTGTGGCCAACCTACCTGATCCATGCTAGGCAGGCGAATGCTGGTAAGTTAATTACATCCCTCAAACTTCATGTCCCTCCATTTCATCCCCATTATCATTTCACACCATCTCTGATCATGTGGTCTTTTTCAGGGTAGAAGTCTCGGCGTTGCAGGGCAGGATAATATGCTCTTGGTAAAACTTTCTCTTACGGTAGGACGGTCTCCGATCTCTGAACCCGGTCGGGTGGGGCAGTAGGACCACAGTACGGTGGGATATCGGTTGTACTGTCCTGCTGGGCATTTCCAACTGGTGAAATGTAGGGACCCAAATCTCTACACTGTCGTGGCTCCTTGGGACGACCGCCCTCTGGCATAAATACAATAGAAGTTTGGACCTCCTTGCCGAATCCCCTCCGTAGCGTAGTCCAGTCCAGTATCTCCTCTTCTGCAAGAACAGACATAGGTCTGTTAAAACTGTAGTGATATACAAGTGCAAGCATGAAACAGAATGATATCTGTACACTACTGATTTACTGTTGTTGATTTTTCCGATCTGGGGTAGGTTGTTTCATTTGCCCAGAGTTTAATTTTTCTCTATTCATTTGTATTCCCATTGTTCCCCCAATCTAACGAGTTCCATTCTTCTTTGTTCCATTTATACCCCGCCCTTAACTGGCGGCCGTTCTCCTTTGGAACATATCGAAGGTGTTAACTTTTGTTCGTTTTTTTTAATTACATCACGCACACATTCGCTCTCTCATTCATACTTCCAGACTCTGGGGAAGATGAGGAATTATCTTGGACGGAGAAAAATCCTCACCCCCACCTCCGAGAATCGAACCCGGGAACTCTAGCACGGCAGGCAAGTGTTTTACCGACTGAGCTACGAGGCCAGCCCAGTTCCATTTTTATGTGTGGCCATGTTTATGTATCGGTAAATCATCGCATGGTATAAGAACTTCGCAATAATATCGCGCAAAATATCACATGGATTCATATTGCTGAGATTAGAGTGACAACTTATAGGAGATTTGTTTGCCTATTTGAGAGCAGGTCATTGCTAATATCCACTATAACCTAATTTTAATACGTCCCTACCAGCACCATTTCTCTCGCTTCTCTCACGCAGGGGAGAAGGCCCTTGAATGGGTTATATCATTGGTACTCAACTTGAGCAAGAAAGAAATTAAAATCACCTCCTTCTACCCGCTACGACAGAATAACCCATTTATGCGTGGTTACTGAATTTCATTGCTTTCGTGGAGAAGAGTAAAACATTTTCCCGCATTTCCCATATCTACCCACACGTGGGTACAGTTATATGCCTCCTGATACAGTTTTCGGCAGAATCGAAAAAGAGTTAAGAAAAAAAAAAAGATAATATCTTGAGTCTTGATGAGTACCATCAGATATTACAAAGTCACGGCTCTGTGAAAGTGTTGTTCAAAGACTGGAACATTAAGGACTTGAAAGAAAGTACAAAACAAACACTGAAGTCAAAGCTTCCTTTCAAAATGAATACCCAGCGAATCATTCCAAGCAATCAAAGGAAGACCATAAGGTATGTGTAGAAGTTCAAAATACATATTCTGCTTTGCCTGTGGAGGTGGATGTGAAGAAACCACGCAGCAAGTTCTGCAGTGAATTTATGCTTCGATCTCAAAATGTTCCCAAAATTAATAGAGTGAGCAATTTTATAAACTGTACTAGAGGATACCAATAAATGCTTGCATATTCATATTGTTTGAAATTTATTTGCATGTATTCAATATGTTTGTTATATAAATAAAACAAAATATTATTTTGTTATTGTGAATGTAGCAGTACTTAGTTTCTAAGTTTATACCTAATAAAATAATCCTTATAAACATTAATATGTTGGTTGTATAAGACATATATTATGAAAAGGTGAAAATAAATAAAAAATAATAAATACATAAAGACTTAGTAACAAAAACAATAAATGGCAAAAATAACAAAACTTCATATGTGAATTTCTTGTTCACGCAGAAAAGTTTGTCAGCATCTATCGGTTTTTGAAAGAAAAAATAACTCTGCATTTTCAAACCTCAAATTTGCACTAGTTAAAACTATTCTATTTGTTTCTTTTCACATTCAATGTGACAGTTTCAGGAAGGAGAATTGAATGATTAATATATTTGCTGTGCTATCCAGCTAGTATTGCAAATAAATAGAAAATAGTTTTTCTTAGAAACGCATTTTGTGCATCTATGGAGTTTTGAAAAAAAACGCTCCTCTTATACGGCAGAAGAGGAAGAACTGCTACCACTCACCACAAGGCAAGGCAAAGGAATGTGTAGCGTAATCACTTTTGCTGTCCGCTTGATGTTTATGCTCGCCTTCCGGAAATGATAAGGATGCTAGATTCATGTAAAATACACAGTAGGTATTGTCACATAACTCACCCATACCTATCACGTAGTAACTGAAACGAACGTTAGATCTGTTAGCATGGATGACTCATATACACTCTCCTAAATTATTTAGTAGTAAACAGATCCACTACCAGAGCAGATAAACAGTCCAAGCCCCTCTCCCTCTTCAGACCCCACTTGCCCTTTTGTGGTGGCTAGACAGTAACAGTTTGAGAATCCTAGACTGAGAAAACGGTGTTACTTAGTAATGGTACAAACTCATATATGTTTAACTTACCTATCAAGGGAGACAATAACTACAACTGTTTTATTTACTTTAAATTATTTTGAATGAAAGCAGGTATTTTATATTTAATATAGAAGGAATCAGGCATGCTGTCCTCGGCTTGTTCAGCGCTAGTATCATATGTTTAAATTTTTCGTATAGTAAAATGGTAATGTAAGTTGGTTTTGTCCTTTTCTATGCAATAGAGCATGTCCTGCATTGCCAAAACCATAGTAGAATGATCAACTTTTAATGTTTATTTCTTTGTTTTTCATAAACACAAGCATGAATAATATAACTCATCTAATTTGTTTTTAAAAGTATATAGGGCAAATTGTGATATTAGTTATTTCAGACGAAATTATATAGAAAATAACAATAACGTTTTAAATAGCTTTTAGATTAAGTATAATGAACAAGCAAGATGGCTCCGATAACGTGTGAAGCACGCATTTGGGAGGTTCGGGCTCGATTCGTGTCAATCGCCCAACCTGAGCAGGCTTTTTCGTGGTTTTCCTAGGTCGTTAGAGAACGCTAGGGCGTTTTCTTATCTACCTCAATTTCCTTTCAGTCATTTTCATTTCGTTCTGTTTCCTTCTCACATTTCAAGTGTGCGTCTGTTTCATGGCCTATAGCGCTACTTGACAGATGACGCGGATGCTTGCTCCCAGTGAACATTGCGGTACTTGGTCAACGGATCTTCATCGGATCATCCCTTTCTCCTGACGGGAGAACAGATACATCGCAATATATTTACGGAGATCGCAGTGGGGGAGATGTCCCCTCCGTGGTGTAACTTATTTATACTTATCACATAGTAAATGAGAGTAAATTTAAAGAATGATGTACGACCTTTACACACCAGTCACTTTGTCCCATGAGTCCGGTGCTAAATCTAACTAAACTGGTTCAACGTAATTATTATTATTATTATTATTATTATTATTATTATTATTATTATTATTATTATTATTATTATTATTATTATTATTATTATTATTATTATTATTATTATTATTATTATTATTATTATTATTATTATTATTATTATTATTATTATTATTATTATTATTATTATTATTATTATTATTATTATTATTATTATTATTATTATTATTATTATTATTATTATTATTATTATTATTATTATTATTATTATTATTATTATTATTATTATTATTATTATTATTATTATTATTGTTATTATTGTTATTATTGTTATTATTATTGTTATTATTGTTATTATTATTGTTATTATTATTGTTATTATTATTGTTATTATTATTGTTATTATTATTGTTATTATTATTGTTATTATTATTATTGTTATTATTATTATTGTTATTATTATTATTGTTATTATTATTATTGTTATTATTATTATTGTTATTATTATTGTTATTATTATTGTTATTATTATTGTTATTATTATTGTTATTATTATTGTTATTATTATTGTTATTATTATTGTTATTATTATTATTATTATTATTATTATTATTATTATTATTATTGTTATTATTATTGTTATTATTATTATTATTATTATTATTATTATTATTATTATTATTATTATTATTATTATTATTATTATTATTATTATTATTATTATTATTATTATTATTATTATTATTATTATTATTATTATTATTATTATTATTATTATTATTATTATTATTATTATTATTATTATTATTATTATTATTATTATTTTAAACAGTTTGTTTTATGTTCTAAAAATTGACCGACAACTTCCTATTTTTAAATGTAGCTTAAAGTGTGTTGCATTGAGTGGCTTTCAACGCCAAGCTAGATTCCCAAGTTAAACCCTAATACGGGTTGGTTCATCTATGCAGTTGACACAGCTGCGTATACTTCGTGTGTAGTAGCAGTGTGAAGGGCTGCTAATTGTCGGTCATGTCCTTTATTTTTTAATACCATTTTCATCTCTTCAAAGGTTATAAAACCTGAATAAGATTGAGTCGAAGTTGCCTTGTTTGCAAGGTGTAGCGGTACTCACATTTGGCTTCATCTATCGATCAAAACAATAATAATTATTGAATTAAACGAGTGAGGACATGGGGCAGAAAATTTTTATCACTTATATCATTCGTTTGCAGGGTTTACTGTTTATTTTTTAGTTAATTTTTGTAAAACGTTTCCAAATTAGGAACATTTTTGGCATCATAAGAAAAAGTTTTATATAGTTCCATTCAAAACATATAAGATTTTTATTTTGTCAATTTTTCTTTTTGACTTTCAGAAATTAAAAAATGTCTGTATTTCCGAAAAGCAAAAAAATATTGCGTATTTAACCCCGTGTTTCGAAATATTTTTCTGCTACCGATCACCTAATCGTGTACCTGTTGCTGCCCCTTGCGCACGGATTCATTAACCTTTGAAGGCTTAACAGTACAGACGTCATTGCTGACGTCATATCTTATCCAACATGACGAGCAGCAGATCAGAGTAAAATGAACTTAGGTACTGCAGTATGTCTCTGAACAGTATTTCTTTTATAACCTATAAAAAAATTGATCACGCCAACAACCACTGGTAAGAAAGCATGAATATGTTATAACAAACCACATTTTGTTGTTGTTGAAATCTGATATGAAATTGTTAATTGGATTGCAATATTTGATGTACCTACCATTGCAACCAAAGAAACCTGGCTCAAGCCTTGGCTAATCATCCTTAGATCGCACCATACAGGACACCAGGGCGATTTTGAGGCAGGATTTGCCACATTTTCACAAATTAGTCCTTGGCTTCACCAGACGAATGCAGTCCTTAATAAACCATTCAACATGATAGAAAAGGATACGAAAAAGTGAGGAAAGAAAAAAAAGGGTAACAAAATCTTAGATTGAACGTCGGTCATTTCATGCTATAGGCAAGTAGCACTACTGCATCGTAATTGCAACACATTTTTCGGCAGCAGTGAGCCATAAAACTTTATTAATAAAGAGTTGATTCTTTCTTCCGAAAGCCTTAATAAAGTTAGAGCGGTTCCAAGAACACATCGGCATTAATAAGGTATCCGCTGGGAAACGCGACCCCGCCTAGAATCATTCCAAACATCAAAGGTTAGTTTCCTCCCCTCACGAGTGTCCCACGTTTCCCACCCACATAGAGCAGTAAAACGTGACGTAGTGTGACGTCAGAATCAGTCCCACGTGCATACTAAGATGGCACGTCGTTTCACTCGAGTGTAGGAGTCGCCACCTGCCAGCCGGCGAAAGAACTCCTATCATCAGTTGAATAACGGCGACGAGAATGCGAACATCGGAGCGCCGCGGGTAAGTTACATGCGAGAGATCTTATCCTAGAATTAAGTTTCTTTACTTTCACTTTGATCTATTGTTTAAAAGAAATATTAATTTTCTTTATGGAGCTAGTCTGTGATCAGTATGTTAATAAATTCCGTGTTTTACAGAAAGTTGACAGTTCTTTACAAAAAATTTACTTAAGCTATGTAAACAAATTAAAACAGAAATGCACATTTAATCTATTCTGAGCAAAAACATCACTTCCCCAGTCTTTTCTATTTATTTATTCTTCTTACCAAATGAAACCAAATTCTTGCTAATTTTTTCCACGACAATTTGATATTGACATCTTCAGGAGTACCGTTCTTATTTCCGTTGAATAATCAGGAATATGGAAATAATTAATTGTAGGGTTGCTCTTAGATTATGTCAAATCAATAATGTTACTACTCATTCCCGACTGTCACAAGTACAAATATTTCTTTTAAAAAGTCTTCAATAACTGGCAAAATAAAAATAATTAATTCCTGGCATTAAAATCGTTAAAAATAATATGTTAATTTCAATGTGAATATGATCTGCGAATAATTTAGAAACACAATGCATGATAATCCTAATTTTCACAAGAAGGCAAAATCATTACAGAAATATCAGAATGGACCATCAATAATGTTGAAGGAGCCGTATAACTACTTTCGTTGTATATTATTGGAAAAACAGAGTATAGGCCAAAAGGGTAAATATAAGGTAAATATCGTGTATTTTGAACCAATGTGTCCTTTATAAAGTACACGCTGTTTTTATCCTTAAAATGGTTAAAGTATTCGAAAGTAAAATTACGAAAAAAGTGAGAAACAGCCTGTACATCATATGCTAACCACACAATTTAATCGCGGTGTACTAAGATATATAAATATTTCATATTACATAAAATGATAAATACTTAAATTTAAAGCCAATAAACAAAACGCCTGTCATAAATACAAAACAAAATGAAGAAATTACAAGTTTTTCATTAAGTAACTGTAAAATCCACACCAAAGGTTTCTACTGAGATTGATTTATTATTATAGATTATATTACATGTTAGAGACTCTTTGTACTACACTTAATGTGTTATGTTTTAATCAAATTTGAAATGTCTGCAAAGTCTGTAACTCTGGTCTATGAAATCAACTTCGTATTGCAGTGGTTCACATAATAATGGGCGCATTTGAAAACAAACCTACATAAAAATAGGCATAAATGTGAGGATTCCAACCAAATTTGAAATATGTTTAGCAACTTGTTTCAGAAACCTATATACTATTGAATATTAAGTTAAATATTTGTTGATTTAATGTGTGTAGACGAAGTGGTAGAAGCGATAAAACGGTGTTGCTCTATAGTGAACGCATCTAAGAAGTGCTTATTCTAAATTATAATTTTGTTTTAATTAATGCCCTTTAAACCTTTAGGTCATAACGGACGGTGATAAAGTAGGTGAAATAGTGCTCAAATGAAAACAGGGTCCGTAGAGGTTAATTACCCGACATTCAGGTTTTAGGAATAAAGGAAAACTCCTGAACAACCTTATCCAGATAACTCTCCCTGACCGAGATACGTACTTGGGACCTCCTAAACGTGAGGCAAACACTCTGCCACCTACGTTACAGAGGTGGGGAGTGAAAGTTTTATGACAGTTTTTACAGTTATTACTGCATTTTTTCCATGTTATTGCCTAAAATAAGTAGACTATTCGAAATATTTCGTGGTTTGAGATCTCTGAATTATAAGAATTTTGAAAAAATTATGTGTCACGTTCATATGATTTCTCTACCCATTTTCAACAAACTACGCTTAAAACCCTTATTGTTCTATGTACTATATGTTAATCCAAATTAACATTCGTCAAAATATAAATTTTCCGGTAGCTACGAGTACAACGGGATTAAGGTAATACTGTATGTAGGGTTTAAGACATAGACAAATTGTTTAGAGCTGGTCGCTTTGTGACCCTTTGGTTATCTCGAAAATAATTACTGTGCAAAAAACTGAAATACCAAGTTAATGTAACAAACTTTTGTTTTTAAGCTTCACAATGTTCCTGTGAAGCCTCTTTCATTTTTGGTGGAACGCAAATGGTGCTTCTTCTGTCTACTTGGTATGTGCTTGAGAAAATAAAATAGTATCACTCTCTCTCTTTCTGTGTGTGTGTGTGTGTGTGTGTGTGTGTGTGTGTGTGTGTGTGCGTGCGTGCGTGTGTGTGTGACAGAGAGGGAGGTAGCAACCTAACTCAAAAATCAAATTTCAGAAAAAGTACTAAACTTATAATTATTATTTACTTTCTCAAACATGGCTCTAATTATTTCAGTAAAAAGAATTGCTATGATTTGCATACGTTTTTCCACGCATAATTAAAATATATTCTTAATTTTCTATTGCTACCTGTAATGTCCTCTGTCCCCTTCATTCTAAATCACTGTTTACTTTCATATTTGCTCTCATGTTACACGTAAGTAGTAAAAAGATAAACAAAAATACTGCACAAAAATTGTAGATATCGTTGTCATACATTTTATATAAAACAATTATTTACGGCATTAGGTATTCCAGAGACATTCGCCAGTATTTTGAATTTTCAACTTGTACCTTATACTTCGTTGAAGCGCTGAGTAAATTTCCCGATGGTATAGAAAAAGTCAATTTCAAAATCACCATATAGCGACCTACCTGGACAAACGCTTCAGCCTACAACGAAATGTGTAGAGAAGCTGAGAAGCTATTTCTGAAGACCTGAATCTCGAAATTGTCGCGTTGTCTCGATGTTCCCTCACTCCGTCGGGCTTCGGAACGACGATCTGTTGCCTTCCATCGTGGTCGTCGATGTTGTGGCTTAGGAGGCACTATGATCTCAGGATCCACCTCGACGAGTATCTGTATAACTGCTAATTGCTATGGAGTCGGTCCTATGGATAAAGATGCAATTTGGGTTCTTCTCGGGGTTCTTAGTAAAGTAAAGTCGTCTGACTCTTTTGTGTTGGTGTTTCAAGTTACACGGATGTCTGCAGGTTTCAACTAAATTACGAACTACCCGCGAATGTAAATATACTGCTCACAGCTTTAAAATATTTAAGTAAATATCAAAAGAACATGGGATGCACTTCGCACTTCACTGGCTGGAAATTGTAATGCGCTTGTTAGAGCTACTGCCTACGCTCTGCTCGAGACTTCACCAGAGTGCCCTGATTTTTCCCACCACGTACCTTTTTACAACTCTGAGAAGCTTCAGAATTTTCATAACCCAAGCCAATTTATCTATCTTCCCATTGGTTACTTCATTTCTATCTTTGCTTTAATTGATTCCCTCTTTGAACTTGAATATTCTAACGCACTCAAAACAATTTCGGTGGTAGAAGACGCTTTTCTCCAGAGAAACCGTAAATTATTTCGCTACACAAAGAAAGGGCCAATAACCTTTATTGCTCCCGCTAAGGGTTGCAACAGCTTTGAGAAAAGTGTCCCGTTACTTGCGCCGAAAACTAGCATAATTTCCTAAATAACCACGCCTATATTTATTGGTTATCGAGTCTTATATATTTGCTATTGAATAATGCTTAAATGTTACGAACAGCTGAATTAATAATATCTAATAGCCCATTTAGGTACAAGAATGGACAGGCGCAAATATCGCTACAATATTCATTAAGTATATTGTCGCCAAGGCATTGCTATGCGGCGGGCCGCGGCCGGCGCGTGTGCAAGAGACAGCAAGTGGCGGACAGGAAAGAAAGAGACAGATAATGCGGCGTGGAGCTAGACGCTTGCCGAAAGAGAGAAAGAAAGAGACAGATGTCTTGAAGTTTCGTCTTTTCTGACGCCGTCTCGATTATTATCGAGAAATCCACCGCATTCTAGAAGAGTGACTGGGAGGTATAAATAGCACCACGGACGGATGAGTGAGTCTGTTATTAATGGAGTTGCGGCTGTGCAGTGTGAGAGTTGTGTGAACTGTACCGCAATAATTTCTTTTGTTTGTTTACGTGTGGTGAAGTAACGAGAGACAGTGTATGACACGTCATTTTAGAACTATTAAGGGGTGTACAAAGCCTAAGGGGTGTAATAAAGAGCATTTTAAATTTCAGCAAACAAGACTTTTAATTCTAGGAACCCACAAAGTCACAATATAGTAAAATAACTACACAGGTATATTATATAGAAGATCGGATAGAAAAAGAAGTATGGATGTAAAACCCCAGAGTTTAAAAAAAAATGCTCTTAGGTTTCACCTGCGGTGAAATTGAATATGTAAACGTCTCTCGTATTTTAACAAAATTTCAAATGTTTTTATACTGCAGTCCAAACGCAAAGTTTGAAAGAAAGTATACCTAGTGGATACTTTCAGGAAAGAACGCAGTGTAGGTGTGCTGTATCTTGGTATAAAAATAATGGACAGTAAAATTCAGGGCAACTAGAGCATGAAATCTGACAGCAATTCCGGGAGTCTTGATTGCACCACTCTCCAGCCGTTTATTACCTATTGCTGTGTTACAGTTTGCCGGTCTTGATAAGTGTACAGGTGAAGGACTGGGTTAACATATGCCCATTTAGGAGAAATATATGCCGCTTCTATTTCTGTTGCTGCTCCATTTTCAGCTTCCTGAAATAAACACGCAGAAGCCTTCTAATTTCTCAAGTGCAAAGGCTTCTTACAATTGTTGGATATTGTTCTTTGAATAAAACAAGAAAGCTCTCTGATATTAACAACATTATGTTTTAAGCTTATTAACTTTCTGTTGTACGTATCTGTAGTAAGTAGCCGAAGTGTAATTTTTTCCTTTAATCTAGTAACTCAATTCGTACGAGGAAATAATATAATTAGGTAGTGAAATAGTACTAAAACTAATCCGAGATGCTTAGAGTTTAGTTACCCGAAATTCTTCTTATCAGGTTAAGGAAAAACAAATAAGGTTCTCTAGACTAGAGAAGGCCATGTGAGTGCAAGGCATACGATTTTGAAAATATTTAATAACAAATGAACTGTATGCTTTCAATTTTCTAAAGTGAAGTCCTCTTGATTCTAAATAGCTTGTAAAGGTAAGAAATTGACAAAATCTTACTAAACAAAAACGTGTAAATGTGTGAAATGAATGTGTTTGGGGCATTAACCATTTTCATTATCTTCTTTATGATTGGTTTGAATTTCCCTACACTTTATAAATTTTCAACTGCAAAATTGCTATATATATATTCGTGATCATGGAAAGAGAACGGAAATTGAAAGGCACCAGTTCATAAAAGATTTAACTATATTTACTTGTTCCCATGTGCTTAAAAGGACATGATAAAGAGAGAAGAGAGAGAGAGTAACGTAAATGTAAAACATTGGCAATTTTCCTGCTTTTTTTTTTTTTAATTCCTTTATCTAGCTTTCATCTTTGAGAGCTTCCTATTGTATTAGCAAGCACGAATTCACCAAACACCGGTGCAGACTTTTAGGGCAGTTTAGATGGAGAACCTCTTAAAATTTTATCTTTTGAAGAAGCGGTTACGCAGAATCAAAATTTTATATAGAAGAGCTTATTATTGTTATTATTGTTGTTGTTATTATTGTTATTGTTAGTTATTGTTAGTTATTGTTATTGTTTTGCAAACTATTTTTGAAAACATCAATTATTTGTTTAGTATAATTCCAAAATCAATTTGAGCCATGAGGTTTAAACATTATTTGTGATCTTCTCCACATCTTGGCTATGGTAGATATAGAAAGTATTATATGTCACCAAATTTTCATGTGGATGTTTTAAGGTCCTTAAAACGGTAAAAGTTTAGAGATGAGGATTGCACGGATGTATGTGTGTACAATAGAGTTAATATACTTCTATACTAATAATATTTTATATATATATTTTCTGTTCATGTATTTACTTATTTGTTTATTTATTGGAATTTTCTGTGAATAGCACACATACCCTATTTACCGTGAATGGACTTTGAATTATTTTGTATAATTGGCAAACCATTGGAAATATTTCCGACGTCAACCATATCTGAAATATTTTCTGCTACTGATTTTAATTGCTTAGGACAAAGACTTCATTTCTTTTACCTAACGCCATGCAAAGAGCGGGGAATTTCAAAGCCGCCTACACCGACCCACTCTTAAACATTTGACAATCGCGTCAGCGTCCTCTATTCCCCTGTGCCGACGACCAAACAACATCCTCGCGCGTCAAGTTACCTAAGTGCGATTGGACCTCAACCTACGAAGTCTTTCACTGACAGCTGGCTACCGTCGCCGACCACATTCAATGGTTTCCAGAAGAGAAAGTCAGCGATCGCCAGAAGCCCTGAACGCGATATTCGGAAATATCTGGAAAGCTCTCGAAAACTAGTTCGAAAACGTATGTCTGTCCTCAGGAAGTCGGCTACAACATCTAGGGAAATCGCGCAGAAGTTCACCCTGGCAGTTGCACCGTTGGCAAGTAAGACTATTATTAGTTTATGTCCCAGAAAGCTGCCTACAACCCTAATGGCCGCGTTAAGAATGGAGAGCCCCTACCTTGGAGATCAGGCCAGTGGATCACCCCAAGAACAGCATCTGCCGAATTAAACGGGTATATTGGGGATGCCACCATCCGGGACATCTGATGAGACTGTACATGACCAAGCCAACGGGCATCAAAAGTTGGTGCTGTAGATGTGGCCAACCAGGACATATTATGAACGACTATCAGCGGCGAAGTCAACCAGCTGGGTGGAACGATGGCCCATCAACACATCTAGATCGGGAGCGACAGGATGAAATTCTGATACGATCAGTGGGCCTAGTAGAGGTTTTTCATTGTCTTACCCGGTTCAAGGAGCTCTGTTACAAGCTCCAATAAGCGAAGCAAGGAGCGCACTACCTGCAGAAGCGGGTCAGTAGTGTTATCCAGCCACGAAGCCGGGGTGAGGAGAAGAGAATTAGCTAACGCTGCCATACCCTCAAAAGCCGGGAAATACCGTGGTCAGTTCTGCGCCAGTCAAGCTTCAATAGACTTCGATTTAGGTAACTCTGAAACAATTCAGCTCCAGAAGCTTCTAAAACAATTCTACCGAGACCCTAGGATCGCTCAAGCCAGTCGGTTGAGCGAATCAATCAGCGAGAGTACTGAGGGTTGTGTTGTTCGGGGTGTGGGCATAGTGCAGTTTAGTGTAAGTTACCCTTGTGCTAACAGAGCGAGATGGCTCAGTCAGTTTCGTTTTCGGCTGACGTTCGGGAGGTCTGGGTTCGCTTCCCGTGGCCGCCTTTCTGACCTATGGGCTTTTTGGGGTTTCCGCGGATCACCAGGTGAATGTTGGCTAGGGTCATTACATTCCCCGAATTTCCTGTCCCTCCATTTCACTTGCGTTATCATTTCACATCCTCTCTCATCTGGTGGTCTCTTTCGAGGTAGAAAGTATTGAGGCGGGGATCTCGGCTATGTATGGCGGGATGATATGCTATTTGTAAACACCTTCATCCTTCGGCAGGGCGGTTTCCGGACTCCAAGCAGGTTTAGTGGGCTTTTTCCGGACCACGGGAGGTAGGATGCCAGGAGTTTTCTAACTGGTAAATGGTAGGGACTGCCTTCTGCTCTGTCGTGGCTCCTTGGGGTCGGCCGCCCCCTATCTCCTCTCGCCTCATCCTTCTTCCTGGGGAGCCCTACCTGGAGCTAAGGTACAAAAGACCAATTTGGTCGTAGTGCTTAATCCGCTCCGTAAATTTTCTATCCTATCTATCCTACACTTGTGCTAACAGTTGTCGGTTTGGCACGACTTCCTGTTGTTGTTGTTGTTGTTTTGTCACGGTACATATAGATAAATGCTAAACGGGACAGCTTGTTGTCAGTGCTTTTACAGCGAACTGAAAAAATACACAAATGACAAGCTTACTGGCGTGCAAATTCTGCAATTAAAATAAGATCCAGAGAGTTAATTTTGGAGAGTTAAGCACTTTTAAAGAATGTGACCAGATTAAAAAACCAAGTATACTGGTTCAGTCTGTGTGTTAATAAGTATTATGTTTAAAGTCACAAGAAAATATTAGTAAAACTTTTTGTGGATATTCACATGCTTTTACTCAACGATAAATTAAACATATCCGTTATATTACATAGTTTCCATACAAAAAGTGTAGGTAGTGGTCTGCCTCACATTCAAGAGGTCCTGAGTTCGAATCTCTGTCAGGGCGAGTCATCTGGTTAGGGTTTTTTCCCCGAGGGTTTTCTTTGCACTGAAAGATGAATGTCGTGAAACTCTAAGCTCTGTGAACCCTGGGTTCATTTGAGCATCATGTTACCCATTTCACTCATTGTCGGATATCGCCTATTTGGAGGATGTTAAATAAGAACAAAATACATAGAATGTCCATGTTGCGTTTTCTAAGATCAGTTTTTAATTAGCAGTGGTTTTAAACTAAGGAATAAGTGCTTAATTATCGTATTTTTTGCGGATTCAAATAATAATGAGAATTCAAATAATAATGAGCTTTTACAACGAAAAAATAAAGAAAAAGCCCCATAGGTCAGTTAATAGAGATCCTGCTTGGTGTGTGAGCGATCTCGAGTACAATTCCTGGTTGACGAGTGGGAATTTTTCTCAGTTTTTTCCCTTGAAAGGGGGGAAAAAGCTTTTCTAATTGATTACAAGTGAGAAGCATTATGCAAATCTTATGACAACAGCTTGTACTGGCTGTTCCGAAAAAGATAAATCTGAAAATTGTGTGCAGTAATTATAAGCTTATAACTTCGATCTCCATGGCCAACCTTCCTGAACCTTTCCCCCCCTTCAGGGCTATCCCCCAAGAGGTAGGCGAATGCTGAAAAGTTTCATTACATCCTCCGAATTTCTTCTTCCTCCAATTCAGAAATTTTCATTTTATTTTACCCTTAATATGCTTGGTTCTTTCAGATTTGACCCGCATCGACATTTGTATCAGGCGGGCATGCCAAGGAAAAATGATGCTCTCTGTAAGCCCCCGTCCCCCGACGGTGCGATCTATTTTAGTGGGGAACGTGCCCGGCTGCAGCAGAGAAGGGTGTCGCTTATACTAGATGTTGCCGGGGAGCTTCAATCTGAAACTATTAAGGACCCTGCCCTTTGCAGTATCGAGGTTCTGAATCGACTTACTGTATCTGCTTAACTCATCCCTCCTTACCTGAAGGGACGAAAATTATTTCTTATTTGTTATATATACCAGTATGTTTTACTGCGATAGACGGAGTTAACGTTTATTTTACTAAAGGGAGACAGAATAGTTGATTAGATAATAAAATAATTAATATAACAATTCAAAGTTTTCCTTTAAGAAATAGCATGTTACAAGTGCATTAACAAATATTATGGTGGAATGGTTAAGGAATATTTATTTAATTAATTGCATTGTGTATGATATTGATATAAAAAGACAATAGTTCCCAGAACTTACAAAAAGCAGCATTCGATATAAGCTACTTTGTCGCTAAAGAAGCCAGTGGTTGCAAAGTTTCCTCATTTCAAACAAACAGTATTTACTATTGAATGTCGCACTTATCTACACAATGGGAAGATCAATAGGACGGGTCAACGAACGATTCCAGGGACGGCATAAATGATCGAGAACCAGGAGAATTGGAAAAGATCGTGTCGCTGCTATACAGGCTTGTGTGGATAAATCAAATGGAGAAAAGAAAGGAAAGTACGAAATGTACATGGTGTGAGTGAATGCTGATCATCTTGATAAGAAAACAAGGAAAAGGTGAAAATGAAACAAAAGCAAGCAAAGGAACGCACCCTTCTCAAGATGAGTTAATTAAGCACCTACCTTACCTAAATAGACGCAACGTGTTCTCTGGGTATTAGTTATAATAAATTCTACAGCTCACTCTGTTCACTTATCCGGGAATATCGAGCGAGAAGGCTCCGTGGTAAGTGTGAAGCTTGCATTCGAAAGTTACACATTCTGCTGGTTCGGCCATTCTGATAATTTTTTCGTGGTTTTCATTGGTCGATAAGTGAATGATGGGATTTTGCCCTTCTACAACGAATCTCCTATCCATTTAATTTCAATTGTTTCTGGGTTGTAGTGCCAGGCAACGGCGGTGGATGTGTTGCAGCAGGAAAGTGGAATTTACTTTATGGGGAGATTTTTTTATGTCGTTTGGTGGGGTTATTGGGGCTCCCTTTGATTCTTAAGGACTCCCCAGGTTGCCACTGGCTTAGGCATAGATAATTGGCGTCAGAATTAGTGTCATGCTAAAATCTTTAGGGACCACATCGTTGTTAAAGCAAATAGTTTTTTAAATTGGTCGAATTGACTACTTAAATATTCGATAGCACACTAAGATACTGTCATTCAGAGATGGAATTTTAAGATACCCAGAATCATTTCATAATGAAAGCTTACCACTGCAAGTAACAAAATGATACCGCTTAACACCGCAGCACCTTACCTACGATAAAGTATGTAGGCCACTGTATAAAACAAAATAAGAAGTTATAGACATGGTCATGAGGGGCTTGGTGAGCAAAAACAAAACGAGGAGTTGCACTGACGAAAAGGTAGCAACTTGAGAGTACGAAATAAAATGTCGGTATAGTTGCCAAAGATTATAAGAGTCACAAACAATACGAGTATGTGCTTTGGTATAAATACTTAATGGAATCGGGACGGAAATTGAGTTAAAAGTAACACAAAGTGCATTAAAATGTGAAAATATCACCCATAGTGATAGACTTCCGTCAGGTTTTCAGTCGTTTAAGAATTTAAGTCAGCTGAGTATAGGTAGTTTCCAGATTGACGATAAATCTTATATTGAAACACGGTAATTGAAAAAAAAAAAAAAGGATTTCGTAAATTTAGTGCAAATATTCTGCAGAAAAGCTCGTCTGACCAATTTCCGTGGTGAAAAAGGTGTTCAAATAGAAATGGAAGAGGTAGCAAAATAATATTTCATTATGAGCAGGAGTTTCTGAAATGTTGGTGAAGGGTTCTAATAGAATGCTTTGCCAAAACAATATTTATTATCAACGCTCGTCTCTAAACAATAGAGGGTGGATAAGTTGCATGGGAAATTTCTTGGAAAGCAGTAGCTTAGATAATATCTGGAGAAGAAGAGAAACAGCGAAAAAGTTTTTTTTTTTTTTTTTTTTTTTTTTTTTTTTTTGTTAGTTCTATTTGTGTGAGCCTTTAACAACTCGTGTTACATTGCCCAAGTGTTCATATTTGGAACATTTCCTCATTGGTAGTGATGTTTACTCTCTAACATTGTTATTAACCTTAGGGTGATTTTTAGCCTCAGTTATTACAGCAAATTTACCCCCCCCCCCCCCCCGCGCACGCACGCAGACACGCACAAACACACACACAAAGTCACACTCTTGTTCATACTTTCAAGCTCCAATGAGAGTAGGGAATAATCATGGCTGAAGAAAACTTTCCATCCGCCAACCGGTTATCGAACACGGATCTCTGTAGTTAAACGTTACATGCTAACCACTAGACCATCAGATTGACGAAACAACACTTTTTCGTGGATTAACAAAACAGAAATCGCTGGTATTCTACATTATGTTGACATATTCTGGAATACAGAAAAAATATATTAATAGAGTGAACCATGAGAAAAGCGAGGACACATATAGTCAAGAACTAGGGTGTGGAAATTAAAAGATCACAGAAATAATTTTAATCAACGGAGAGGCTCATTATATGCTGGGGAGGGGGATCTGTATCACGCCATAATGTTTTATTTTAAAGAAACTGAAATTTGGAGGGAATTGGTTTGAAACAGACAGAACATCACTTTAAAACAGAATACCTATTAGGGAAAGAGAGCAAGAAATATAAGTTGGCTCCTTAGCTCATTCGATATAGCACATATTTGCTGTGTGAGGGGTCTCGAGTTTAATTACCACTTAATATTATTCCTTATCCTCCCCAGATTTTGGAAATATGAATGGGAGTGTGAATATGTTTATGATTAACATCCAAAACCCAAAGAAATGCAATGACAACTGTACATGAGATAACGGCATTGCCGATATGACCGTTGTAATTAAAGGCGGGATACAAACGGAACAATAAAATATATATGTTCATAATATAAAAATAAGCAGAAAAGGACCGTAGAAAGAGATACGCAAAATTTAAATGTGAGTAATAATATTTAGTTCAGGCGGTTTCATCTGTGGTCCGTATTTGGGAGGTCCGAGTTTGATTTCCGTGGCCGACCTAACTGACCCATGGGTTTTTACGGGGTTTTCCCAGGTCGCCAGGTGAAGCCGGGTAGGTTAATTAAATCCCCCGAATTTCCTGTCCCTCCATTTCATCTTCATTAACATTTTATATCATCTCTTCTTTGCTGGTCTCTTTCTTGGAAGTGTCGGCGGGTGTCCCGGCGGTGGATGGCAGGATGATATGCTCTGAGGAAAATTTCCTTCTCCGGTAGGACTGTCTCCGAGTCCGGTCTGTTGAGCTGCTGGTTGTCCTGGCCTACCGGGGATTTTCCATCTGGTAAAGTGTAGAGACCTCCCCCTTTGCTCTGTTGTGGCTCCTTGGGATGGCCGCTCTCTGTCTCCTTTTGCCTTATTCTTCCTCCCGGGGTGGCCCACTTTGGACATAGGTACGATAGGTCAAGACTGGTCGCAGTGCCGAATCCCCTCCATACCGCAATCCAAACGAATCCAATATTTAATTTAAAAATTTGCGTGAATTTTAGTTGTGTACTGAATGAGTCACCAGTGCCAAACTTTAGTAAAAAACAAGCAAATTATACTTTTTCTTTCTACTTTACCAAATAGATAAATATGAAATTAATAAAATGTATCTTGGTGGGATAATTTAAATCATTACGAAGACGATTGCGATATACGGCTAGTGTAAGCGTCCTAAAGGATTAATAATGAGGACATAACTTCCGCGTGAGTAGGCTTAGAGGCGCTGGGATCGATTTTCTTTGTGTGGGGAATCTGGGGTAGTTACACGTCAGGCGTATTTACAAATAATCTCATTTGTGGGTCACGTGCATGGAGTTCCTCGACAAGACGTCTGCTTATACATTTACCAGTAGCAGAAACACCACCAACACGTGTATTTGGATCGTCATTGTCCTGCTAGACAAACGTGCACAAGGTATAAACCTGGCTTAATGCTATTTGTTAATTAGTTTCTATTGAGAAGAGTGTCTTTGAAACTTTCAGTGAGAAGCGGAGAAATGTTTCACACAGTGAACTGTTAGAGATGTTCAGGTAACGCATTTTCACTTATATTCTGTTGTATAAGGGACAGAAAACTGCACGTACGAATTATTATATTTTCAGGAGCTGAAGTAGATGAAATGCATATATTCAATAGCGGTAATTATTTTACCATTAATTTTGTTATTCCAAGCTTTTTTTCACCTAAGAGGGATACTGCATTCGTCTAAAAAATGAAATCCATGTTTCATTAGATTATGGTTTCGATTCCATAAGGATCTTTTTATTACGGTCTTATTTGTGCATGCGTGCATGTTCTCTCTGAGACCAGAAAAAAAAAACTCGTGAATTCCATTTACATGTTTACTATCTCAGCTATTTTTCCAAATTCTTCTTCTTCTACCTCTTGTTAACTATACATTGTCATATTTCGTTATTAGAATAAGGATACAGTTGGTTAAAGCTTTAGACAGATAACTGGGGCTAGAAAGTTGAGGAAAATGTTTTTTTTTTTTCCTAGTGTGTGAAGAGAGGCCCAACATAATATGTTAATTATATACCAGGTGAGTCACCCGTCCCTACTTATTTTTAATTTATGCAACGTGCTAAGCAAATTATGTGACTTATGCCCTTCTTGAATGCATTCTAATGCATGAATTGCAGGAAAATTTATAGAGGAAGGGTAGATAACACAGTGCATAAGTGTTGTATGGTACAGAGAGCAATCACTATCTATGTGGATTACAAAATTATCATACCAGATACAGAGGATGCAGTAGTGATTTTATTCGAGTTTACAAACTTTTATTCATTAGCGTCCATTCGCACACACCTTTAAACACGCCCCTGAAGGAACAACATATCACATGCATC